>CM043016.1:153959257-154119004 GCA_023690525.1 Holotrichia oblita | reverse complement strand
ATACAAAGTAAACATAATGAACAAACAACTTCTGGTTTCGATGATACTTTTTATTTCTTCACAATTCCTTCGATCCCTTTCAAACTATGACCATCATGACTAATTACCTATCAAGTTTAGTTCTTTTTTATCATTTTGAATCACTGTTCCTGAACTAGCGAATATTCTTGTGGCTTGTACAGGATTCACCTTCATGTTGAAGTTGTGATGAAATTTATTTTCATAATACATACATCCATTACTTAGTCTTTAATTCTTATTCATGTCCTGTAGTACTACCCACTTTATGTATCCATTGTTTCAAATGTGATTAAAACAAAATCAATAGATATAGCCTATTCACAATTTCTGAAGCACACTCAATAGAAAACTTGAACTTTCAGACATCAAAAATTATGCAAACCAAATTATTGTTTGTAAAAGCTAAATGCATACACCGCTTATCGTTTCTGTGGTTCACTAAATTGTGCATGCAAATTGATATTACTGAACTTTTTTAATATCTACAATATATTGATAAAATATTAATTTGTGATAAAACTGCAAAATGATCTTCCAACAGCACGTTTGATTCCATGACGGTCCTTTTACGTTGTCAAAAAGATTAGATTGAAAATTTTATATAAAAATATAACTAAAATCGATCAATTTCTAGTCAATCGTAGGTCTAGTTCCTATTATATAAATTTTACTGTATACATTTTTACATATCTAATATTTTTAAATACTATGCTGAAGCGAATCAAAGTACTATATATCTCATATTAATCATTAATTGAACAATACAATATTATCAAAGATATTATTTTTAAATCTTGTAAATGATTAACAGGAGATATCAGAAAGTATTCTATTTTATTTGTAAGGTTTCTTGTTTTTTGTATTGTTGTAAGATACTACAGAACCAATACTTTTGAAATGGAAATTTTATATATTAAAATTCGAGTATAATAATATTTAATGATCTATCTTTTTATGTATACGTAGGTAACAATATTTTGAATTTAAATTATTACAAAAATTATTACAAAATCTTCTCTTAACTTTTAACGCTTATAAATCTGTTAAGATTAGAATGTTCATTCGTTTACTTTATCTACTGTAAGAAATACGAGTATAGTAGACATAACTTAAAGTAACAGCAGTCATTATAGAAGAACATTTCGGAAAGGTTTCTTAAATTACTCTTAAAATGAGTGTTTTAGAAAACCATAAAAATTAATCATTGTAATAACAAAAATAGCCATTAAATTGTGGAACAAAGCATCGCAGTATTTTCCACTTTTACGACCGATCACAAAAGGTTTTAATTTTCTTTCGCATAAAGATAAGATACGACCTCGAGGGTATGCAAGAGACTTTAGTATTAACATTTTTATTTCTTACTTTATATCATCCTCTGACACACTTAATTAGCAATAAGATTATGAAACATTATACTTTTATTTTGTATTTATGTATATATGTAATGTAGTAACTTAGTCAGGGGAATATTCATTTTATTATATTATCGTATATAGTACAACATGTACCATCAGGACACATTTTTTTTTAATACAAACTACATACAGGCTTGTATTTTATAATTTGACTTTGCAAATATTGTACGAAAATCAAGATTTAAAAAACAGTTTTTTTTTATTATACTTTGCAACGCTATATATTTTGACCAACAACTTTTCATTTTTTTAACATCATGCAAAATAACCAGTTTTCTCAGATTTCAGCTCATTGAAAAGGATCTTCATTCGGTGAGAAAAGGTTATAGTGTGAGTTCAGTTGAAAAAATCAACAATAATTGAACGGTCTTTGAATTAAAGCCACAGAGGGTCATCTACTGGCTGCGTAGCAGACCCTATCAAAAGCTCTAGTAATATCGTGGAAATCTGCTCCGATGGTCTGGAAAATATTCCTAATTAACTCAGTCATACGGTAAATTTGAAAGTTTATAGGTAATCCTTCGCGAAACCCAATTTTTTTTTTTCTTAGACTATATTACTAAAAAAGAATGCTTCCTGCTTAATATGATTTAGAATTGCTTTAGAAATGTTCACAATAAGATGTTATTAAAGCATATTTTCAGATATTCAGGAAGTATACTAGCTTAAGAATAGTATTCATTATTTCAACAATAAATATGACGATATGTCCGCGAACTTTGCCAATGCAGCATTCGAAATCTGATCTGGACCAGAAGTTTTACCAAAGAGGTTATCACCCCATGTTTCGATGAAAATTATCCTTCTGTTGAAAGAAGTCGTAAACGAACAGAAACTGATTTGAAAAAATTTCAGCTATAATGTGTGCATGGTATATCAGACCTTAGGGGTGGCAAAAAGGTTCGGTATATGTTGTTTCTATTTTAAATTTTCTTCCACAGACAGGAAAGCCACCTGCTTTTATAGTGATCTTTTGTGGTAGATTTCAACTTTTTAGCGAGAGTGTTTGCTGTTCTGATATCGCTTAGATCAAGAGTTATTTCAGGTTTGTTTTGTTTGTCTCTCCTTATCAACAATCCAAATCAGCATTTTAGAGATAGCCAATTGTCAGGATATAAAATTTCAAACAAGGTAGCGCTATCGATACAAGAAATTTTGTCAGCAGATTTTTCTATCCTTCTAGAGCTACTTTAGATTACTTAAAGCAGGATAAACATAGTCAAACCTTTCATGGTGATGAAATTAGTTGACAACAAAACTTTAAACGTATTTACATATTATTATATTATTTTCTAAACAACGTTAACGTACGTTCTAAAAAAATCCAATAAGCATTTAAATCTGCAAGCGTTTCTTCTCAACTGCATCAGTATAGTGAAACCATAATAGAACTTAAAAAAATCAATAGAATATTTTTTTCTCTCAGACAATAACTATTAATGATATTATAGAGTCTGTATAGTGTGTAATGCATCTTGATATTAATAGAAATGTGGGGCTTTCTAGTATCCGTAAAATAATATTGTGACGTCACGTGTACATGGGATTCATTTTATGTGTAATAAAAAATATAAATGTCTTCATATTCTACCTCCATAACGTATACATAAAAAGTATATTACGTCATTTTATGCCATTTTATCACACTTACCGTATGAACACCGCACTAATAACTCATAAAATAAGAATAAAAAGTGACCGGAAATTAACAAAAAAAAACTGACCATCATGGTATTGATTCAGTAGCTGTATATGAACTTTAACACATATATACATACATACATGATAACTTCGTTATTTCAGCTCTCATTTTCCTACAGAAGAGTTGTCACCTCTATCGATTAAAAAGTATCTGCACAAATATACATACATATGTATAATGAGTACCAACTTAACTGACTATTATTAACTAACCAATTATCTTGGATTATTGAATTTGTGATTTTCTTGTATGTATGTTTTAATGTTTTTTCTCTGAACATTAGAAAAATATATAGTCTGATTAAGCAATAATTACTTGTTTATAATCACAAAGTAAAGGGAAGGATAATTGTGGTATTGTATACTCAGAACCACGCCTTGCGTTGTGATTTCTCTTATTTTTTGCATATGTATATACTATTTTGATATTTGCAAATAAAAATAAGCTTATTATTATGTATATACGTTATATATGTGTGTGTAACTTTGATACTGTACACGAATAGAGGCAGCCCTTGAAATTTGGCTGACCAAGCCCCTAACTGGAAATTTACTTAAATTGTTTAACATTAACAGTAAATACCATTCTCCAATTCTCTCCTTTTACACTTCTTATATCTATGTATGCCTATCGAAGTGATAATTTTTATCAAAATTTTATCAACTACGACAATAATATGACAATAATTTTTTATTTCTACTACTTTGCTGTATGAGTAGTATTTTCTGTACTATCAAAAGTGTCTGTTTTAATGTTTGACATAACAGCATAATGTATAAAACATTTAGGTGCTGACTAGAGAGCTTTAGCAATGATAATCAACTTATTCAACGTTATACCTGGAAATGGCTCAAATAAAATTAGCTTGTCTCCAATGATGTCTTTCGACAGTAGTAGTTAAGTAACCTAGATCTTAAGTGTACATTGTAAAGATAGATGACGCTGTAAATGCACTGTAACTTCATCTCATAGCTGGCCTATGATACTAATTTGTGATGTCCTTTATATATTATTATACATATTATTTATACATTAATTTTACACATAAGAAAGATTATATGATGATTAGATTTTAGAGACGCTTTGACAATAATTTTTAACGATGCTCCCTTTTATAATAGCCTACTTTTTAATAGAAAAAGAATAATTTGTTATATTCAGAAACGAGAATAAAAATTTATGGAAAACTTACTGTATTTTTACTTAAACTCCACAATCTACTAACTCACAATAAATGCTCCTCATATTCTACAACATATTTCAACCTTCTACCTTCATTAACGTATTTCAAAAATCATTTGAATTAACTTCTCACCGTTAGAGTATATCCATATACTATCATAATTTCAAAATATCGATTTTATTCTCTATTAATCTCTTACAACTCCTAAAAATGTTTATGGAGTTCTATGATTTTAAAACTCGAAAATTACAGATCCAACTCAATATTTTTTTGATAAAACACGTGTGCTCTTTCATGCTTAAGCGGAAACTGAAAACCGCATCTTTCTGACTTTCACAGTTTCGGAGATATTTTAAAATTTCGAAGAAGCTACAATTGTCATTTTTGTTAAAAATAAAAACGTAATGCAGTTCAAACCCCATGCAACTTAGGCCCAATGTATGCTGGACAAAGTGCCATTTATATTTAATAATAAATCCAAAAATACAATAATATACAGGGTGTTCCATTTAAAATAACAGACTTGACATCTACTTTCGATAAAAACGGAGGTCCACCATTACTAAAAATATTTTACCCCCTATAATACAGTATTGTCGACATATAAATGAAATTCCTAACATCATTCGTAAGAGAGCTATAGAAGCCTGACGCACTATTGTAGGAACCTGTGTATTGTATACTACAAATCTGTTTTTTCAGTTATAAATGTTTGTTACAAACAAAAGTGGTTTGTGTAATTGCCATAATTATTAATTAACTGCAAGCTTAACTGTCATATGTGACTCAACCGAATTTCACTGCCTACTTACAGAAAATTGCACATTATGAGTAGAATCTGAACTTCAGCAGTCACCAAACTTTTATCTTCCTACTTGAAAGCTCTATATCTCAGAAAGTACTTACTTCCTTACTAAGTTTTCTTAAAGGTTTGTTTATGTTTTGCAATGAGGAATCATCTGTATATATGTATGTACATTTGAACGATTATTCTCACTCTTAATCAGTTTCCTTACCTTCATTAGCAGAGAACTTACACCAAAAATAAAATAATTGCATAATATTCTCACTTCAAAGATGTGTCGTTTCCTGTTGAATATTTGATAAAGTGAATGTTAGAATATGATTTAACCCCGTCCGTGTAAAATAGTAGGTACAGTCGGAATATACAGGTGTCCAGCTTAAGAGCGCGACACACGGCAATTTTCATGAGCTTTGCAGACGCTTACTGCTCAACGGATTTTTCAGAAAATATTAGCCATAATTAGTTATACTTTTCTGCAATCTCTTACATAAATATCAATATATGTTTCCTGTTAAGAGTTTTATGAGAAATAAAATTAGAAATATATGAAATAACGAGCTGAAAATGTGTAGCTTTAACATGAAATCCCCCCTTTCTTTAATAACTTATCAAAAATGTTGTTAACCAGGAACCTAGGATAGCCTTTAGTTTCTTCAGATTTTTTTTAATTTTTAAATTCAATTCATAAATAAGGAAGATATAATACTAGGCGTAAGTCATTACAATTAAAATTTTTCGCCTCGGAGGATGCTGCCACCTACCGTCTTTCGAAAATGCCTGCGATGAGAGAATCGCCCAACAAAACAGTGCCTATCTTCCGCTGAGTATGTGTAGTGCGGGTAGTTCAGTGGCAATTCTACATTTTATGTTATGGATTACCGCAAAGGCATCGTCTACAACATATATATGGAAATTTTAGTTATATAAACATGCATCTAGTGTTTTGAAGGTATTATCAAAAAGATACAATATCTATATCCTCTTTTGGAAGACTTTTTGGCAAAATACATTATATTAACAATATTAATATTCTTTGGAAAAGCGAGATACAAGAAATTCTCGTGAAAAATCCACAACCAGGACTAGATCCGTATAGTCAGGGGGCATTTCATCGAGGGATCCTCTAGGAAGATTTAGTGTGCGCATCTTAGATTATAAGCGATCTACAATAAAAAAATAGGTATTTATAAGTAGCTATCGTAGGGAAACAGGTTATAGTGAATAAGACAATTTTGTAAAAAATAGTAGAATACAGCAAATTTATTTACCGTATCAATTTTCTTTCATTAGTTAGTTAGAGTTTAACTATTTCATTGAGAGTAATCGCATGAAAGTAGAGTTGTTATTTGTATTCATAAGCATATATACAGGGTGACATAGAAAAAGCTACAATGCATAGCAACATGTGATAGAGGACCAAGAAATAACAAAAAAAAGTTCCTATACACACATGTCCGATTGCTTTTTGTTTTCAAGTTAGAAGCCATTGAAGTTAAAAGGCTTTTATTAAACAAAACAACATTAAAAAATATAAGATACATATTAGTTCTACATAAGGTGTTCAAATTGGTAACCTTGTTCCTGAATACACATTTCCAATCTTCGTGTTAATGACTGACGGCATCTTTGAAATATGTTAGCACTATTACGGAATCTATCAGCCGACTCCACAATTCTATTCTATAATTGATCTTCTTTATTTCTACAGAATACACTTCACATTTAATAAATCCCCAAAATGAAAAATCGAGAGAATTAAGGTCAGGACTACGAGCTGGCCATGGTATAGGTCCCTGCGACCAATCCTATCCTATTTGCAAATTTTCGTTGCAGAAATTCCCTTACTCTCCTAGAATAGTGAGCTGGTGCTCATGCATGTAGTATATTCTTCTTACAATATTCAATGGAACATCTAATAAAGTAGTCAGTTCATTTTCCAAAAAATGTCGACAGAGTTCGCCTGCCAATCGTCTGGACATTCGAAATGGACCAATTAGATAATTGTCGATTATACCTGCCCACATATTAAAGGAAAACCCATACTGGTAATTCCGTATTACGTTCTGATGGGGGTTTTCATCGCTCCAACAATGCATATTGTGAATATTCAAAATGCCATCTCGACTGATGGTTCATCGGTAAACAAAATTAATTGCAGAAAGTTTTGCCCTTTATTTTGCAACCACTCGCAAAATTATAAACGCGGCCTGTTGTAATAGGTGGTAGATTTTTTGGAAATGAAATGGATGAAGAAGTTGTTCTTTGAGGACTTTCCAAACAGGTTCTCGATTGACATTCAGTACAGCTGCACTTATTCTTCTGGTTCTTATTCTAGGATTGTCTTCTACTATTTGCAAAGTAGCTTCTTCATTTGCAAGAGCACGATGAGTTCTCTTAACACCAGAATCATATTTTGGTTTTTAAAGCAACCATCATCTCCCAAACGCCTATGTACGTCAATAAATGTCCTAACGTTAGGAACTTGCCTTAATGGGTACCTATCTCTCTCGATAGATGCGTTGAGCTTCGGAAGCATTTGAACGAGCTTCACCGTAACACTGTACCACATGATCATGTCCCTGTATTCCACGAAAGTATAGCGCACCATTTTGAATGAAAATTTTCCATAAAAGTAAATATTGCTTTCACCTTTATCAAATGTTTTGTTTCATGAAAAAATATTTTTTATTGCCTAGGTAAAAGTAAAAAACAAGAACAATATAAAAAACAGGTTGTAACTTGAAAACAAAAAGCAGTAGGACATGTGTGTATAGGAACTTTTTTGTTATTTTTTGGTCCTCGATCACATGTTGCTATGCATTGCAGTTTTTTCTATGTCACTCTGTATATTTGAATTGAACCCACGTAACACTACAGTACATAAGCAAAAAAATAACGAAACTAGCTGGCCCAGCAGACGTTGTTTTGCTCTTCCCAGTGGGTGGCGCGATGAATTTGGTTTGGTTAAGGTCCCTGTATAAGAAAGTCTGGACAGAAGAGGTCGTTAGTGCGATTTGAGGATAGACGACGGTCGCTAAAACTTATCAAGGGTGTAGAAGCGCGGAATATTACAGTGTCTTTGAATAAAGAAAAATGAACTACTTGATGTCTAACATGTAATGAAAATTCAAAATTAATGTCCATACCCTGAATTTGGAAAATGAAATCCTAGATTTAAAAATCAGAATTTACATTTTCAAAAGTAACTTGGAAAACTGTAGACTGAAGAGCGAGATCAAAATAAAATGAAAAAATGACATGTGGCCACCACACGACTTTCTTATACCAATGAGCGTTTCAAACTATACAATTTTACGAATTTTTTTATACAAAAATTATTCAAAAGCTTCTTTATTTTAATTTTCATTTTAAGGAAAAATATATTTAGCTAAGTTAGGATTACAGGATACATATTGTATACGTACCACATTTACTAATAACTGACTGAAATCAGTACGTCTTCAATAATGTGTATTTGTAGGGATGCACAGACTTATTAAGACTAGGGGCCACTCGAGCAAATCATGAACTGATTGCGGGCCGCCAGAAGTATAGGTAATTAAAGACAATAAAGAATTGATAATAATATATTAAAATTGAAAAAGAATTTATTAATTTGAAGCGTGGCACTGCATAGTGCTTACAATCTTTTTTATATTTGGCTCAAATTTACTTGTAGCAACAAAGTACTTTAATATTTATTATTTTGTAAATTACTTTTCGAACATATTGTTTTTGGTTTTATTCTGGAATAGAATTCTATATTTTTCGAATGTACGAGAGTATTATTTTTGCTGTCGGCGGGCCACCAGTATTCGACCGGCGGGCCGCATGTGGCCCGCGGGCCGCGGTCTGTGCATCGGTGATCTAATTCATAAGTGTGCTAATATTTGGTCGACTGGAAGACGCTAGACGACTGTTGATCAGGTTAAAAATTGCCTTCGGTATTGTTGCATTATATTTCGTATATACTTCGCACTCACCGATGTGTTGTATTTTTGCACATCTAGACTGCAACGTTTACCATACCACACATTTACCCCCCGCGATTTTTAGAAGATTGTAGTGTCGCGCTCTTAAGATGCAACGGTCCATAACCGACTTATTATTAATTTTTTGAAAAAATGTTTCAAATAAATGTTGCCTCCAATCAAATTCTACACATTTTGAAGTATTAGTATCAGTAATGGCGGATTTCCGGTTCTACTGTAAGTAGATACTAACTTGATTATTTCAAATGGAACACCCTACATATTATTGCACTTTTTGATTCCTTATTAAATTTGAAAGGCACTTCGTGAAGCTTACATTGAGTCTAAGTTGTACCGTTTCAGAATTACGTGACGTTTTTCGAAAAAATGAAATCTGCAGCATCTTCGGTGTTTGGAAATATCTCCGGAACTTTAAATGTTAGAAACATGAAGTTTTCAGTTTTTGCTTAATCATGAAAGAGGGCACGTCTTTTATTAGAAAATTGTTGCATTTATGTTACAGGGTTATTAAATAGGGATCTGTAATTTCCCAACTTTAAAATCATGAATAACTTGATTTTTTTAAATAGAATGGTATAGCAATTTTTACATAAATGGATGTAAAATGTGATTTTCTTCCGTTTTATATGGATATTATTGTGTTTATTTCCAACGGTTTTGGAGATATTTCCGATTTTTCAGTTTTCACCAACCGTATAAAAACGGAAGAAAATCGAATTTTACATCCATTAGTAGTTAGATAGTCTAATGGAATTATCTAGAGATCAGTCTAGGGATACTAATATAAGACACGCTGCTAATTTTTTAGCTACAAAAATTAAATCTTTTAAATTCCTTTGTTCCTTAACAATATGGCATTGTCTTTTGGAAAAGGTAAACGTTGTCAGTAAACTCATTCAGAACACGTCTAATTATAAAAATTATAATTTGACTTACCAACTTAAATGACACTATGGTATAACACTCTATTAATTTTCACGCTATTTTACGTTAATTAAAATAAATTTTAACTTTATCACCCTTATACCTTCACCATCATCTTAACCACATCGCACCTAAAATCTAACTGCTTTTTGCATTGGTGTACAGCAACAACGTTAGGGTGACGCATCACCAAAAAAAGTTTGAAATCGTTTTTGTGATATACTGGAACTCGATTTAATGTAAACATCAAAAAGACAGTTTCAACAAGTTTAAATTACCAGAATACAACTCTATTATTAATTTTTTTTTAATGGAATAACCAGTCTTATTTTATTTTTGAAAATTCCATAAAAGTGAAGACACATTTATTGCTTAATATGTAATACGCTTGAAGGGCATAGCTCATACCTCAATATAAATAATTTGCACGGATTAAATTCAAAATTAGAATTACAGCTCCATTTAGCCACATGTTGTAGTGTTTATTTAATGTAAAAACGAATTAAAAAATTTTTTCATATAACACTGTTTTCAAGCAATTAAACAAAGATAATATGTTTAGAATTGTGTTGTAGAAATAATAATTTGACCTACCTTAGATCACCCTTTGGTATGATGTAACACTGCACTAATTTTCACACAGTTTTAAGTTAATTATAAAAATGTTCATTTTTATCACTTTTACAATTTATATTAAATTAAAGGAATATCGAAAGCATCTTCGCCACATCCCGTCTAAAATCCAACTGCTTTGTGCATAGGTTTAAATTAATAATGTTACGGGCGACGTATTACCAAAAAAAAGTTTACAGTCGTTTTTGTGACATACTGGAACTCGATTTAATGTAAACAGAAATACAGTTTCAAGGGGTATAAATGAGGAGAATTTAACTCTATTATTAAAACATTCAAATATTAATATAACTTCCCTAAGTTGTAAAATTGTTTAATATTACATTATACAAGGTCATTCAAAGAGCATAATCACCGTGGGTTTTTTCTTATGGAATAAGACGTTTTATTTTATTTTTAAAAACTCAATAAAAGCCATTTTTTAATTAAATTAATTAGAAATTATGATAAATAGCATTTAGTTGGCAATAGCTGTCATTTCCAAAAAAAAATCAATCACTTCTCTACGTTTGCCCGCATTTTGGAGACAAAAAAGCGGCAAGTATATTAATGGTTTGTTCTTAAAGGAATAGCAGGTGCATGATAATTATTTTAGGCGCAGGTGAGTCTCATGAAAATCATAATGTCCAGTTATATACATTTGCTCTTAGATAGAGATTGACATTGTTTTTGTCACAGCAATAGAATAAATAAAACATCACCATAAATACGAAATATTTGTTTAATAAGTTAATTATTAGCAAAATTGTACAATTGTAATTAATTTTAATTTACCTCAATATCTTTAACTTCGTATTTTATGTTTTTTTATATAATTAAGAATATCATTTACCTGCCTTATTTACTACATGTGTTCTTTTGGTATGATATGAGGTATACTTAATCAAATATTTACTGTAAAGGGCGTATTTTTTATTATTGCGCACAGAAAAAATTCGTAGCTTAGCTGCGGGCCTGGTTACGAGATATATAAAAAAAATACTTTAAAATGAGTAGAATTTGATTCGAGGCAACATTTATTTGAAACATTTTTTCAAAAAATTAAAAATAAGTTGGCTATCGTTGCATCTTAGGCCGGACATCCAGTACATATACGTAGAAAAGCTGCAACTGCTGGTTCGTCAGCGAATAGATGACTAGTCAAAGATAAACGCTGATATCGACGAATGAATAAATTATTTAATGATAAACTTCAACACAAATGAACAAACTTCCTATCACTTCTGAATCATTTCTGAATGTGTATAGAAAAACATGATTTGTTGGTCGAATTCACTTCCGATATTCATGACTATTCTTTCAAAAGATATAGAAATGAAGGTTAAATTAGAAAAGCTTGACAAGAGAGTTGAGAGGAGACAAGTTGATAGGTATATCAAAGGAGATGTTGTAAGAAAACTAAAATAATAAGTATTAATATGAGCACGAAGTGTAGTTTCAATTAATAACCGGAATAATACAATAATCATAACATGGCGAAGTCAGTAGGATTTGAACCTACGCTTCCACTCGTAACCATAACACACTGTGTGAATAATATTCTCTCTTTTAGGGCGCACTTTAAGTTTGTCCCTGAAATTGTTGAACGACTGTTTCATGTTTGAAACAAATAACAATTTATTCGTCTTTATATTCCAAAACCACTGTAATCTTGAAGCAATACATATATCTCATTTATTAACTTTAAACTTACAAAACATTCAGCTTACGATATACATAAAAATATATATTCAAACTGATGCAGTTATTGTCAACCTAAGAAACTTGTTTTTATATGGAGTTTCATCAGTTTACTTCAGCTTTCAATAACAAACAATAGTCGTTATTGCAATGAAGTTATGATAAAATCTGTTTTTCCTTGTAAGTGAGGCATGTGCAAAATGCCGTTTAAGTGTACACTATACCATCATATTTATTCTACCAATGAGAGATACTCCAATATTACTACGTTCCGTCTAGTAAATTTTTTTGTACATGGTTTCTTCACACCGCCGCGTAGTGCATTAAACCGTAACAAACAAAAAGAATCAATTATAACCACTAACAAAAATTTGGACCTTTATCCAGATTTGAGAGAGAAATTCAGATGTAAAAAGTGTCATACAAACGGAAGCTCTTCATAAAAAAGGGACATTCTAATTTGATTACCGCTGCAAATCAGATTAACGTTACTTTTAAACTCTAAAAAGCGAACAGCGGACACTCAGAAATTCATATTACTGACTAAAAGCATACTTTAACATACGAACAACTCATACTGTTTAGCGACCGAATTTGGGGTGTATTATGTATAATTAAATATACAAGGTGTCTCACATCTATTTTTCCACGCATTTACTCGGAAACTGATGGCAATAAAAGTCTACAGTTTAATCCACTGATATGAAGACAATATTGTGCTTAAAATGATGTTACAAAAACAAAGAAAACAAACACTCAACTCAAGAACGCACTCAGTCAAAACATAATCACTAATATTTATATCAAAAACCCTCAAACCAAAAAGTATTTTGATGACAGTACATGCAAAAAACTTATAAAACAACTCAACAAACTCTACAATTTATAGTATCATCATCAGAAAACAGCAATCCTTTGAGACCCATAGTCAGTTGCATACGAAGTCATACAAAACGTTTAACCAAATTCTTACATAAATTTTAAAGAAATATTTCACTATACACAATATTTTCGGAATCCTAGATACATATTGGATATTTTATGAAGTGATATAATACCTCGAAGTGGAGAAAATGTTGACCACTACATGGTGATATAGTGATATAGACACATCATCAACCTGGCATTGCCTCCAAACAGCTTCAATAGTGTTCCTATAGCAAAGTACGAAACGTTAGCAAAAGCTACATTTGGCTTTCTTTTAAAAATCTGCAATCCTATAAGTCAGCTGCATAAAATAAAATTATTTGTATCATATATTTATTGTACAGGGTGTGGCGCGAAGAGTTTTGATTAGAAGTTTTTGGGGATGTTGTAATAGGCGAAATGTAAAATTTAATCAGATTACAGATAATGCTGATTTTAAATATAATATTTTCATGAATGATCTACTTCCGGTACACCGGAAGTACATACCAACTCGCTTATTTTAAATATAACATGGTATTTTTTATTTTATTTTTCAATTTTCTATCAAATTTTAAGTAAATTTCATATACCATGTCCTCTACTAAAAATTAATAGTTTCTGAGATATTTCAATTTTTTTAAATTTTTCCAGAGAAACACAGTCCCAAATAAATCACGATATTGCTGCAAACAAACACGCTACTGACCTAAAACTTGACATAACGAATTGCAAGACATCACTAAAGTGCCTCGTCCTTTGAAATGTAAAAATTTTTATACAGGGTGTTTTCCACATACCACTCAATTCCAACAATTTCAAACAATTATAACTTGCTTATTTCAAATACAACACCCTGTATATTATATTAGCTTTCAATTCCTATCTTCATTCTCGTTTAATTGATACTAGCATTCCCTATACCTAAATCTAACCGGTTTTGAGATATTTTATTATTTTACTTAATAATAACGAAACTTAATATTTCAACATTAATAAAGCGTAGGCCGTGGCTGTGAAAAATGTGACAACTTAATAGTAAATTGTCTATGTATGCATTAGATAAGTTTTCACACTTTTCTTCAAAAGTTCATGTTTTATATCAAGCAATGACAAATTTAGCTTACAAATGACGATTTGTTTGCAGCAATATCGTGATTTATTTGGGACTGTGTTTTTCTAGAAAGCAATTAAAAAATTGAAATATCTCAAAAACTATTAATTTTTAGTATAGGACATGGTATATGAAATTTACTCAAAATTTGATAGAAAATTGAAAAATAGAATAAAAAATACCACGTTCTATTTAAAATAAGCGAGTTGGTATGTACTTCCGGTATACCGGAAGTAGATCATTCATGAAAATATTATATTTAAAATCAGCATTATCGATAGTCTAATCTTATAAAATTTTACATTTCGCCTATTACTACATCCCCAAAAACTTCTAATCAAAACTCTTCGCACCACACCCTGTATATGTATTGATTATTAATTATTATATAAAGCTTTTTACACTTGAATAGTTCTGACACAAACAAGTCCAATATTCAAGACTAGAATTACTGTAACTAGTACAGGATAGCCGTCGACGGTGTTTCAAATGATAGACAGCAGTTTTTCCGTGACGTTTGGGAGGCTGTACTTGCTCATTCTTTAAGCCTATGTTTTCTTAAACCAAATCTGCAACTCATTTCCTAAAACAAATTTGTAAACAAAAGGCATATTGAAATTGAAGTTTTGGCATTGAAAACATTGAATGACAATTTATTGTCTACAGTATCACGGCACATATTATTTTGAAAAAATACATCTTTTGTAACGGTATTCACAAAAATTTTAAAGTACTGCAAATTTTCGGAAAAGTTGAATCTTAAAATCGGGCAATTGGAATTTCTAGAACGCCACCTTCATGTATGCTATGTATAAATGTATTTGTAGTTTTGTGTCTAATTCTATTTTATGCCGATGAAAAGTTAAAAAATAAGTACAAGTGAAACAATAGTCTAGTTTTAATATTAATCACTAAACCTATTGTTCGAAACTACGTTGTACAGTGCAATATACAATATTACATTACTTTTCCCATATTCATTCCAGTTTGAAATTTTATACATACCATTAACTGAACAAGTAACAACAGTATATATACGTTATCTATTAAATTGTTGAACTTTTAGGTATTCATCCGGCTTAAAACAAATATATACCTGTACACACATATACACAAGACAGATACATATGCACATTGATGTCCTAGTGTAAAAGTTGCAGATATAAACTTTATAATTCAGTCTAAACTGGCAATAAAAATCATCATAGTATTTAGGCAACAATTTCCACAGACACCTCTGACAAAAATGTTCGTGTTGATTAACCGAATTTGTAAACGAGTAAATTTGTATACTTATAGACATGTGGGTGTAATGCAAACATTACATGGTCCTATAATACATTGTTGTAACTCTTATCTACTGAAAAGAAAGTTAATAAATCCAATTTGAAAAACATTACAGTTATAATACTACATCCTTTATTAATGTGCAACGTCCACTTCGACATACGTGCTCGTATGTACATACATACTTTGCTAAAGTATTATACCAATTGCCTCTGGCGAAGATATACAAAAAAAGAACAATAAAAATATATAAACTAAGGAATGATAAAACGAAAAGAAACAAATTGAAGTTAGTGGAGGAGAAAAGTAATAGAAAATGAACTAGAAGTCCAAATAAAAGGCATAATGAACACATGTTAAAAATGCAGAAAAAATATGCCCTAAAATCAGAAAACTTCTAAAACCGGAAAAGAATATTTCTCACAACAATTTACAGTAGCAACAAGAGAAGGCGGAAATAGATAAGAAGGCAGAAGAAGAAAGTAACAGTAACGAAGAACAAAAACTTGGTATAAACACGAAAATAAATTGAAATATGAAGAACTGCAGGTTGCGTCCAAATCATAGCGAAAATGATAAGTTAATCTACACACAACTGTACTAAAAACACCGCTTGAATTTAGCGTGCAAAAGCCAGCAATACCTACATATATTAATACGACATTCATAACTATTTTATCAAAAGTTATAGTAAAAAATGCATACCAATTATAATAACTATATATCAATATGTATCAAATAGTATACGAAAAGATCTTTTATTTAAGCATTTCCTTATTACTTGAATTAATTCAAAATTTTTGCTATAAATATCTAGTTCTTTAGTACCTATAATATTCCGATCGTAATTTTATTTTTAACATTTTCTGTGATCATAAATTATCATCTGTTTTTTCTAAAGCTGGCTCGGTGTAAAATTCTGACGCTTATTGGTACCAGATAATTGAATCTTGAATTGGAATCAAATTCTATGGTACATTTCAGGCACACGGATTTTATTATTGCATCTTACCTCGAAAATTCACTGTAAAACTCCAATTAACATTAATATTGCTCATGACATTGGAGTCCATAATACGCAGGACAATTTGTTTGGCGAGTGTTGTATAAACATTTATATGTCCTCATATTGCGTTAAGGTTGACTTTACGGTTATTATCGCACACGCGTAGTATTCAACAGATAATTCGATGAATATTTGATCCAAAAATATTTGCGCTATTTGAATACTTTCACTGCATACTCTGTATCGAATATTTATTCGTTGTATAGAATATGCATTGAAAACTAATAAATTTATTAATTTTCCCCTAACTCCTCGCACACCACTCTTTTTAACAACCATAACAGAATTTAAAATAATAATTTCAAATTCTAAAAAAAAAACTACATAATCTGATGCCTAGATTCATTTATTTTCAATTTCACTTCCCGCTTAAAGAAATTGTGAATACAGATGTAAAGATATAAACAAATTCTGAAAAAGTTCTTAAGTTAGCATTTAATTTGGATAAAACTTTCCTTGAGCAATATATTTAATAGCATTTTTGAGAATTTATAAACATATTGGAAAAGACAGTAATAATACCAAACCAAAATTAAAATTACAACGAAAAGATTTATAGTAGGTATCATTAAAATGATGGGATGTAGAACTTACCTAATGCTGCCTGCATCTTAAGAATTTTTAAGAATGGTAATAAAAATAGAGAAAGAATCATGTCAGCTCTAATAGTAGCACCACAAGTGAGGATATTAGGTTTTTAGCAAGTGCTGACGTTCATTCCTATTACCTGCTCCTGAATTACCCATTTCAAAATAGTAATTAAAAATTGAAATTTTTCTGATACATAGTTCTATGAGTTCTGTTAAATAATATAAGAAACCAGATTTATAATCGTTATGATTAATGTAAATGTAAAATGGTATTTAAAATATGTCTCAACAAAATATTTTCACTCACTAAGTAAAATCATCTCGATAAGAAACAAACACAATAGGTTACTCCATTTAAAATTCTAAGGTTACTGTAGATAACGAGTGAGCAAAACACTCTTATTTGTCTTTGAATGTTTGTATCATATTACATAATTGAGTTATTGAAGAATATCGCACAACCGTTACATTTTCTATATTATAATAAACGATTACAAAACTATTAAATATTAGAAATTTGTCGTCTAAAAATATATACAAACTCTACAGAAAGCAAGTAGGACATGCAGAATAGAAACATCAATATTTACATATACCTACTTACATACTATTTGTACTACTTCCGATGAATTTCTCTATTCTACATTTATCTTTAGTAATAAATTATTATTTGTTACTACATATTTGACATAGATCACTGAAAAATATCAAAAAAAGTTGACTGCTTTCCTCATCTAAATAGGCCAAGTTGCTTTAAAAATGACCTATGTTCATTTAACTAAAAACTCTGTCTGTCTAGAAATAGTATATTTTAAGTCATTCAGTTCAGTATCTGACAGATTGATGAGAAAGTACTGATATGGTATTTTTCTTAAGTAAATGCTACAGAAATTGTATTTTGGCATCAGGGATATACAGACAAAAGTATCCTAGTCTATCACATTGACACAAAAGAGCTTTTCAACTCATTGACTGATGAGTATAATCACTACACTCCAGCAGCAGACCCTTGACGCCTTTTTAAAATATACTTTTTAGATGGGCACGGTTTTATATTATTTGGTAGTAAATTAAATAGGCCACATCCACACTAGTTGATGCCTTTTTCGTTACTTCAAGTCTATTACTGGCAATCCGAAGAACATCGCTACCCTAGTGTTAAATGAATGTACATATATCAGAATGTTTAAGATATTTAGTTATGTTTTCGAAAGTATGACAGAACTTTGAAGATGTAAAAACAAGGTAACATTAAAATGTTATATTTTTTGAACAAAGAGAAAAAAAGAAAATATCCCTGCAGAATATTCAGTGCGATTCAGTACATCCATAGCTTCACCCAAAAAGCAATAAATGGGTGAAATCGTAGAGTGACCGCTCCTAAAACCGTCTTGAGTGTCAAGATGTTTTGTCCAATTAACATAGAAGCTTGTTTTACATGGCATATTTAAAGGTCCAGAAACTAAATGTAATTGATTAGCCTGTAATTAGCTATATACATTTGTATATAAATCTTTTTTTATGAATGTGATAAACATTTGCACTTTTTAAAACATCTGAGAAAATACCTTTCGAAAATGATAAATTATTCATTTCATTCACACACACACATCTCACAGAATACTAGCAGACATGCAATAGGGCTCAGAACTCCTCTTGGATAGCAGGATTACAGCATACGATTACCACCTAAACCACCAACCACAACTAAAACCAGAACCAGAACATAGGTTCGGAGAAATGATTCATCCTTCAAAGAATTGTTAAAATTCAAGATTTTATTACTAAAATACCGACATTTAGTATTTTTCACAAGAGACTAGAGAGCTTGTTGATAATGATCACTCATCATAGAGCATTTTCTTTAATCATTGTAAAGATTTTTCAAATTACAGCTAAATATTTTTACGTTGTATGATATTCACAATTTTTAATTAGTATTTGCTTGTATTAGATCAAACTCTACGAAATATATACGTTACGAGAATTCCAACTTGCATAAAATAATAATATATATCAACAAACATGAGTGTTAGTTAGTCATGCATAAGAAAAACTATCCTCAGTTATTGAAAAACATCTACTTTTTCAGCGTCAATTCAATAGGAGGCACATGAAGAAAACTAAGACGAAACTAAGGAAAAGTTACTTAGTTCCATATTGTCTCAACATTGGGGAACTTTTTACCTCAACAAAGATGAAATCAAAAACAGAAAAATAGAAAAAATAAAGAAAGAAAGAAGGTAAACTGAAAATCAGGAAAGGTAAAAACGCTATGTTTATCTGTGTAGCAATAGTGGTTCTGTTAAAAATTTGAAGCAAATCTATAATCAGTAAATATAGAAAATCAAAAAGTTGATTGTCAATCTTGTGGTGACAAACTTGTAAGTGATATGGAAGATGAAGACGAAAAGATTATAAGCTGCCACAAGTAGTGTGTAAGGTTGTTCTATTTGAGATGTACTGAATTTCCGGGAAAACCTTAAGAGGAATTATTTTTTTGTTATTGGAAATACTACGTAGATTTTTTTTAATTAAGAAAATAATACTTTTATAAGAATTTGTTCAGTCAGTTAAGTTATTATTTAGGTATTAGAAAATCGGACAATTTCTCAATCACGAAATTGGAAACGGGAACATGTATATGATTATATGACAGGTACTTCCCTGCATATCTAGGTAATAGTTATGATATTGATAAAATAATGTCTCTGCTATTTTTCTAAGATCAAAAATGTAATTCTAGGTAATTCCCAACTCATATGGTTGCTAAATGTTTATAGGGGAATTCCAAAATTAGATGAACTATAGAAATTTCGCTGAGTGTATCATATCATCGGTAAATAACTGAATTATGTATTATGCATTACATTTATGATATATTGGTTTGCTGCGATTGCAATATTTTCTTGGGAAATTACCCAAATATTGAAATTAAGAAACAAAAATGAAGAAAACATGAATGAATGAAACAAATTAGCAAATGAAAGTACGATCATAGATAATTAGGAAAGTATTTAATGAAATTTGTATTAGAATATCATAAAATTTAAAACTGAAACAAAATATATACCTGACGGAATAGGATAGGATGTTGCGGTAAAACCGGAACTAACACCTATAGGCCATTTATAAACAATGTGTGTGCTGCAAACGCTCGAACAAGAAAATACTCCTGCATTTTTAGTAAGAAGCTTCGCTCTTTACTGGCACTGAACGAATACTTTTTTATATGTAAATGTACCTACCTAACATCTGAAATTGCATGACATAACGGGAAAGTGAGAAAAGTGAAAGTAAATGTGTTAAATTTTACATTACATCCTTCCGTTTGGAAGTTTCTGTTCATTGATTAAGTAATTGGGCGAGACGTTACAACAATGACTTCTAATCATAAAAAACACTTAATTGAATACCCAAAATAATCAACTTACGGTAACACATTTACTGTTGTGACGCTAATTATTGCATCGACATTTATTAAACTGCAAAATTGATTATGATAAAAGGATCTACGATTACATTTTTTTAAACATTTTAAAAACATTATGCACTCGAAGATCCAGCGAATAGAAGTCACGTGAGGTTTAATGCGCAGGCCGGCCTGCCAATCAGAAAACGACAAATACTGTGATATATGTTGATAAACTTGTGTAGATGTAAGTGTAATAATAAAAGTGACATCGTAAAGTGTTTTATGTGCTTCGTTTGTTCGCAATTGAGCCTTTATTAAATTAATAAAAGTGGATACTACCGAAGAAAAGAATATGGAGACGTTGCCCGTCACTCTGATAGTGAAAGCTCCAAATCAACAAATTGAAGATCAAACTGTAAAATGCGAACTGTCATGGACAATAAATAAATTGAAACAACATTTATCGGAAGTGTATCCGAGTAATCCAGTATGTATTCTACGTTTTCTGCCTTGAGATCCTAACCTAATTTGCAATTTTCGTTACAGCCATCTCATGAGCAAAAATTAATATACTCTGGACAACTGCTTAGCGACTCCGTTGTTTTGAAAGATGTTTTAAGACAATATGATGGTCAGGACACTCATACTGTTCACTTAGTCTGTTCTCCCAATTCAAAAGTGTCTCCTATCTCAAAGAAACCAACACGAACGGAGATGCCTACGCATACAACACCTGAAGTGACACCTACAAACAGTGCTACCGAGCAGAGAGTTCCTCCGAACATGCAGTGGTATAATCATCAAAATGGAGACCAACAAGCTATGCAATTTATGATGATGCAACAGGCATATTTCCAGTATTTACATTATATGAACTTGTAAGTATTTTCAGGTTTAAATTTATTTTCAAGTGTTATATAAATTCTTTAATAATAGATCAAATTTGACCTTCAAAATAATGATATTTAATTAAGAATGAATAAGAGGAAAAAACTTCGAATAAGATAATGATATGTAATCATTATATGTACTTTTTTTATAATTGATACAATGAAATCTCAACAGTATAGCAGGTACTATGAAAATGTAATTGTTGTTGATTATATTGTATATTTTGTGTTCGCAACAACAATCGAACAAATTGCTTCAAAATTGTTATGTTGTAAGTAAATCACCTGTAGAAGATTTTGATACTCATTCTCATTTATATTAATATCTACAGAGAAAAATGAGAAATGAAAAATGCTGTACAATATATGGTATTTCTACAGCTCCATTTCCAGTGGCAAGTAACCTGCAAGATTTATTGGTAAAGCGACTCTTAAATATGTAGACATATTTGAGATCACTGTCGATAACTAAAATTAACTTGCCACAGTAACTCTCAGCGAATGATTTAATTTGTAGTGTAAATGGTGAATTCGTTAATAT
This sequence comes from Holotrichia oblita, assembly GCA_023690525.1. Taxonomy (NCBI): domain Eukaryota; kingdom Metazoa; phylum Arthropoda; class Insecta; order Coleoptera; family Scarabaeidae; genus Holotrichia; species Holotrichia oblita. Next base: position 154,096,837 of record CM043016.1, on the reverse strand, counting down.
CTGAAAGTTATTCTTGCTTTCCAACCATACTGGAAATGTTTGCTAAGTGTGGATGGAAATTAAGAATGCTGGTCAAAAGAAGAGACTGTTTGTGAAATCACAGACCTATGGTTCTACATACAGATTTTCAACCCTTAATTGCTATTTACCATAACATCAATATGAAAGTATTCCATATTTTGTTTCTTTGTTATGTTTATTTCTGTCATGTGTAAACACTTTTGCAATTTATTGGGTTGGTAATACAGAGTTTCCTGTCGCCAATTACAGCGACTATATTCACAGCCCAATGTATAAAGCTCTAGAGATAACTGTCTCAATAAGTTATAACGCAAGTTATTTGTTACTAGACGCTCAGCTTCATATATTGAAAATACCAATTTTTATCACAAATTGATATACAGCTTTCATGTTCTGAATTTGTAGTTAAAGAACCATTTCCGAGAGTCGAGCATGTTATGTTAATAAAAAAAGTAAATATTAAACGCGTATAACTAAAATGTTTGACTGTGTTCAAGAGCGTTCTACTGATATTAAAAATTCTGAACAGCGCTGGTCAATTTTAACTTTGTGAAAGCTAAAAATGAACTCAATTAAAAAAAGCATTAATAATAATGAAATACATAAGTAAAAAAGATAATGCTATTCAATTGTTAAAGCGTAGGCGCGTTTCGCCTTTCAAAGGTTCATCAGCATGTCTGTGTGATAGGTATCGCATCCATGCTGTAGTGGTTGAGTAGGATTCTCCTTTTTAATTATGTATATTATATTTTTATATTATTTGATGCCGGGCTGTTGCCGATAATGTTAATTGTAGTTATTTACTCTATATGTGTGGGCACAATTTTTTTGTCAACTATGTACAGTATACCGCCTTAATATTATAACCACGACGCTATAAATTCGTTTATTTTAAGTTAACCCGTTCAAAAATATTACTCAAAGAAAATTTTATTGGTTTTTTTATCACAAATAGTTTAATATACAGGGTGAGGCATTAGTGCGTCAAAGCTCAATATATCCATTAATATTAAGGATATCACAAAATCTTATATACAAAAATCATAGATAGTCTTAAGCTACATATTTTAAAATTATCTTCGTATATACAGAGTGTTTCATATTGCCAGGGTGAACCAAACATACATTTTCTTAAATGGGATACACTATATATTATTTCAAATTTAGATTAAGCATATCTTCCTCATTCCTTCGATATAAAGTTTCATTGAGTTATACCGAGTATTTCAGAAGTTATGGTCAATTTTGTCTGAAAATCATTGCGTGTTCAACGTCCTCTGTATTCCACACGAAACAACTTGAAATTGTTTTTGTACTGGAATGACTTTTTTATATTGCTACAGTTTCATAGTAAAGTGATATTTTGCCAATATTGCGAAAAGTGTGTACAGGGCGATTCAAAACGCAAATGCATTATTTTTTTATCTTATTTAAATGGAACACCCTATATTTTATATTAATAAAAGAAAGGACACCGCATGAATTGTGAAGCATTTTCAAAATAATTGTTAAGATATCAAATTAGCCACGAAAAAATGACAGTAAAAGACCATTAAATTATATATTGAGATAAACTTATTAAATACAAAACAACTACAAAATGTTAAACTTATACCGGTAATTAATATTTGATTATTTGAAGCCAAATCTTCGGGATATAACTGATTTCACAATAAATGATCAAAATGTCCACCACAAAGATCAAACAACGTTGTAGCTATGTATTTTTCGACTAATCGATTTGCATTTCTTAACATTTCTACATACAATCTCTATATTAATACACGAGAAATTTTGCACCAACAAGGTATCAGTCAAAAGGCTATTAAAGAATAGTGAGTAAAAATAAATTGCATCTATACCATATGCAGTTGCATCGTAGCTGTTCTTCAAATGATATTTCTGAACATTTCTATATTAATGGTTTGGAATTCTTCTTTCGTTTTGTTCTACATATCATTTCGCGTACTTGGTGGTATGTGATATACAAGGCCTTTCACATAACGCCACACGAAAAGTAAAGTTTACTTATTTATGAACATCGGGCTAACCATGTAACTGCTCTTCCTCTTTGTTGTTAAGCCTATTCACAAAAAGCAACTACATATGATATGGATGCAATTTCTTGTTATACAGTTTTCTTTGAACGGCCATTTAACTAATATCTTGTTGGTGCGAGATTTTTCGTGTGCTAATATGTGGATTGTTCATAACTGACAGAATGTATGTAGAAATGTTAAGAAATGCAAATCGATTAGTCGAAGAATTGTTACAACGTCGTTTGATCTTTTTGGTGGACATTTTGAACATTTATTGTGAAATTCGTTATATCCCGAACATTTGGCTTGGAATAATTAAATATTAATTACTGGTATAAGTTTAACATTTTGTAGTTGTTTTATATTTAATAAGTTTATCTCAATATATGATCTAATGGTCTGTTACTGTCATTTTTTCATGGCTAATTTGATATCTTAACAATTATTTTGAAAAAGCTCACCTTTCATTAAGAAAATATTAAATATCTCAGAAATTAACGATTTTAGATATAGAGAGTGGTTAATAAAAATTAAAGTGGATACAGTGTCCTTCCTTTTCTTAATATAAAATACAGGGTGTCCCATTTAAATAAGATGAGAAAATAATGCATTTGCGTTTTGAATCGCCCTGTACACATTTTTCGCAATATTGCCAAAATATCACTTTGCTATGAAACTGTAGCAATATAAAAAAGTCATTCCAATAAAAAAACAATTTTAAGTTGTTTCGTGTGGAATACACAGGACGTTGAACGCGCAATGATTTTCAGACAAAATTGACCATAACTTCTGAAATACTCAGTATAACTCAATGAAACCTTATACCGAAGGAATGAGGAAAATATGCTTAATCTAAATTTGAAATAATATATAGTGTGTCCCATTTAAGAAAATGTATGTTTGGTTCACCCTGGCAAAATGAAACACTCTGTATATACGAAAATAATTTTAAAATATGTACCTTAACACTAGCTATGATTTTTGTACATACCATTTTGTGATATCTTTAATATTAATGGATATATTGAGCTTTAACGCACTAATGCCTCACCTTGTATACAGCGTGTTCAACTTGAAGTCGGCACTATTGCTAACTTTGTTACTACTAAAGATACGATGTTGGTTAAATGACCAAAGTAGTAGCGTTTTTTCTTCCGCTTATGATGGTAAAATTTTAAAAACAATTGAACTTCGGGTTTTCGAGATATTAAAAAAAATAACATTTTTTTAAATGGAATACCCTGTATATTTTTGCACATTTTGAATGAAAATTTAATTTCAAACCAAATCTATTAATACATAGACACCCAAAAATTAACAAATAAATGAACTACAAGCATTTATATGTACCAGTTCAAGTTGATCTGAATATCGTGTAGGGCCAATGAATGTCCGATTATTGGCAAGTAAAAAAAACATTTTATTATCATCTATCATCTAAGGTGAACAAAAAATCGTTGGTGCTTTGATGGTAATTATATTCCTTTTTGTTGTTCCAATAAGATTAATAGTGACAATAATAAAGAGCAAAGTGTATTAATTTTTCGATAACTAGTCAATGTCTACATGATTTTGCATTAATGCTTGTATTTCGTTTATTTGTTAATTTTTTTGTGTGTCTATGTATTAATAGATTTTGTTTATAATTAAATTATCATTTAAAATGTGCAAAAATATACAGGGTATTCCATTAAAAAAAATGTAATTTTCGTTAATATCTCGAAAACGCGAAGTTCAATTGTTTTTTTAATTTTATCATCGTATTCGGAAGGCAAAACCCTACTACTTTGCTAATTTAACTGACATCGTAGCATCAATAATAACGAAGTTAGCAATAGTGCCGACTTCAATTTGAACACCCGGTATAGTTTAATAAAACCGAAAATATCCTTAATATTTTGTAATACCACCCCTTGTATCCGTTTGGGCATACTATTTATACAAGCTTCAATACAGTTCGCTATTTCCGAGACACCATGGCAGACGTTTCGAATATTTTTAATTAGCACTTCTTTTGTCGATTTCTCTAAACTGTAAACTTTGGATTTTAAGAAGCTCCAAACATTCTCAATAGAAGCGAAATTTTCTCATAGGACAATAATTTCTTAACAGATTTTGCCGTATGGCATGGTGCTCCGTCTTGTATAAAGATAGCTTTAGGCGTTGAAGCTACTAATGCCCGTTTGCACCGTTTTGTATTAAAGCTTCGCTTAACTTGATTAAGCCTAGTTTAATTTCAAATGAATTGCACCATCGAATATTGGGACAGGTTTAGTTAAATCGGGGTGATAATCGGCAACATCACCTTTATGAGTACATTTGCTCTAAAGATCCTATGAGAATCGTGTCTGATCGTGTGCGATCGTGTCGTATCGAATGTCATTTGTCATTTACACCAATAATTGTTTACGAATATTGAAGCGGTTTAGCCGGTAAATGTATTGAGACGTTCTTAAATAACCGGTACATGTTGTATCGCGTTCAAAAATGTTCAAAAATATAGGGTAGATGTATTGGATACATGTACCCGATACACATCGTCGTTTCAACGATCCATCGATACCATTCACGGTTTACAGTGTATTTGAGGTTATGAATGTATATGATAGATTCTTCTGGGGAAACCAAAATCAATTATGTCCAAATCTTCCCCAAACAAAGCATCGCCCTCATCTTCGCCGAAAAATATCATATTTGCAATAACGCAGGATTTTTAAATTAACCGTTATATACTGTTTATGTTCATATACGCATTTACATATTTTAAAAACATGTCAACAAACGCGATGCATTGTACGCAGCCATATGTTGCGCACGCGCATAACTAATGTACAACGTTCCTTAAAGTTAAGGGACCGTTAAACCTAGAATATTGACCGCTTAAGTAAAGCAACGCTTAACGATATTTAAGGAAAGCTTAACTAGCGGTGCAAACAAATTTTTAAATTTAAGTCCGGTTTAATGGTAAGCTGCGCTTAAACAATGCGGTGCAAACGGCCATAATTCACCAAAATTTAGTAAACAAAAATTGTTTTAACAATTTTATATACTAGTTTTGTCGCATCGCGTTCCCTACAAAATAAAGGGGTCCTGGTCCATGACGGCTTATACACCCCAAAAACCATCACGGATGGTGGATGTTTTATAGTCTGTTGAATACACGATACATCATATTTTTCGCTAGGGCGCCTCCGAACCACCTTATTATTTTCTGTTAGACAGGCAGTGAAGCTTCGTCGGTGAAAAATACCTATCAATGAACGATATTTATTTAGTTTTAGTTTTACAGCCTTTTAACTTAAACAAGTTTTTTACCTGCTGCCAATCGTCAATTGTAAAGTGTCTGTGGTCTTTCGGAAATTTTAATTTAGCACGTCGCATACGTTGATTCAACCCTAGCTTTTTTATAGGCTTTTTACATCTTAACTGCGCTTCTTTAAATCGTCGTTCAAGAGTTCGCTGAGATACATCAATTCCACCTTGAAGAAGGATTTTTTTTTAGATTCTAAACACATATTCTTCTGTTAGCTATAGTAACTGAAATTATTTTACGATCAACTCTTGCCGAAGTTTTTCGATGTCTTCCACAGAGGTTTCGTTTTGAAGGTGATATAGCACAATTTTGACGAATTTGCTTCGATAATTTTACCACAAAACTGTGACTAACTTTTTGTAATTTGGCAATTTCTCTAACAGACTATGAATCCCCCTACAAAGCCTACCTAGCAAATACTATTCATACTAGTCGGGTGCTTCCCCAAAATTGATCGGTTAGCTTACAAACCCAAAAATGAGAGCAATTTTTGGTTCAAACTATAGAATTTAATAAATTAAGGCGGTGGTTATATTACGGCAGTATACTGTAGTTTCAATGGTACAAAAGAAGATATTCACTTTAGTACAAGTTGGGCTTCTCTTTTTTTTATAATATCTTGCTTAACTACCGACGATCGGCTTTTTTTTTCATACTTGTCAAATTGGCTTTTGGCGGTGCACCATATAGTAATAACGAGATCTTATATTTAAAGAAAAATTACTAATTTCTCAACATTTTATCTCTTTCTAGGTATTATAATGCTGCTAATCAAACCACCTCACAAGCACTTCCTCCAAACCCCAATCAGTTACCTCTTGCTCAACAACAGATTGAAAATCAACAAGCCGTTGACCAAAATGGTGCTGCTGTTCAACAACCGGCTGCGCAACAACAGCAACAGGATCCTGAGAGAGACCAAAATAGAGACTGGCTGGATATATTTTATACAATAAGTAGATTAATGATCTTCTCGAGCATCATCTACTTCTATTCTAGTCCGCTTCGATTCATATTTGTCCTCTTACTTTGCTTTGGGCTTTATCTCTACCACGTTGGTTTCTTTAGAAATGTAAATGTCAATAACAATAATATAGTGCAAGGTGAAGCTGCCCAGGAAGAGCAAACGCCGTCGAGGTTGATGGTTGTTTGGACATTTTTTACAACATTTTTCGCATCGTTAATTCCTGAAATTCCAAATGTAGTCTAGTGTCACCTTTATTTATTTAAAAAATCTATGTATATTTTTACCACCCCAAAATATTCAACTGTTACTGTGTGATTAAAGTTAATTATATACTTTGGCTGTAATTTTTATATTAAGTTTTGTGTTTAAATGAAATCTTGCGTATTATAATAGCTAGTATAATATACTGTGTCTGATAACCTCTGGAAATCTCTCATTGCATTCAATATTTTTACAATATGATTTTATAAAATACATATTTCTGATATATTTCAGAAGAATTAAAAAATGGTGCCAACTTATAAATATATTATTAATGGCTGGCATCCTCGTTTTAGTTATTACTTTTAGAGATTTGTTGTATAAATGTTGAATGTACATATTTACTATACTTTAAATAACGCTTTTTTATTATTTATAATGGCTAAATGTATTTCAACATTCGTGTGAACGAACAATGTAGCCAACATCATTTTATAGATGTAAAGTGCTGTAAATTTGTATAGTGCATCCCTTAAATATAACTATATATTAGTCTGTACATAATAAAATCGTATAGCTTTAGAATTGTGATTTTGAATTAAACTGTACTTGATAATAATTAATGACATTTTCTGTTCACTTACCATTTCCGTATCAACAGAACTTTCCACTACTTTCCGGAACATAAAATTATGAAGTTATTTGTTGTACTATTATAGCAAAATCGATAGAATTTTTATTATTATTGCTAATTACTATTAGAAATTGTAAGAACAGTAGCACGTAGTTCGTAATCTGGTGCATGGCGCTGGCTTAATAAATGGGCAGATTAGCTGTGAACGCGAAAAATAGAATCATCTTCGTTTTCAGTAGACTTTTCAAAATACAATCTACTAAAAGAGGGAGTCTTATTCGTCCTAGTTTAGTTTTAAATCAATGAAACGATATAAATCGGTTAAAATGAGACCATTAATAAAATAGATCCATAATTTCAAATTGTGAGACCACAATAAATTAAAAAAAACCAGATACTTTTGCATATTCAGAGGTTCAAGTGATACAATAAGTTTGACAATGAAGTTCCAAATAAATTGTGAAATGCAATGGATTTTTCACTACTAAAACAAACTAACAAAATTTGTGTCTGAACAATATACATTCAGTGCATTTGAATATGCCTAGCAGATCATACTATAAAAAAAATTATACAAATTCAAAACTTTATTGAATCTTATTTAAAGTGTCATCCATTAAACATTTTTATTTTATAATAAACATGAAGACAAAGAACTTCTTAATGCTTCAATGTCCACTTTTGCTCTAGGACTCTTTACAATAGTTTTTGGTTTCGCTTTCTTCTTGTCTTTAGTAATGATTGTTTTCTGTTTCTATATTTTCATTTTCAGCTTCTATTTGATGTCCACCTTTAATTTCCTGTTCAAGATTATCATCACCAACAGCATAATCATCTGCATACCCTTCAGTATTATATGTAGATGTTTCTATTTTATAATTTGAAATGTAAAAACACATGGCAATATGGTATACTTATGGTTTTAAATTTAATTACTAAAACAGGAAATAGAGCCTTTATTTTCTTTTAAGATTATGTAAAAAATATATGTTACAAGCTGCAGCATTGAGCATAATAAAAGAATTATAATAAACTTTTCCTTATATATAAAGTAATGTCAACATCACATATCATATATATATCAAATCTGCCTTCAAAAAGCGATAGTAAAAATGCTAAACCTGATATTAGTGCCGTCTTCAATTTATCCGTTACAGTATCTTCATCATCTAGCTGCTGAAAATGCCCCATTAGTTGTTCTTTATGTTTTGAATTATGGCAAATAATTACCTGGTTTCTATTTCTTATACTTGACATTTGGGCATTCGTAAATATTAATAGTATATTATTCAACGAGCGGTAATGTAGGTAATAACTCACGCAGATGAGGATTGCAGCACGAGGCGATAGCCGAGTGCTGTAATTCATCAAGTGAGTTATTACCATTACCGCGAGTTGAATACTATACTTTATCTACGACTATAACAATTAAAACGAAGGTACAAGTTCCAAGAAAACTTTTTTTGTGTCGCATATTGAAACTGTCAAAATGACATTTCACCTAATTTCAAAAATGAACAAATAACCTTAGTTTTACCAGAAATGGTATTTACCGCAAATTGAATATAATTTATCTACGACTGTAATAATTAAAACGAAGGTGCAGGTTCAGAGATGATTTTTTTATTTATACCAATATTAACAACTAGCAAGACTACCGAAATTTTTGTATTGTCGTATCCGCAATTTGTTTTAACTCAGGGGGTGTACATAATAGGTAATTCGTTTTCGTTGTCTGAATTAATCGTTTTTGATAGCAAAATTACTAGAAATTGATTTATTGATTTTGAGTTGACAAATAACGTTACTTCCCTCAAAGATGCTAGTGGACTGTTTCATTTCGACGAATCAGATTGTAGAATTTAGCGTGAGTTATAATAACTCACTGCTATAAATCACGCTAATTGTTTATGGGTGCCATTACTTGTTCAAAAGCAACTGAATAATGAATACATTATTTAATAGGAGTAGATAAATTATTATAATATCTTTGTGACAATGCCATTCTGTCAGCGAATCGATATTGAATTTCCACACAAAATATAAAATGACCAGGAGTCAAAGGTAGCAATGACACAATAACTTCTATACTTAACTATCAACGTATTGATATTCGAATGATATCAGTAAATAAGATAAGCCATTACTGTATTAACGTTTGAAGTGGTTGGAACTGGTTAAAACGCCAACACATGGAGCGGTAGAAACCGCACGGTTGCGAGATATTCGCAAGTGCATAGGTGTGTATCACGGGCATTTTCGGGCTAGTCACTAGATATATAAAGTACCGCAATATACCGCCATTTTGGATCCAAACGAGCGCGGTAAATTCGAATGTATTTTTCTTATTTTTATGCAGTCCGTGTAGTTCATTGCTACACTTTCGGAGTTGATGAAAATACTCTGTCCAGAAAGTTTGAAGTTACGTTACGCCTGTTTAGAAATGAATAAAATGCATACAAGTTTTATAAAAAAATTATTGGATATTATATATGTCAAAAATCTTGGGACATAGGAATTTCTACTAATGTAAACTTGCTCGATAAAATGGAAACAAATGTCAAAAGTGACAGGGGTTAATTTAAAGCTAAAACATGCCGAATTTGAGTGCCCACAAAAAAGTGATGTTACAAGTCAGATTGACCGATGGTGTTCCAATATATAAGGACTATAGCTGCCGAATAGTGTGATAAAAGAGGAAACTTATTGAATTTGAATCAATTGACAGGAAGCAAGGATCTGGAAGGTGCAATGTTTCGACTCAACAGAAAGACACAAATTTACAAAATTTCCTGCGTGAGAACCCATTCGAAACAGCAATTAGTGCACGGGAACAAATAAATTTCGTTGCTTCAATTTATACAGGGTCCGGCAAAATAACCTCCCACATTTTAATCGTTAATAAAAACGCCATTGTAAATGTTGTTTAATTTTTTTTATTAAATGGAAATGTATAGTTTGCCATTGGTTTTCATTAAGTTTTGAAAATTACAGACTTGAAGTGGCGACTATTGTTTTCGGTACACATTGGAAGGTGATTTTTGAACGTTTCCATTACTTGAGCAGTCATTTGAGGCGATATTCCTGCAATTTCTTGACGTATTGCTGCTTTTAATTCGTCAATGGTTCGGGGATGGTGTTCAAAGACCTTCGCTTTCACGTAGCCCCAAAGAAAAACGTCGCATGGGGCAAGATCGGGTGAACGCGCAGGCCACCCAACGTCTCCACGTAATAAGATTACGTGTCCTGGAAACATCTCCCTTAAAACGTTCATGGACCTTTTGGCCACACAGGCTTAACCTGTGGCTCTAAAATTCGAAACCCAAAGCAGTATTGTTTTGCGATCTGGAACCGGAGCATGTATACTCAGTGCGAAGTGAGCACGAAAAGTTCGTTGCGTTGTAATCAAAGATTCATTTTTCAAAAATGTTTCGATAATGACAGCACGATGTTCGCCCGTCCAAATCATGATGACTACTAAAATGGCAAGGCATGTGCTACCAACTGAAAACACTAAGTTCCCCATCGCTTCAGTGGCGCGGGCACAGTGGCGGTGCAAAATGTGGGAGATTATTCTGCCGGACCCTGTACTATGCGCCGCAGAATTAAAAATAGTGAATTGAAAAATTCATGTGCAACTAACAAAATATACTTGACGGAAGTTAACAAGCAGCAAAGATAGGGATTGGCGCAACAATTTGTAGATAATGTAAATTTATGTGATAATGTGGTATTTTCAGATAAAAAATCACGAATATGTTTTTACATATAACATGCTTTTTCACAGATTATCACATCTGATTATGCAAAACAACACCGTCAATTTTGTAAACGTCAAAAAATATTTGGCATATGACAGCAAAGTAAAACCGCCATTTTGGGTCCAAAATGTACTTCTCTCTCTAACACATGTTCTTTACCTATTGCGGTACTTGGGTACTTGATCCAATTTTTAACGTGGAATGCGTCACTCTTATATGATATGCTCCTTGGTATACATTCAACTGCGCGATTTTGACAGCCCCGCTGTTGACCGTACGGTAAGAAATTTCTCTACAACCGCGAGGTCTGAGATACATACCTATAGTTCAATCTCTTCGTACAGTAGCGGCTATTGTAATAATTATGGTGGACGGTGAACGGTTTGATACCGATTTGTTCATAGATGAAATAGGAGAAAAGGTCTTCCATTTGGAATATGGAGAACTCAGAATATAAAAACAGGGTATTAAAAAAATCATATTGGGAAGAAATCAATAATTCATCAAAGGATTTAATTGACATTCGAAAATAATTAAAGAATTTTGGTTCATATTCTCTTAATTTTGGTTAAAGTGTTATGAACATTCCATGAGTCAATCTATCTCTTAAGATAGGATGTACCCAGTATTGCCTTTGTCTTTGTTGCCGCCGTTTATAACGTCGATAGAGGAACCAAACGCAGGCAACTTCTTCAACTTTATTATGATACTGACTGAACCGCCACATTTACCGCTTCCGTGTGTACGGTAGCCATTTTTGAAACCGCGGCGATAACCGCCCCATGTGTACTAGCTCTAATGACACAACTCGATTGAATCAGCTGATTGAAAAAGTTGCGTGGCAAGAGGCACACAAAGAGCGAGCTGCCGGGCTCCGTAAGGAGAAAAAAGTAAGCAAAAGGATAGGCAGCCAACATTACTAGTCTGTATGTAATTTGCATAAGAACTATTGTACTATATTTTTATTTACCAAAATAGTTTTCTTTCTACTGACGGTTTATGATGGATTACCGAATAATTTTATGCCAGTATGTTTTATGCGTTTATTAACAAATAAAAGCATAGGTATAACATTGTGCGGAAACCGATCACTAATCGTACGCCACAACATTGATTGATTACGCGGGACACGTGTTTTGAGAACGCGTGGGTTCTCATCATCAATCGAATACCGAATAAATAAATACAACTATCACTATAAACATCCCCCTCTACTACACTATAAACAGGCATAGTATGCGGTTCTTTACCTAAACCGAACTAATTGCTAACACATGTTGAAAAGAGACCGTCCTTTTTTAAATTCTCGAACAAGACCGATTTGCCAAGAATCGATGGTTCTCTATTAATGAGATGTCCGTATTTGTAAATATAAATACTCTCATATGCGTCTAATTCTCGTGGCTCATCAACGACTTTTAATAATGTGACACTGTGTGTTTCAATATGATATCGCTTTTCAATTAAATTTTGCGCTACTGCGGATGATTCCTTTCAATTCCTTTCTTCCATACCGACAGTGAGCTAGATGTTCTTTATATGTAGTCTCTATTAACCTTTTTGTTTGCCCAATATAAATTTGATCACAGTCTTTACATGCAATTCCATAAATTCCAGACTTCTGTCTCATCTCAAGTTTGTCTTTCGGGTTGCCTAAACGATTTTTTTAACGTACTATTGGGTCTTATAACAAACATTTAAATTGAATTGTTGAAAAACGCGGTTCAATCCTTTGGTTATGGGGTGGAACGGTAACTTAATAAATTTCTAAAAGTAGTGGAATTTCTGATGTGATTTTTTTTTATGTGTGGTGGGTGCTTACTTGCAGTGACTCCGTAAGCTGTATTACTTGTCTGGCTATCACTGTAACTCTTGCGGTGTAGTTTTTGGTGTGTGTAAGTTGTGTTCAAATGGCTTTGTGACAGCATCATATCGCCTTTTATGATGCCGCGCTGTTAATCACTTTGTTGCCAACAGCGAATGGCAAGTCGATCCGTGATTAAACTCTCTGAAAAAATGTCACCGTCCCTCCAGAGAATTGAACCCCGGCACCTATCGTTCTCTCACAACGATAGTCAGTCGTCTAACCACTGCGGCCAACGACCCGTTTCGCGCTAATAAAGCACTCGCTGCGCTACGCTTGTCTTCCCGTACTTTTAGTATGTAAATAACTATTTTTCCCATTCGATCGAAATATTTATTATTGTAGTTATCAAGTTATCTCATCAAAAATAAATATCACCTGTGTATAATGAAATCAACGTAATATACATTTTCAAGTTGTATATGTTTTCAGTAAGTAACAGACGTTTATTTACATATAGGGTTGATGCTTTAGCCGGGTTACCATGTTCGTGGATTTCTTTCAAATTATTTAGCGAAACTTTTGTGATTGGCGAAAAATATATAAATTTTTATAAAAAAATTTTCAAATATTAGTTTTTCCAATCTCAACATTTTCGGGCGTGCGCCGCACAAGGGCGGCATTTTCAAGGGGGTGGCATCAGCGACAAAATCATATCGAAAGGAAAACAAAACATAGTCATAATTTACATGTCTACAATTGTACAAGGGCGGCCTAATCGGTATTGCACGCGGGCGTTCAAACAGCTAGCGGCGGTCCTGCGTACGAATTTAGCTTTGGAATAATAATACGTCTGTAAACTAGATAATAAATCAAACACTATTGCTTAGTAGCTGGTTGCATATTCGTATGTATTTCCTCTCGAGCGATTGCATCCATATCATCCATATACTGTACTATTAGGGTATATCGGTTGTTTTCAGACATAGGATAAATAACGGTCTGAAGGAGCAAGGGGTACGAAAATTCGCTAAGAAGTGGGGACACGTATGAGTCTATCACAGCGCTGTAGACTAGACTGTGATACAGAGACTTACGCGTCCCCACTACTACGAATTTTCGTATCCCTTGCGCCTTCCGCCGCTTTTTATCCTATGTCTGAAATCAACCAGTATACATTTTACATTGAGCTGGGCATGTATTTGTAAGTGATCTCTGGTCTGTAATACAAATTATAAAAGCAATAGTTTGTATTACAGACATATAGTGAAATTTTGGACTTTACTTGTTTATATCTACAACATATAATATACATATACGAATTAGTAAAGTAAGAAAACTGCAAATATAGTCTGGACCGAGACATACTACACTGCCACCTCTACTCTTTGCGATAGCTACCCGCTGAAACTTCTTATTAGTGTGTCTACAGCACCAGACAATACTCCCACATTTTCTTTTCGTTTTATATGTTTTCATTGATAATCCCATATTCCTCTCTGCTCTGTTGTACACTCTTCATTACAATTTTGTAAATATTTTGATTATTTTAATTTGTTCTAGCGTTTGAGCAACAACTAAATTTTCTAAGGTTCTGATTTCTTTTACATCCTATTCATATTTACAATACAATTAGGAAAAAATATTTCACAAATACTTGTATTTAGTAAAAGCCAAATATTTTATATCCAGTTCTTTATTAATTTCCAAAATTTATAGTACCTACACAAATAGTTACTATTATTCAGTATTCATACTTTCACACATATCTTGGGATTGATTATCAGTTTGCAATAACACACTATCTTGCGTACTAATACCATTTTTCAAACTACTTTCAACATTCTCTAAACCAGTTGAAAAATCTTCAGGTGAACACTCTAAACATATGCAACTCAATTAATTATAAATATACAAAATTTCTCTCTATCTTCAAACCTGTTATAGTTTCTGTAGTTTGCTGTAACTTTGCTTGGAGACGACGATTTGCTTTTTCCTTATTATAACGTATTCTCTCCAATTGTTCTTCTGTTAACGTAGCATTCTCGTCAGCATTTCTATCTTCGGCAGGAAACAAGTCATCAAATTGTGGAATATTTAATTCATCTAAATCTTCACCCTCATGATCACTTACTATGGGCTGGTCTTCACCAGTAACTAAATCCATTCTGATTCTTTTAAGATATACCTACACTTATATATTGCATATTTTTCATATGATTACAAAATTCATTTAAAAAAATACATACTTGTACATTTTTTTTTGTTCCTAATTTTTCTAATTTAGCTAAGCAATCATCAAACGAAAATTTTGGAACCAAGCGATGACACCAATATTCATACGTTTTCATAATTGTTCGGAGATCTTGTTCTTCAGAGCCTCGTCCTTTAAACTTTTTATTTTCAAAATAACTTTGAAGACAAAGTAACCCCTTAGAACCTTTTAATGTTTCAACATCTATTTTTGGTCTAGGGTTTCTTATAACACGTTTTGGTTTCACCTTCTTTTTTTCTTCAGTGTTATCTTCATTATTTTCTGTTTCTAGATTTTCATTTTCAGCTTCTATTTGGTTTTCACCCTCAACTTCCTGTTCAAGATTATCATCACTAGCCTCAGCATAATCATCTACATATTCTTCAGCATACAAATCTATAGATGTTTCCATATTCTATAATAATCAGAAATAATTATACAGCACAATTTTAGAGAAACTAAAACGTTAGAAAATCGCGCCTTTATTTTCTTTTAAGGTTATGTCACAAATACAGGCATAAATACATGTTACAAACAACTGCAACATAAGTTGCATATGTTACAATAAACTTTTCCTTATGTAAAATATAAAATAATCAGCATTTAATAAACTTTATCATATATTCCTATACAAAGAGATCACATATTATTAACTTCAAAACTGCCTTCGTTTAGACGTAGTAAAAATGATTCTAATAGTTTCTTATTCAATTTATCAGTTAGAGTAATTTCCCTATCTGGCTGCTGAGTATTCTCCCTTGGTTGTTCTGCATTTTCTGAATTGTGGCGGCGAATAATTACTTCTTTTTCGTTTTCTATACCTGGCATTTTGGTATTAATAAATGTTGAATTATGATGATCTGTTTTTGACAAGACACAATAACCTATGAATAACCTCTATCTATATTTAACTGTCAGCGAATCGTTATCGGAATGATATTAGTCATGGTAGTGGGTCAACCACACCCATATAAACTTCAAATATCCCTATAACATTCCATAAATTACGCTAATTTTTATTAAATATAAGTAGCTAGGGCTGTATACCATTACAAATTCAATTACAAATATAAAAATGGCATACAATTAAATTAGGTAATAAATAATAATCCAGAAAATTATGATTTTATTTATTTAATGGGTTGATTTTACCATGTTTACCTTATTTATATAGGCAACCCCTAATAGTTATACTGGAGGCGTTTTCGAAAATGTGATCGGGTTACGTCAGATAGCGATCCAGCCGTTCGTTTATGTAATCCGGTAAGTGTAACCTTGTTTGAAAATGTGAATCGATCAGCAATCCAGGGGGGTTATTCTCGAAACAGTGGAAAAATAGCACTCCCAGGGAGTAACTTTCACCGCTCACTCCTCGATACTATTACGAAAAAGTGAGAAAGTCAGCTCCAGAATAGGAACTATTGAAATTGTAGGAATTTTTTAACAATTCTCTTGAAATTTCCATTCCCTCAGATTCGAGAATAACCCCCCAGATCATCGTAAAGTTACCCTGCTAGCGGAGCAGGGTAAGTAAGGATCCGCATGCGCAATGTAGATATTGGTGGATATCGTAGGAATCGTTTGTTTATATACACGATGTAAACACAGCTGATATAGTTGGAGACGGATCGGCAAAAGTGACTGTGAGCTATAAACCATCCATAACCAAAATCCAAAATTGTCTATCATTGCCATTCTACTTTGTCGACATAAATTAATACAATTTGAGATAAAACGATACCACACCATACAACACTTTTAGGTTATGTAGCGTACGTGATATTAGCGATCGGATTAAGTTGTTCGGGTTACATTTTCGAACGCCTTGGATATGGGTTATACTGTAGAGTCCGAATACGGAATACTATAAGAAGTACATATACGTTTGGTGTTGGGCATAGCCGCGTTATTAACCAAAAAATCAACAGCGGTAGTTGATCTTGAAATTGCCGTCTATTTCAGGCAACAGTTCACCAATAAAAACATCATGCAATTACCAAAAGAACTGTATTTTTACTGTCACACAAAACATACATGTCAACGGCTACATTACAACAACAACGGTTTTTTTTTCGAAGCGTATTAAACTAAACTATATTACACTATGGCAGGAAACACAAAAATTCAAATTTAACTAAGCGTATACAATACTAAACAAAATGCGTATAAACCGATATTGGTTCGGGTGTGTCTATTAATATTCGTTACGAGTAGAGCAAGTACTCAGTGACGTGCAGGCGTGTCACTCACGATCGAGCTACAGCTGCATTCAATAGTGCTGTTACTAACTGTGCCACCACTGGTTTCAGATCTCGCGCAAATCTGCTAGTGTAGAGTCCGAATACAGTAAAACTTTGTTATAACGCTCCCGCTTGTAACGATTTCCCGGGTATAACGCGTTTTTCTGTCGGTCCCGGTCCCAACGAGTAAGTTGCCATTGAAATTTTATTCGTTATAACGCCCCCGATTTCCCGGTTATAACGCTCCTATTGAAGATAATATTCAACATATTTCAATTTCTTTTTGCAATATATTTCGGCAAATTGACAAAAGATTAAAAGAAAATGCCGCACGAAAACAACACCTGCTGTATCAAAGGGTTTCGCGAACGTAAGCTCTATGAATTTTCGATCAATCTTTCTACGAATAAATACACTCCGGAAGTAGACGACGCAACATTCAAATATATTAATATGTTAGAAAATTCGGTTTTTGATCAAAGTTTGCGCTGCCACAAAATAAAATATTTAATATTAACAAATTTTATTTTATTTGCTTTTATGTTTTAATTTTTGTGTTACTTTTTTACATAGACAAATAGATCTCCAAATAGATGTTCTTTTATTTTTAACAGTATTTGTGATTTCCCGGTTATAGCGCTTTTCCGGTTATAACGCTCTTTTTCTATAGACCGTACAGGAGCGTCATCACGAGGTTTTACTGTACTACTTATAAGAAGTACACATATATACGTCACCATGCATATAAATAAACCGATATTGGTTCGGACGAGTCTATTAATTCGTTACGGGTAGAATGAAGTACCTACTTAGTACTTGCGTGTATCACTCGCACAATCGAACCACAGCTGCGTTATGAACTGTGTGCTAGCTGCGCCGCCACTGACTTGATCTCGCGCATATCTGCTCGTGGCGTAGTACTTTTTAAAGTGTTTGGACTCTACTTTTTTAAGTGTTTAGACTCTATACTATATTGTATTGTATCGCATAGTGGTCATATTATCGTTTATTTATCATAAAATGAGTTAAATTTGAACATTTCATATAAAAAAACAATCAAACACTGCCGAACAATACAATAAACTAAAACAATTCTTAATTACTAATAGACTTAAGTGATTAAAGAAAGTTAAGCTTTAAAGGGAATCTAATAAAGGGTATGTCCTCCGCGAGATTGAATGACTGCTCGACATCTTCGTGGCATACTCTCAATCAACCTTTGGATATACTCTTGCGGTATGGCTTCTTGAAATGCCACCAGAATCTGTTGCAGTTTCGGAAGCCACAAGTCGACTTCTGATCCAGCTCATCTCAGAAATGCCGATCGGATTTAAATCTAGGCTCTGACCTGCTGTATGTGGTCTTACATTATTATGCTGGAACAGAAATGTAGAACCTATGAGCTTTAGCAGGTATGACATGATGAATAAGTCTTCAATATATGGGGCAGGATTCATTCGCCCAGGTATATGAACAAAAGTTGTACGAGTATAAAATGAGATTCCAGCCCACATCATGTCAGATCCTCTTCCAAATCTGTTCACTTCCTAAACCTGTCCTTCACGATGGCGTTCATCTCTACCCGCCCAAATTCGAAGACGTTCATCACAACGTGTCAACCGAAATATTGCCTCAACATTGAAAAGCACTGAGAACCATCCCCCAATATACACGGTGTTAAGTAAACGCTAATCGGTTTCTTTTATAAGTCAAAGTCAGTCGTGGCTTTCAGACTGGTCTCCTGGATGTAAGATTATGTTTTCGCCACATTTTCCGTATGGTTTTCCTTGAATTGCCGTTGGCTCTTCTGTCACTCTGCAAGTCTCTCTTTAGCAGTTGAAGTGCGCAGTCACTTAGGTATTACTCAGCGGTTGTCGCACGTCTACGAACTTGACCAGTTTTTCTAACATATCTTCCTGTCTTCAATTACCGATTCTAAATCCTGCACATAGTCAGAAGGGCTTACATTAAATTGTCTTGCAATACGACGTAAGCCGTATGGTTTTTGGATTAATGTTACAGCCACGTTACAGCTCTTACAACTTCAACTTCATTTAGATACTTATTCATGATACGCTTTTTAGTACCTAATGACATATAATTCACAAACGCACACTAGATTTTTTTGTGAATTTGTAGTTATTATATGTATAGTTAACTATCGATAGAAATATTTTGTTCATAGCTGTTTCAGTGCGCGATCTCTTGTTTAGAGTGATTAGATTTTTAGTGTTGAAATGTTCAAACTGAATTCATTTTATGATAAATAAACGATAATATAACCAATTTGTAAGAATTTGTCGCTTCCATAAAACTATACAGGGCATTACATCTACTATTCTGAATGTTTCTCTCATTTATTACCGCAGTTTATAATGCCTGTTAAAATATACCCGTTGGCGTACACACACTTCTCATATGCGCCTGTACTGCACTTTCAGTGTGAAATTCAGTATGCTAGCAGATTTATAGTCAGTAGGACAGCTTATAATGAATCCAAAGGGTGGTATTCTTAAAACATCTTTACTTATTTCAGATAAAGATGAAATATTTAAAAAAAATAATAAATACAATAAATATTTTTTATTTGTATTATAACGCGTTACATATACATTATACAAGTTTCATCTAAAATAATTTTGGACATAGCACTAGTGGATACACTAAGATCATATTTTCTGCTCTCAATCGTCTCTTGTATTGCATAAAATTACATAAAAATCCATTACTATATTTTTCTGAAGTTCATTAGCTCATCAATTCAACAATGTCAGAAGAAAATTTTCTATTACAGCTTGGGCTGGAAATAGAAAACAGTTACTATATATATTAATTGGCTAAAGATTTTAATAGATTATAAAAAAATATTTATATAAAAAAAGAAGGATGTCTAGATAGACCATTATTAATACATGGGCCGCTAATTTAAAAAAGTAATCTTACGGGTAAAGACTGAAAAGTTACTTTTATTAAGAATTATTAACGACATAAGTTAAAAATTTGGTAAAAAGACAGGTGCATTTAATAATTAGTAAAAATAACATATTTATTACATTTATTTTTTCAATATTCATTTTACTAAAAGCGCCTTACCTAAAGTGCTATTATTGTCCACTGCAAGATCAAAAGCTGTATTGCCATTTAAATTTACGATGGTAATATCTGCTCCATGTAGCAATAGGTCATTGCAACAGTGGGGATGATTTCCGCTAGCAGCATACATTAATGGAGTATTTCCATCCTGTGAAAATTAGAAATAAGATTATTAACTAAAATTGAGATTAAGAATTCTTTACTTCCTACAAAAGCCTCAACATTTTCTGAAATTCTATTAGGGATGAAAAATTCAAATTAATTAATTCAAGAGAAAATAAAACACATGACAAAGTTGAATGAAAAACCAATCTTTAGTGTTATATTTAGACATTAAGTAAATATTAAATAAATCTTAATCAAACATGAATGAACATGTGCGGTAAACATGTATAGATCTACCTCATTTATTAATGTGTGACTGCTAATGTAATTACAAAAACAAGGACATAGATGAGGTAGTTTTATAGGAATATTGATTTTTTAATTTATGTATTTCCTTGGAATTGTATAAATGTTTGAAAAAGAAATGTATAGTTGCCTTTTATATGAAATTATAGAGGAAAGTAGCCTAATATGAGATAGGTTTCTATTATCAGACCACTTAGTTTCTTTCGAATGAATTATCTTGTGAATTCCCATTTAGTGGTAACTGTTGGAAATAGTCCTTTGTAGATCAAAAAGTCACACGCGCTACAGTTTTCAACTTTATCTTAATTTGGTTGCCAGTTGTGGCTTGTTTACATAAAGCGCGTATGTGAAAAGTTTGTAAGTGTGATATTTACTGGTAAATATTCAGTAACGAGGGAAGTGTTTGACATATTTTATCTGCTCATTCTGTTGCGTACGTGTCATTTACTAACGTAGGTATTAGAAACCTCAGCTGTCTCATATTAGGCACCCAATTTAAAAAAACTGAAATTTGAGTCGTTTTACCTTACTAGTTATTAACACAATATATGTATATCAAATTTTTACTACAATAGGTACTTTTGTAGAGCTTACCTAAGATGACCACACAAAATGTATTGGACGCGAATGTGTCCACTAAAACGAAAAGTAGTATTGTTTATACTAAAAACGAAAAAGGGGCCTCATATTAGGCTACTTTCCTCTAATTTCAGAAATTAATTTATAAGACATTTTTTTGGATTCAACTTGAGTTATTGTGATTCGTTTAATGAAGGGGTTGATACAAATAGCTGTATTTTGAGCAAAATAATATCAGTTGTCCTGAACACACCCAATCATGGGCATAACAGCTAATTTTATGCAACCCAATGATGATTATTGGGTACAATTTCTAAATACTTGTGCTGAAATCGTTGTATTAACAATAGTCTAGTCTTGGAAATATTTGTTAAGTAAAAAATTATATTCACAATGATAGTTTACACGAAACTAAATATTTAAGAAAGCAAAATTATCTATAGACAAGACCAATGGCACTGTAATCGCTACATAAAATGCCTGAAGTATGCCCCTTTAACCGTTTTTGTAGCCTCATAATAACAAAATTAGATATGGTGCGCACTTAACTTAGAACACCTGTATATTTCATTTTTTCATTTTCGAGCCCTCAAATTGCACTGTCTCAGTGCAACGCACCCCGGTATGCAACAGCTCCAGTTGGGATAAAAAATATGGTGTGATCTGACATCACTAATCGTGTACACATGCGCAGTAATTAATTAGTCATGTGTAATTTACAGTCGGCGCCGTAGAAATTGGGATAAGTGATATAGTACAATAGTAAAATAATGTTATGCTTGCTAATAATCCAAATTGCAATACCAAAATTTAAAACTATCCCAATTTCTACGGCTCCGACGTTATTGATATTTGTTGTAATAAAAAAAGTAAAAAAATATGTGAAGAATTACGTCATCGACGTGATTGATGTCTGCTCCTTCCGCTATCAATATTCGTACGACGTCAATATGACCACCATTTGCTGCTAATAATAAAGCCGTTTCTCCATTAGGTCCCAATTTATCAACGACGGCGTGATTGTTCAATAACAATTGAACTGTGTTTAACTGCCCATAAGTTGCTGCCCAATGTAATGCTGTCAATTCATTACTGTCACGTATGTCAACCGATGATTCATCGTCAATATCATTCTGGGTGATTTCCCCCTGACCAGCACGTGTATGGAAATTTATGTCTGCAGATTGTGGCACGGGCGTTTCAGCTTGAACATTTCCTCTTTGTAGGTTAGTTAACACTGTACATAGCACTGTATTTTTATAAGGTTGGAAAGCACTTTTCCGATTTCCATCTTGCCAACATCCTGGAGACCACTTTTTTGCGCCAGTTGTCAAATCTGTTGATAGGTTATTGATTTCTGATTCACTATCGATTAACGGTTTAACGTCTTCTATATCACTTTTTGCAAGTTGATTTTCCTGACCCGAATCCATACTAATATATAAACACACTACATTTTTTGTAAGTCCACTACATTTTAAATATATTAACCCATAGCAGTAACCTTTTAACTTTTTCCCATTCCCTTATCATTTACGTTGTAACCTGTCTTCTTTTTACATACATTCTATAGAGCATCTTCTCTTTTTAATAGAGTTTATTCTGTGACATTGTACATTCAAGCATAAACAATGATTCGTCAAGTGTATTTATCAACATACTCAGGAAAATTGAATAATGTTAATTTATACTCGCCTTGCGTACGATGGAAAAGGTAGTAAAACTGAATGCTCAAACCGCAGGTCGCGATAAGACGGCAAGGTAAATTATTTTGTTGAAATTTTATAACCTCATTTTCATAATCTTTCTTTAGGGTATTGCAGTATCTAAGTAAAGTGATATGGTATAAACTACAAAAAGATGGCAAGAACGGCGTTGCTACATTCCAAAGTTTAGAATTGCAACTCAGTTCATTTCGAAAAAGTGAGTTTTGTTATATTATTTTTTTTGTATAAATTTAATTTACTTTCCGTTTACAGTATTACGATTTGGAAAATGTATAGACACTATCTACTCGATCATTCCACTTCTGAAATATGATGATCCAACAGTGAAAGTATTAGCAATACTGGGAAAACTGAGCAATTCTATATTTCTGCTAGCTGACCATATTTTATGGATTGGAAAATCGGATTTTTATAAAGTAGATGCCAATAAATGGAGTAGAATATGTAGTCAGTACTGGTTGTATTCGATAATTTTGAGTTTACTTAGAGATTTGCATGAGATACTGAAGATATTACGACTACACAAGGAAGAGATAGTGCCCCGAGGACTGGAAACTGTACCTGATATTATAAACTGTACATATAGAGCTGTAATATGCCTACAAAAATATCCACGAGTGACGATTGATGTGCTCAAAAATACATGTGATGTGTTCCTACCATTGGTAGCCCTAGGATATATAAAATTATCTCCAGGTACAGTAGGTACCCTTGGTACTATATCTTCAATAGCTGGTTTAATTGTTGTACTAAAACCAACTTGCAAATTATCACCATGATACATGTATATATTCATGGATTTTATACTTTCATAAGTAAATAACTTGGTTGGTTTTTAGCATTGATATAACAAATTATATTTACACAATGTGCAATTTTAATACCTTTTAATTACTTTTATATGTATATATAGTGCAGTACATATCTGGATCAAGATAAGCAAACTTTTGTGGCACATGTGTACAAAGTCCTATTTTATCATAGTTTATTAAGGGTTTTTATAGAGATGTGAAGGAAATAAGGACGCATATGGATATATTAAAAAAATTATGTAATTACTCATATTTTTTGATGCAGACAACATTATAAATATATTGATATTTTATTATCTTGTTTAATGGTTATTTTTCTTTTTTTACGAATTTAAGTTTTTAATTACCTTTATTGATCGCTATAATTGAAGTCATAACTTTTGGTGAACATATAACAAAATAAGTTTTATGTTACAGGAGTAATATATAATAGATTACAGCAACACTTGCACAGTTGACCATTTTATTTTTTATTTATAAATTGATTTTATTAGTATCATATAAACTTTTTCATACAAAATTTTCAGCAGTACATGATTATATTCATGTACTAGTTAATATAGCAATATTCTCTACACTCATCAGCAATCCTATAAAATCATTATGCAACGATCTTTTATGATTTGTGCTATTACAGGGTACGTCAAATTTTAATGGTCAGCAACCTTGTATATTCATTTTCAATTTTCAACACACAATATATTAATTATTTTCAAAACCATTTTAAAGAATGACAATTGAAGATGGCATAAGTAGAATAAAAATTAATAACACAGTACCGTAGTCTATCCGAACTAGGGTAGCATTAAGGCAGGGGGACCCATTGTCAACAACATTATTCTATGTGGTTTTAGAGATGGTGATTCAAAAGAGTAGAATAAACACAACGGGAACCATATTGAATAAAAGTCATTAGTGTTTGGCGTACGAGGACGATGTCACTGTCCTGGCAATAACTAGAAAGGAAATGGAAAATGTAACGAAAAGGTTAGAATGGGAAGCTGGCAAAGTAGGACTGAGAATAAATGGAAGCAAAAGCAAATGTATGCATATGAGAAAAGTAAGTGGTAAAGGGAATGAAAGGGATCTGGAAAGAGGACGATGAAAATCGAGAAAGTGGAAAATATAACGTACTTAGGAGTATGGCTTTCAGAGGATGGGGACAGTGCTGCCGAGGTATCGGCCAGGATAGTGAAGGCTGATTGTTGCGCGGGAGCTATGAATAAGATACTTAAATCTAAAAACGTCTCGAATAAAGCGAAGATAAAACTCTACAAAATTGTTTTAAAGCCAACGGTTTGTTACGGCTGCGAAACATGGGTGATGAACAAAAGAGAGTCAGATAAACTGGAGGTGTGGAAACGGAAAATGGTGCGAAAGATATTTGGTGGAGGAAAAGTCAATGATAGCTGGGAAAGGAGAACTAACGAGGAAGTAAAACAACTGTACGGCGAGGCGATAATATCGGAGTTCGTCAGAGCCCAGAGGATACGTTGGTTGAGACATGTGGAAAGACGGGAAGATGAACGAATGAAATCGTGTCATGGTAGGAATCAGGACCGAACTAGAACGATATGGCTCCAAACGGTGATGAGCGATTTGAGACAAAAGGAGGTATCTGATTGGAGAATGAAAGCAAGGGATCGTAACGAGTGGAAGAAAATAGTACAGCGATGGGCCTGAATGGCCTGTTAAAGCTATATATATTTTTTTAAGCAAAAAAGGAACGCGCGAACACGTGTTAATAGCTCATATGTATGTTAGTGCCATTAACTTATTCGTTATAGCTATTAGAAATAATAATTCATCGATTTTTTTTTATTGACGAACCACCTTTTGACATATTTACGAATAAAGTCGGCAAAGAGGGGCAAGTTTCAGTGCAGTGCGGAAAACGACGCGGAGGAGCCGGGCAGCCGTATCAAGGCGAGCGTTCAGTAGCATTTACGTATTCGCATCATTTATGTTTGTGACTTTCATGAGTAAGCATAGTCGATACGGACGCATGATTGTTTACACAGAAAATAATAAAAAATATATTATATCACATGCTGAAACACTTACTGTTTTTAGAAACTTCCATAAAATTACAAACTGGATGGCATCTATTAAAAATTTGAATCATTAAATGTTTCGACACTTGTTTCACTTAAATGAGTACGCGGAATAAATATTTTTTATTGATGCAAACGACCGTTCCTGATCGACTGATGTTATATTTGCTATTTTCAAGTAATCCTTGTGACAATTTAATAGATCTTTCGACGCACCTTCACAAATTTGTACTATGAGAAAATCTGAATGCTTGTCAATAACACTTTCAAATAACAGATAACCACAATTTTTTATCTTCCCTTAAATCTTCTTTCAACATAGTCACGGGTAATGTATAATCCGAATACTTGTTCCAGAAGGAAACAAATGCTTCTTGGTCTAGTAAAGTGACTGAGACAAGAATAAAACAAACACCTGCATTAAATGTTAATTGTTGGCTGTATCGTTTGCCACGGTATGCAGAACAGTGTTTTATACTTTTTATGTGGCGTTCACACTTCCACCTGCCAGTACACGTCAAATAGTTGTCATATCTTACACAGTTAATTCTATCGCCTTCTAAATCCGCCATACTCGCTGTTACGTGTTTCAGTTTCTTCAAAATACGCCGTTTCCAAAATGTATCTGAATGCAACATTTTTTAAGTATGTGTGTACTGAATAAGTACTCACAACTCTCTCTGGAATAACACTGAACAAGTGTGCTTTGATACGGACGTGCGAGTTTTCGTGCCACCTTTCTACGTTATTCACGGCGCTGCATTGGAAATTGCTCGTCTTTGCCGAGTCTAGTTATGAAAAGTACTCACTCAGTTTTTTAACAAACCCGCATTTGAAATTGCAACTATTTTGTGATATCTTCGTTAATGGTATTTTGTCATAATTGAAGAAGCAATCCATTTTACACATATGTTTGTAAATAAAACTGTTTCTTTAATAAACAACAATATTTCACAAATATGCCAAAAAGTGCCATTTAAAGAGAGCATAGATGGCGAATATAAAATGTAGGCAATGTTATACCACATACTTTATCATACTTACGTATGGTGGCATGTGTTGTGTTGGCATTGTTACCTTGCAGAGAATTAACACACATTAATTTACGCTGATCTGGTTCATGGTATTCTTGATTATGCAGAGGAGCAACAGTTCATACATACCCAATGCTTACTTCACCATACCCCAAAGTATCTGGCAAAAAAAGAGCTTGTTATTAAAGTTGGAGAGATATTCGAAAAACATAATGAAAATTATAGTTTTATGGTAACATTTTTCACAAAACATCCACTACAGTTTCTGTGGACCTAAGATCTTATACGTGACACTTCAATGTCTGAATTATAAATAGTTCATCATAAGATATAATAGTAATATGTAAAAAAATGAGTGTATAACTAGTTACAGTAACGCAAGAAAATATTCTATCACAGAACAATTATTGTTGGTTCCTTACTTCAGTGTGTGATAATAACTATTGTTTCGTGTAAAATCGATGCCTCCATCAGCTTGTTTAATTGAACTGGAACGATATATCTACATACACACATATTTGAGTTGCACAAATGTACAACTCAAACATACTATAAACTTCCAGACAATACTTATATCTAGTTTTCTTACTTATAGTGAGGTAATGCTATAACAAAGCCATGATAACACATTTATATACAAACAAAATTATACATAAAGCGCTATAATGATAGTTTTGATAAAAATACAGCTTAGGAAGCCGCTGCAGCTGCACGCGCCACAAAAAAATTACTTAATTTAATGTACTGTATTATAATCACACAAAGTAAAATGAATTTATTCAAATAAATTATTGCACTATTTTACGAAGCGAAAAATTGTTGGGAGATAAATAGATAGGAAAACAACGACGTTTTTGGGAAATTAGATTGGCTCAGGCTGTTGAATATGAACACCAAGAAATTAATGGAGTAACAGACGGTTTTTGCATCATTGATCATGTTACTAGCCTAGTAAATTATTATTCTATTTCTTTGTTTTGTTAATGTAGAAATAACATCTTTGTAATATAGCACTGTTGCTCCTTAGGTACTTAGTGATGTGATTTTCATGATATCATCAAATCACATATTGTGCATGTGACACTATTTTGGTCAGTCAATTCTATTGTATTGAGAACAGCACCTTAGCGAAAGACTAATAATTTTAACTTTCCTTTATTTCTATAGATATCATTAATACTTTGCGCATGTATAAGTTATTATCCAATTATAAATATTTATTTTGCTAAAGGGAAATATGAATACATTTAGAAATGACAGAATAACTTATAAACAAACTTAAATTTAGTTTTTATTTAAGTTTTTGCATAATAGCCGCGTTTAATATCCCAGCATCTTCTATTGTTTGCGAATCCTGCAGCTCTTTTGACGGATACGATGAAAGTAAGGCAAACGGTCTTGTTTCATATTGGGGCCTGGCGGCAATTATGAAGGATCTTACTTGTCCAACTGTGTGATTGCGATTAAATTGGCCAATTAGTCTAGAACCATCAGCAAGTCGTATTTGTAAACTAAAAAAAAAAAAAAAGCAATTTATATATTGTTTACTATGTAAAATAACAGTAAACTTACCTTGTAGTTGGCAGAGTTGCATCTAAATTAACCATTTGACGAGCATGAGCTTCGTTGACGTTCTTATCTTCTTCTAAAGGCGCCCCAACTGTAGCAGGAGTAGGACTGCCCAAAGTATGACCTTGACCGGAGAACGGTTTTGTATACCTACTTAGATGATCTTGTTTGAATTCCTCCATTCGATGATCTTCCATACTCAAATGTACCTAAACCAATATGCGTATTAATTAAAATACAAATATTTGTTACATCCATAATTTTAGAAAGCGAGAGCTAGTTAGAACGCCTTTTATTATTTGTTGATTATTAACAACTTCACAGGCTTTTCTTATTGATGCCACTATACAGTACAAGTCTTGCACCTATGGTCGGGACTCAGTTTAATCACGAACAG
Source organism: Holotrichia oblita (assembly GCA_023690525.1). Classification (NCBI taxonomy): domain Eukaryota; kingdom Metazoa; phylum Arthropoda; class Insecta; order Coleoptera; family Scarabaeidae; genus Holotrichia; species Holotrichia oblita. The sequence goes on along the minus strand of CM043016.1, from coordinate 154,067,927 downwards.
AACTTGCTTGATAACTTAAAAACCATAACAATTAGAATACTGCTCTCCCAGACTTTTCTGGAGAAGATTTCATGCTCTACAAAAAAAGTCTTAAAAGTTTTTTCATATCTTCTATCGTTAAGCCCATGTCTGCAATGAAAGGGACAATTAGGGTTATTTTTGCGATATTTTCCCTTTTTTTTGTGAATCCAGCTTTAATCGTACAAGATATCAAGAAAATTTGTAAAACTTTTTTGTAGAGCATGAAATCTTCTACAAAATGTCGAGGAGAGCACTATTCTATTAGTTGTTATAGTTTTCAAGTTCTCGAGCTAATTCTGTTCGTGACTACGCCAAGCACCGACCATAGGTGCATGATTTGTACAGTATACCACATGACCACAGTCAAACATATGTTTGAAACGTTACTCTCTGAAGGTCGTAAGATTGCACTTTATGCGACAGCTCTATTTACTCTTCAAAATTAATTAAAATTGAGTCACATTTTTTTATCGTTGATATTGTACACAAATATTATCAGTTTAGTGATATTAAATGTCATTTGAATCAAATTAGAACGTTGCAACATGGCGCAAGGCTATAGTACCTACAATAGTTGTAGATTCCATGTTAAGAATAAATTAGACATCTTACGTGTGATTGTACTGTTGTGTACGATCATAAGCACATAGGTTACATGTGGATATATAAAATCAATTAGCATATCACAAATTATTTGCAATTAAAATATGTTAAACAAGCAAAGACATCAGTTTCAACTAAATTTAAGGAGCAATTGGCTGATCCAAAATACAATGGAATTGAAAAGTCTGCACATGTTTTTGAAACGACACATAAGATTAACAAAACCAATCTAAAATGAATCAATCAGAGCTGTTAGTAATTATAATTCCCAGAGGTTTTTGAAAGTTTAGAAATTTACAAAAACAAATCGAGATTAATGAACTGTTCCTACATGGTAATAGTCCATTTCACATAACTCATGATTTATCTTACTAGAAAGATTATGGTATAACGGATCGACCGTGTACAACGATTAGCTTTCTAGGTGTCACTTAAGTCTACATTTATTATTTTCGTTTTGATAATGACAGCTTCCCTATTGAAACTTGCTGGCTTTATATTTAGTGATTGGTTTTTCATAAGTAAAGCAGTGTTTTTGTGTTTATGCTCAATTTATTGATATTATTGAAATATTAAGGTATCATTAAATGATAATTGACACATTAGGTAACAGTCAACAACATGAGAGCACTTAAGCAGCACTGTGCTACAATTGGTCCATAGCAGCTCTCAACTGCACTGCTTCTATCAAATGCACTAATCATCATTAAGATGTGTCAAACCTTATAATATATTAGATGATTTCTCTTGCATCAAAGCATTAACTGTTCTTATGATATGTCATTGCATTGTAATATTGACTTATTGCAAGCACGATGTCAAATTATTATCTGAGGTTGGTATAGGGGACAAACAAACAAAATAGCTATGACGCATTGATGATCTCATCCACGGTTTTTTCATTTTTATCTTTTTTGAAGGTCATAAATTGCCACGCAAATGAATTTAATCGTTGATTTGCTATTAGGCTATCATATCAAAGTATCATTTGTGGTTGTAGTTGTGATACTTGGACAGATAAAAGAACCATAACGTTTTGGTGATCTTTTCGATTTTTATCCTTTTTGAAGGTAACAGACTACCAGCTTGGTCGTTGATTCTATGCAAAGCTCTGAAGAAATTGAAAACTGTAGCTATTGTATTGTTATAATGACTTCATTCAAACTTTCTTGGTCAACTATCTTCCTGTGTATTTAAAATTAATTGCCATAAGTCTTTTATGTTCCTAATACGTAATAGGGTTTGATGCTATCAAAAATATTATCTCTTACAATATTACTTTTGATACAAGAATCAGTTAGTAGAACCAAGTAAATACATAAGCATTGTAGTTTCTTCGTCTTTGATTTTTTAAATTAGTATTTGCCATTTTAAATTGATTACTATTTAACAAGTGGCTTTTTCTGTCCCTGAGATTGATCTATTCATAACCGTATTCATTATATCAAGATATACTAATAATAATGTGAATTAACTCATACCAACCTCATGTACACCTTGTCTGAGTTCAGTTGGAATTTCCCCACGTGTCACACTATCCAAAAAATCCCTATTTGCTGGATCAGTGTATGCTCTCAGTGGACCATCATTTACGCTAAAACCATCTCTCCATAACTTCATTGTTACTTCAGCTGGTGGAGGTGGATCAGTTCTTCCCGGAATAGTTTCAGAATCATTTCCAGTTTGTCCAAGTTTATAACCAGTACCTTTGAATGCTCGTGCCGTAGAAGTAGTTGCAGAATCTAATATTTCTACACCATGCCTAAGATATAATTTAATAAATGCAATGAAGAAAACGCTTGCTTCTAACTTACTCTTGCACTGATTTAAACATTTCCGAAACAATGTCCTTTTTCTTTTTTGATGGTCCCAAAACTTGCTGACCACTACTTTCTGAACCACCAGCATAAAATGCCTGTCCCTCTTCCTCATCACTTGAACTAGTTTCTAACGTATGTAATGTTGCAAACCGTGAATTTGCTTTTGCTCTAGGTTTCGGCTTGGCTTTTACAGCAGGATTATTAGCAGTAGCATCATCTTCTGGTTCACTACGTGGACTTTCTACATGAACGACCTCGGGTTGCTCAGAATCAGCGTCGTAAAAACTAGTTAAGGCCAACTATTTAGGATATCAAAAAAATTAGAGAGGATTTCAAATAACTATTTACATGACTTGACAATATAAACTAACCTCCAAGTCCCAAGCTGATGATTCCATATAAAATCTTGCTCTTTCCTCATCTATTCCCGTAACTGTAAGAAATTGCTGTAATTTTTCATTATTATCCGACATCTTTTCTAAATCTCTAGTTCGTATCGTTTATAAAAAAATTAAGTTCAAACGATCATCTGCATACACATCGTCGCAGTTTTTAAAATGACATGAGACATAACCTCAATTATACAACTCCCAAACCTGTCCCAAACATAACTTGTGGTTAAGTTAGATAAGATAATTTGAATATTAATTACTACAAATAGTTGAATAAATGTCTAAATTAGTAAAATTATTTTCTCAAACCTTAAGAGATACAAAACTTCTTCCTATATCACAAAGGTAAGAATTTATTTTTAGAGGACTTGTCCTGGTAACAATACTAAAAGATTTTCAGATTGTTGCAGAAATGGTAGATCCAATAAATTGGTTCTTCCTGTAGTATATAACAAATGTTTGTCTGCAAGTATACATACTACTTATGTGTTTCATAAAAGGAGAAAAACTGCAGATGAACGGGTAGGAATTGATTCAACGATACATATATACTTTTGTTAATTACATATGTACAGTGGTGGCCATATAATTAAGAATGGCATCAAATTATCAAGTACTGATTTAGCTTTAATGTGTACATTCAAGATATATGATTTTTATTCGCGAAACTTACAAGTCTATGAATTCTCTTTAAAACACATGTGCAGAGCAGGAGTTTGTCAATCCCTGATGTCTCAGAACCAAGCAAACGGTTACAGTTTGCAGAATCAGCATGGACATATATGTAATTAAGAACGATGCGGATATCAACTAGTTGTCGCTTTCCCGTGTTACTGTGCATATTGAGAACTTATTATTTATACAATATATAAGTATATATAATATTTCCAATTATTTTGGAATAAATATGGGAAAAAGCAAAAGTTGCAATCCTACCATGAGAAAATGTATTCTTAAGTTATACAACAGAAAATGGTCATATAAAAAAATAGCAGAGCATTTGCAGTGTTCAAAAACAGTGGCTTTTCATGCTGTCAACCACTATAAATTATATAATACTACCAAAATATAAAAAGAAAACAAATCCAGAAAAACCACTGCTAAGAGTGACGCAAGACTTGTACGCTTAGCAAAGAAAAATCCTCGACTGAGATCTAATGTAATAAGGCGAGAGATATTTGCAGAAGCTGATTCTGGAGTGTCAGCAAGAACTATTAGACGTCGTTTATGTGAAGCGCAATTATTCGGAAGAATGGCGCGCAAGAAGCGTTTGGTTAACAAGTGTAATCGAAAGGCACCAATACAATTTGCGACAATTCATAGAGAAACTAAAATTAATCGATTAGGATCTTCTGGCAGGCAATACCTACGTCTTCCAAAATGCCAAGCATGGAGTTGGTCCAATTTACAGAATCCAAGGAATTATGGACCAACACATGTATGTATATGAACATTTTAGAAACCGTGATGCTGCCTTATGCGGAGGAGAATTTGCCAGTTATTTGGAAATTCCAACACAAGAATGATCCAAAGCACACCACGCGCAGAGTAAAAAATTGGCTATATCAGAATGCAGTCACAGTTCTAACCTGGCCCTTATACAGTCCGGACCTGACCCCTATCGAAAACTTATGGAACGTTCTCAAAAGGATTGTGCAACAAAAAGACATAAGAAATTTAGATAGTCTGTTTGAGCAAGTAGTAGAGAGTATTTCCCAAGAACGTTGCGCCCGTCTCGTTGAATCTATGGGTCGGAGATGTGCCGAAGTCTTGCAAAATAAAGGATTTCCCGCAAAATATTAACAATTAGGTGTAACTGACTGTTTTTGTGGTATATGATATAGTTTGTAAATACACTATCCCGCGTTCTTAATTAAATGTCCAGCATGAATTGTTCTGTGTCTATATAAAATGTTATCTATGGAATACATTAAATATTTTATTTTGTTTGTGAATGTATTTCTACGTCAACAAAATATTTGAAGATATAAATGAAAACTATCCCAAAAATCTAGCGTTCTTAATTATATGGCCACCACTGTAGCTGCTAGCACGCTTTAATAATAATTTCATTTTAAGTATAGGTTTGTTAATACGTAGATAAGTAATTGATAAATCATTTTTATTTCTTATAACCAACAAATTTAGTTAAATAATAGTGTAGGACTATAAAAATAACATAACACTATACTTCTTCCATAAACTGGCACACAATCTATGAATTTTCTATTAGCCATCTGTTTATTAGCAAAGGGCTGAAACTTAAGAAATTGCCTATTTATTACTTGCCTGGGTATACTTTTATAATGGGTTATAATTACATGCAAGCTCATTCTATTTGTAAAACATCATGTAGCTGTTCTAAGTTTAATCAAAGGTTCGTTTCTCTTTGCTATCCATTTGTGTTCTGTATAGCAAAAAAGTGAGCCTTTTACATAAGATACCAAATAAGTAGATATTCAGTAAATAAGTATCTACAATATATACATAAATATATTAGCTGCTTTCCAGATAAATGATCTATCTACTCAAAATTACTTATTTCAGATCTAGTCTGTTCCAGGATATCGAACATAATTGGACTAGATCTGAACATAATGTAAACTAAGTGTTTTGGAGTAGATTGATCACTTATCTGGAAAACAGCTATTGTGTACAACATCTTTGACAATGCAGGCATTTGTAAGCTTCTACGTATGCCGATAAAACTGGGAATAAATTCTCTGCCGAATATTTTCTATTCAATTCCCCACCATGAGAGAGTTTGGATTTTTTTTTAATGTGTGGTGGGTGCTTAGTTGCAGTGACTCCGTAAGCTGTAGGTATCGCTTGTCTGGCTATCACTGCAACTCTCGCGGTGTAGTTTGTGTTCATTGGCTTTGTGACAGCACCATATCGCCTTTTATGATGCCGCGCTGTTAATCACTTTGCTCCCAATAGCGAATGGCAAGTCGATCCGGGATTAAACTCTCTGGAAAAATGTCACCGTCCCTCCAGAAAATTGAACCCCGGCACCTATCGTCCTCCCACAACGATAGTCAGCCGTCTAACCACTGCGGCCATCGACCCGTTAATTAATTAATTATAATAATAATACTAATTAATTTCAATAATTGCATCACTACGTAAATGATTTTTTCGGAAAATAATTGTTACTTACATTACATACATTACATTATTATTATATTACATTATCAAACATTATTGCCATTCGCTGTTGGGAGCAAAGTGATTAACAGCGCGGCATCATAAAAGGCGACATGATGCTGTCACAAAGCCATTTAAACACAACTTACACACATCAAACTACACCGCAAAAGTTGCAGTGATAGCCAGACAAGTAATACAGCTTACGGAGTCAGTGCAACTAAGCACCCACCACACATAAAAAAAAATCTTTCATTAAAAAAACAAAAAGATATTGATTTTAAAGATCTAAATCAAGCTTTGCTATTTAAATGACAAACGTGATAGAAATACTGTAAGATTACCTACTTATAATTATTTTTTCTTAAAATTAATAAGTAATGTTGGTCCTAATTTAATTACAACAAATTTTGACCATTTCGTTTATCGACAAGTTTCTTAAAATACTGTTGCTACTATTGTTGATTACAGAAAAAAACGTTTATATTAGAATATCCTCCAAAAGCTAAAGGTGAGCTAGTTGATGTATGGAGAAATATAACTGTTAGTGAATTAGCACAAATATTACAAAGAGATATCTACTATGTAGAAGACATATTTTTAAATAAAATTAGAGGAGGTAATACTGTAATAACAGACGAAAAAGAGCTGCGAGATGCAATCAAGCGTAGTGGTAAAAGAATGAGAATTATTGCAAAACCTACAAGTGAAAATGAAGTAGAAGACAAAGATGTTTATCCGAGACCAGCTGCGAAAGCAAGTGATTTAAAGCCAAGACCGCCAGTAGTTACTGTAATGGGTCATGTAGATCATGGCAAAACTACATTACTCGACGCATTAAGAAAGACAAATGTTGTTTCACAAGAATTTGGAGGCATCACACAACATATTGGTGCATTTTCTGTCTCTTTACAAAATAGTAAAAACGTAACATTCCTGGACACTCCTGGGCATGCAGCATTCACGGCAATGAGAGAACGTGGAGCTAGCATTACCGACATAGTTGTTTTAGTTGTTGCAGCTGATGATGGTGTTATGGAACAGACGCTGGAATCAATTAGAATGGCAAAACAAGCAAATGGTAAGTATACATCACAGTATCACCTTCTCACAGTATATATGTCTGCCATGAGCGTAAGTGTTCTACAAATGTTCTGTCTACATTCTGTCAGTTAACTTATTTACAGTCTTTCCAATTAGTAATGTCAATAGGTACCTGTCTTACTATGTTTTAAGAAACGATGTAGTCAGTATTGTATTAGCTCCAGTTAAATTAAGAAAGTTGACGTGAACTTCCGATAAATCGAAAGTGATACGAAAGCGTAAATAATTTTGCCAATGAGACCAGATGACACTATACATACGTGACTATAAGTTTTCAGAATTGTAGAATTTCAGGAGCATCGAAAAGTTCTAACGAACCAGTTCCGTGAATAACCCTGTATACAATATAAAAATAAACGAAAAACACATTAAAATAAGAGTACAAAAAATACCAAATTTACTAAACTCGATGTTTCAACATTAATGTAAGTGGCTTCTTCGAGAGCAAAAAAGTGGGGAGAAGGTACCAGGTCGCGGTAACTCAATCTGTAACCCACGATAAAGGCGAAAATCTGCTGTGAGAAGAATATATTACACTATTATGATGCGGTCAAAGGAAGCCTTCATACTAGAGATTCGGACCGTTGAAGCTTTCGATATTATTTAAACGTGGAATTTAGTGCGTTATGAAGATAATTATAGTTTGCTTCAACCCTAATGTTAATTGTCTCTTGATCCTACTTAATATAAAATGGTTGACGTGATAAAGAAATCAACATATTTCTTTTTATTATGCTATACCCAAAAGTTTCGTTTTATAGCATATGTTACTGACCAGTCCGCCATTTTTTTAACGTCCAAAAAATTCATCCGCCATTCGGCTGAAACCTTGTTGTCTATTTTGAAATAAGCATTGGTCTACATTGATCAAAAGTTGTGAAACCATATATCCTATATAGGGAATAAACAATACGTAATTTTTTAGAAAATACTAAGATATAACAGTTATTTTTCTTACGCATATGTAGTAGACGTTAGTGGTATATTCTATAATAGAAACGTTAAAATTAACTCCATGTTAAAATTTTAAATTGGTGCAATTTTAACGGCATTAAAATTATTTACGATGGGTTAATTTTGACGTTTTTCTTAAAGAGCACACTCTTCTCTGTTTATGTGCAGACACGAGTAAGGATCAATATAAGACAAGTCTTTCCTAATTATTACTGTATGCTATATTTTAGTGCCAATCTTGGTCGCAATTAATAAAATTGACGCACCCGGTGCTGATATCGATAGAACAAAACGTATGTTGGTAGAAGCAGGAATCCAAGTAGAAAGTATGGGCGGTGACATACAAGCTGTGCCGATATCTGCCTTAAAAAAACAAAATTTGGATCAACTTACTGAAGCATTAGTTCTTCAAGCAGAACTGCTAAATATAATGGCCGATCCTTCTGGCTTAGCTGAAGGTGTTATAGTGGAGAGCAAAGTAGATACTCATAGAGGAAAATTGTGTACAATAATAGTTCAAAGAGGTATTTTCTCTATTTAGACACAATTTTTAATACTCTAAATCCGTAAAATTTTAGGTATTCTTAAGAAAGGCAGTATTTTATTATGTGGTACGACAATGGCTAAAGTTAGAACAATTAAAGACGCTGAAGGTCGTACAATTGCTGAAGTTTCTCCTGGTTATCCAGCAGAAATAGATGGATGGAAAGATCTTCCTTCTGCGGGAGAATTAGTTTTAGAAGTAAAAAATGAAAAGCAAGCTAAGTCGGCATTAAGGGCTCGTGAAGCGAAGAAGCAGATTGAGAAACAAATGCAGGATGCAGAAATTATTTCTGCTAAAGAACAACAGCATTTGCGTGAATATCGACAAAAATTGCAACACAAACGAAGCCTAGGAAGATATAAATTAAAACCAGAAGGACCTAGAAAACCAGAAATAGAAAAAGGTATGCTACTAAATAATTTTTTCATTATGTGAAGCTTTAGATTTTAATTTGTATAACTTACATGAAATTTATAACCGCAATATTGATTTTTATTTAGTTGATGGTCCACCAACATTAAGTGTTATTGTAAAGTGTGATGTAGATGGCACTCTCGAGGCTGTATTAAACATTTTGGATACATATAATGAAGCAGGCTGTGAATTAGATTTAGTCCATTACAATGTAGGAGCGGTAACAGAAAGTGACATTGAATTAGCAAAAACATTTAAAAGTTTAATTTACGCTTTTAACGTAAAATGTCCAGAACGATTTGAAGCCTTAGCTGCAGAAAATGGAGTTACAATAAAGCATCATAATGTAATTTACAAACTTGTTGATGATATAAAGGGAGAAATTAATGCCCGATTACCGACTACGGAAGTTGAAGAAATTATTGGGGAAGCTGCAGTTTTACAACAATTTAACATTAGTAAAGGAAAAAAATCAGTACCCGTCGCAGGTTGCAGATGCACAAAAGGTCTTTTAAGAAGATCTTCTTTATATAAATTAATTAGAAATAATAGTGTTTTACATGAAGGTAAATATGTCTTTTAATGTAAAATAGTTTTATTTAAAGATATTAAACATGAAATGTATGTATTATAGGTCACTTATCATCGATGAGACATTTAAAGGATGAAGTAGATGTAATTAAAAAAGATTTAGAATGCGGTCTTCAATTAGCATCCAAAGACATTCAGTTTCAGCCTGGAGACACATTAATTTGTTTCGAAAAAAAGATTCAACACCAGAACACAGAATGGGATCCTGGATTTTGAAAAATAATACAATTAAATTATGTAATTGAAGTATATTTATCACTAATAAATTATTTACAATATGTTACAAGGATCACAGTTTAACTTCTACATGATGCTACAGCACCTTCTTTGCAGCCATTTGTTGAATGATATTTAATAATGTTCGAAAACGACTTTTGACATTAGTAACAGATCTGTTTTCTAAGGAATTCGCAATTTGTTGAAAAGTTTCCTCTTTATCGCCATCGCGACGAAATGTTTCTAAAATAATTTTATCTTCCTCTTTCGTCCAGGAAATCTCTTCACAATTGTTGCTGTTGCTATTTTCATTGTGTAAGTGGATGGGACTTGTCAGGTTTTCTGCAGAGCAATCACTATCTGTATTAATATTGTCTTGAGATGTTTCACCTAAAATGAAACGTTGAATAGTATCTAATTGAATTTTACTGTACTTTGGTATTTTCCTATGCGATGCTTTTATTTAATAAAAAATATTATTTTGCAGAACATTTCAGTTTTTATTCTAAATATACAGCATATAAGAAATACCAGAAGAACCAGGAAAAATCTATTGTGATAGAAACTGATTGTGCTTTGATTACTAACACAATAGTGACTATTTTTGTATTGTCATAGTGTTATAAAATTTTCAACAAAGCAAGAAAGTTCCTAAAATAATCACGAATAATCGATTGCGGTGTATGAGGACCCGGGTTTGATATATTATTTTAAAGTGAAATATTGGTCAAACTAGTTCGAGGAGCGGAATGTGTTCAAACGCACCATGTAAGTAGTAAAATACATGGTAAGATGTCCGTAGTTCTTCGCCTCCTAAAAACTCCGTACACAGGTGCGAAGTTCATAACCATCACCTTTTAGAACCAAGCAAGAGTTATTCTTGTTGAATATATATCAAGATTACATCAAAAACATCAAATAGTTTCATTGTGTTAGATATAAAATGTTTGTAGTTATACTATCTACAATATCTGGGATAGATATTTACCACTTTCAGATTCAGCACTCGGTTCAGGACTAAGTTTTAATTCTGTCGATTCTATAGATGTATTACAATCCCATTCCATCACTTCTTCAATAATAGGTTTCGTATCATTCAAACACGGGTCCTTTATGTCTATATCCGGAACATCTAATTTCTTATCTGTCGTATCGGCACTCTCGCGTTTGACTACTTTCGACTTACTGGCTCCAACTGATGCAACTTTTTGCCGGTCTAGTACCTTTTTATCCCTTTTAACCTTAGGTCTTCGCTTTCTTGGTATTTTACTTAACCTTTGTTGCTTTTTCTTAGCGCAATCAACATCATCTTCGCTCTCGTTGCTCATTCGAATCTTAAAAGAAGAAACTCAGTATACAATTTTATAACTTAAATAAGAATTATATTACATCATCTTGAGTGTCTTTATTTGGTGATACTAAATGTTTTGATGGACTAACTTCCGATCTTCGTTTATGGTGATGCACTGATGATTGATATCCTAACCTTTTATAATGTTCTATGTTATTATCATCAAACGTTATCTTTGCTGGCTTTAAGCCTTTGCCCGTGTGCACATAGACTCTTCCCTGCAAAAACTATACTCCAGCATTAAAAGGAAATATGATTAGAATAATAATTACGTGTTTTAAATTATAAGCCAGTTTATATGGAGATAGTGAATAAGAATTATTAAGACTAAAAAAATCGGTATACCTTTGTTCCGCAAGGAATACAGTGCCGTGAGCGACTTTTAAATGCTTGATCTTCAACGTTATGACAAGAGCAAATGCAGTTTGGACCTCCATATGGGTCCTCCACTTCCGGAACAATAATTGTTTCATAAACATCTTCTTTATTATTAAAGGTACTATCTTTTCCCACTTCGATATTTTCCCAAGTTCCATTTAATAAACTAAGTAAAGATTATTAAATATAATAGATAAAAATGTAAGCACCAAACAAATACCTTTGCGGAGGAGTCTCACATGGAAATATTTGAAGAAACCAATCTATTAATAACTTATTTCCTTTTAATAATGGAAGAATGGTGCTTTTTACCCTATCCATGGTAACATCCACACAATCTGTTAACTCTGTAACGCTTCGATATATCTTCTTAACTTGAAATGGTTGTCCTTTAAAGTACATTTCGAGCTTGCGTAGAAATAACGACATATTATTTATCATAATATGTGGCACTAATTTACCAACAGCTTTGGCTTGTGATGACGTTAAAAAAGACAAAAATTCATCTGTTAAATCGGAATATTTTGGACTTAAAATATCATTCACACTTTTGTAAAGGTCGACTACAGAATCACGATTTTCTTCAAAATTATTGAGAATTTCTATCAACCGATGATACTCGTGTATATCTAAACGTTCTTGTAATTTATCGTAAAATGCTTGGACATATCCTGAAATGACATAACGAATTGTTATAAAGTGTAGTAATTATTTCAGTAAATAGAGAAAAAACTGCATACTTTCCTAGCATGTTATCTCAAATATTTCACTTGTTTTTTTACTAATCTTTCAACAAAGAAAGTGAATTTGTTTAAACTGGGAATTGAAAAATTAAATTTTTGATACTGTCCTTCTAATATAATGCTATAATTAAAATTGTAGGGTGGGACAGAGACTTGAAAATGTCCAATTTAATATTACCACTTACTATTTGTTTTCTCTTCAGCCTGAGCTTCATCTTCAGGAGTTAGAATTGATAATGCTGCACTTAAATCTTTTTTCAATTTCGCTTTTTTCTTTTCTGCCCCAGAAAGAGTTTTTTTACGAACAGGCTTAACTGTTGAACTTGCAACCATTAAAGCGTTTATATCATCGATATTATCCTGAAGCAGGAATTGAGGATTGAGTTATTAAGTAATCTAAGTTTCTCATTCGAACAAATAATTTTTCACTATTCGGCGTATACGAATCATATACAAAATAAGGCAAAGAAAGGGTATTACTAAATTTTACGTAAAGTCCCTTCAATACATCTTACTGACACATTAATGATGTGTATTACAACGCAAAATTCCTAGTCATCTTATACGAACTGTTTAATTGTGACAAAAAGAAAAAACAATACAAAAATGAAAACATTGTTCCTGGAAATGTTTCATTTAAGTATCGAAATGCTCGAAATTTTTAAGTTGACAAAATGCTCAACTTAAAATTACAGGTCTCAATATCATTGCGTCAAAAAATATTTTCTATTATATGGGGGTGTCGCTGAAATTATTGAGATGTAACGCCATCATTCAATTTGACTTTTATTGGGCGTATCTTAAACATCAAACATTAATTAATTGACTTGTATGCCCACACACGCGTATAGCAATGTTAGAGCATAAGTAGTGCATCTCAGGACTACCATACTGGATGATTTTAAAATGAGTTTTAATGAAGAAGAATGCATGCAACACTTGCATACAGTTTTTGGGAACGAATCTCTATCTCGGGTTACAACTTATGGAAGATTTACAGAAAATCATTCTGGACACAGTTATTTGCAAGACGAGGAACATATAGGAATCTCCAAATCAGCAGTCACCTTTGAAAATATGTCCCGGGTTCAAAAAATGTTGCATTGTGCACTTACACGATGATAGAGGCGACGCTTGGCATTGAATCCACAGCAGTGAGAAAAATCCTTCATGAAGAATTATACGTGAGAAACTTTGTGTCGTGATAGGTACCGCAGAATTTAACAAAAACTATGGAAGCACGTAAGAACGTGTAAGCATTAGCTGTGAAACGCTGGAAATGTTAAGAAAAGGTTGCCATCGGCTTATTTTAAAAAATGACATGGATGATGAGACCTAAATTCCTTTTCATGATGCTCCTACGCGGTAAGAGAGTAGAGTATGGGTGTATGAAGAAGAGTCAACGCTAACGAATGAAAAAATAATGTGCGATGAAAGACTGTCGCGGACGCGTGGTACTCCCAATCCCAATATGCTTCGGCGAATACGGCTAGTGCTACTGCAACTTTTGAGAGAAAACAACATCAAGGTAATCGAATATGCCCCATATTTGCCGGTTCTCACAACGTACGATTTCTAGATATTTTTTAATCTTAAGAAGAATTTACGTAGTCATCGCTTTTCACGAGAAGAGGAGATTAACTTTGCCATCCACGAATATGTTCAGTCAATTCCGAAAAATGCCTGGCGTAATGTTGTCAAACTTTGGAAAAATTCGTCTACAAAAATGTGTAATATCACAAACGGGTCGATGGCCGCAGTGGTTAGGCGGCTGACTATTGTTGTGAGAGGACGATAGGTGCCGGGGTTCAATTCTCTCGAGGGACGATGGTATTTTGTCAGAGAGTTTAATCCCGGCTCGACTTGCCATTCGCTGTTGGGAGCAAAGTGATTAACAGCGCGGCATCATAAAAGGCGATATGATGCTGTCACAAAGCCATTTAAACACAACACACACCAAACTACACCGCAAGAGTTGCAGTGATAGCCAGACAAGTAATACAGCTTACGGAGTCACTGCAACTAAGCACCCACCACACAAAAAGAAAACATTATTAGAAAAATCACTACAATTTTTATGAAAACAACTTTCTTGTATTTTAAAAACAAAAACGAAAAAAACGTGGACATTTTCACAAGTTATCAACGCGGTGAGAGTATCTAAGAAATCCTTTATTATTTTCAGCGTCGACGCTACCATTTATGAAATATCAACCGTTTATGTTACTTATGATTACTCCCTATACACATTCATTAACCAACGCCGTTGATAATATACGTTTTTTAATAAAATTGTGATTTTCATATGAGATATGATATATAATCGCTTTCATAAAAATTCCTTGACTTGTAAATAAAATTAAAATTTGGAAAACTTACTTTGTTAAATTCATTTAGGCAGGCATACACGAAGGGGATTTTTAAGAGATTTGCATGAAAACAATCAAATCCCCCACTCCTAGTCGCTCCGTTAATGTTGTCTGACGTGCCCGGTTGTGTGAAATAGCAGGCCTCTTAACCGTTTGTTTCTCTGAAGGGAGAGTTATTTCTGTTAGTGGCCCGTCATTATTGTGTGTAGAAATTTTGGAAAACTTTGTTCGTTTTTCTCAATTATAATTTATTTATAATTAAAAGAAAATGGAGCGGACAAGAGAGATTTTATCAGAATTTATAGAAATCTATAAGCAGAGACCATGTTTATGAAAAATAAGAGATAAAGCTTACTTAAACAAAAACTTAAAGCGTGAAGCATATAGATTTGAGATTTTTTTAAACAAAAAAAAATTATTGATATAACGATTAGAGATTAAAGGAAAAATTGAAAATTTAAGAAATGCCTTTAGAAAAGAAGTTAAGAAAATAGAGAGATCCATTTTGATCTATTAACAGTTTTTTTTCTTTCTCACCATTCCCAGTAAACATAACCCCAACAGTGCTACAGCTTTTTTATTTTTATTTGAGCAAGACATATTTTTACACAAGAACCCTCGTTAGGATTTCGTAGTGCTATAAAATATCTCACCGTACATCAATCCTCTTAAAATGTGAAATATTTTGAAGTAGGTACGTCGATGAGATATTTTACGTTTGTGTGCACTCAGAGGTTTGGCATGTGGCAGGCCAGATCGGCGGGATAGGAATGACATATCCGGAGGCGGCGTAGATCGCTGAAAAATCCCCTTCGTGCGTGCCTGCCTACTGACAAAAGTTAAGGCGACTTTTAAAGCCAACAATTTTTGTAATGACTTTCTGCTTGTTTCTAATTGCAATTGTCCTGATGTGGGAATTATATACACCGAGTGTCAGGACGAATTTCTGTTAAAAGAACATAGGAAAGTAATAAACATTGCGATTTGAAATTTTGCAAGTAATGCTTTCAGTTTAATATAATTTTTCACTTTTTCACTGAAAATGCATATTACCTTCCTTATTTCAAATGGAATTACCTATTCTTTTTCTTGATTTGTATTGCCCAAAAAAATCTAAGGGTAATGGATCTAATAAACGTTGCCTTTAAACGTAGCCGTTTTTGGATTATTCCTATTTTCGTTAGAAAATTGACAGGTACATCCTATTACAAATAACTTAATTTTTTTTTTAATTAAGGAATGTACAGATATAAAATTTTAGGCAATTATTTAAGGGACTGTGTTGTATCAAATGCAATGTTATAAACTTTAAAAAACAATACTGGGTGTTAACATTTTTTAGTGCTATTGCTCAGTGCATTAGTTTTTTAGAAATGTAGTTTAGCACGGGCAGCTTTTTTTACAAAAAATTACAAATAACTCAAAAGGAGCTAGTTTTAGAGGTAAGATTTATTAGATAAAGTACTCTGATTTTTCTCGGTAATACAAATCAATAAAAAAACCAAAGTGATTCTATTTAAAATAAAGAAGAATATTTATTTCAAACAAAGCTAGACCTGCTAATTATATAAGAATTCATTTACACTATAACAAGAAAGTGTTAATAACTCCTTTACAAGGAAGTTTTAAATAACTCCTTTAATAATTTCTTAAAATTAAAAATATTTGTAGCATTTTTAATAGGGCCTGGTAATTTATTATAAAACTTACATCCAATAAAATATAGACCTTTCTGTAAAATTTGTTTTTTTGTGAGACTGTGGTAAAAGATAATTATCTGTACATGTATTTTAAGAATGTGCGATACTTACTATTGAAAAAAAAATTATACTTGTATACAAAACAAAGAACTTCATAAATGTATATATGTATCATAGAAAGTTAAAAGATAATTGTTCCTAAAGGTACATACATATCTCTACAAGATTCCCTATAGCTCATTTTGTACATTATTCGTATAGCACGCTTTTGAAGTAGGAAAATTCTCTAAACTTCTGATGATGCACCCCAGTGAATAATAGCATAAGGCATGCAAGAAAAAAATGTTTTAATATTACAACATACAATTTGAAATTTTAATATCAAGGTTTTAATGAAAATATGCATTGATGAAAGTGAATTCAGCCAATTATGTTAGAATGTAAGAAATTAAATGCCTTAAATGAAACAAAATAGTTTGTATTATATAATAGAAAAATACACATGACAGTGAATAAACATGATAAATCTAAACATTACCTTTTCAGCCGATTCTTCTACAGTATCAATTTTGCTGTCTTCACACACTTCGTTTGCATTAGTTACTGACTCCGATATTACAGTTTGATCACTAGTACTTACTACAGAAGATGATACTAATAATTCTTCTGGTGCTGGAGGAGTAATACAACGCTCAGGACTCTTTTTGTATGGGGTACTCAGTGATGGCATGCTGGGTAACATTTTGTCAGTATTTAACGAACTGTTATCACAGTCTAAATTTTTAAAAATGGTTGAATTAAACTTCAGCTTCAATAAATTAAAACCATTTGTCTTTGTGGACGTTAGCGGTGATTTGAAGTATTGCTCTAACTTTTTAGTTTTGTTAATTGGTGTCGATGCAATTCTAGTGTTCGTTTTAAAGTCACTGAAGCTTCTGATTGACTCATTTTCAAACTTGACCTTTCTCTTCACTGAAGTAGTAACACGTGAAGCAGGTCTTCGGTTATTCGATGGTTTTGGTAAAATTCGCTTTTTCTTGGTTATAAAATTTGTATATATAGGGGGCTTTGTAATTTTTGTTATATTACTTGGAACAATTGGTATTAAAAGGTTGTTAGAGACCTAAAACAAACGTAATGCAATAAATAAAACATTACCTTACTTCAAATAATATACTGTAGCTCCATAAAAATAAACAAATATGAATTGCATATGTAAACACAACAAAACTAACCAAACTAACCACCTGAACTTAGCTTGTGTCAGCTTGTTTGCTGTGAAGATAAAACAAAACAAAAGTTTAAAAACCAAGACGGTTAACAAATAAAACAACCAAGAAAATAAAAATATTCTCTATAGTCACTAAAGTTTATATAAGTACCACAAATTTATTTGCAAAATAAATTCAAACAACATAACCTCAATTTTTACTAAACAATTCATACCACACCTATGATTTTATTAAAATGATCAAGGATGTAATATAAATCATACCTCAAAAATATAATATTTACGAAAACGAACAATTTCTAATTATTATAAGTTTTGCTATTTCAAAAAAACGTAAATTCTCAAATTCTAATAAATCAATTTCCAACATACACACATAGGTACGTATATTTCAACCGACTTATTTTTTTCGATTTACTTATGTGATCAATCTTTATATGAAAATGTAGGGTGTAGGTGTCAAATCGTGAAATTTTGTCAAAATAGCATTTGTCATTTATTATTACAGTTTGCATTAATAATTATTAACAAGCTGAACAACTCAGATGTACGATATACAGAATGTCTTATAACATGACCGCCACAACTTAAAGATGTGTTACAGTGTTCAAGATAAAAATGTCTAATGAACATGTCCCAAAAACTTTATCGTAACAGCTACAAGCATTTTATACCCTCCTACTCACTAAACAATTTTTCTGTGATTCACTTTCAATTTTTGTGTGATTCACTGTGAATCGCAGTGAAATAACATAGTATTTTGTTGCTTTCTCATAGAGGTCCATCTTAAAATGCTCGCCAACTTAAAGAATGGTTCAGTGGGCCATTTGCGCATTATTAGGTATTGCTGCAGCATTCAAGTCTGGTAGTCTTCCTGGCGAAGCTACTGCTGAACTTCTTCCAATCCATGGGTCTGTCGCCCAGATAGCACAAGACATCTTATGGATGTCTTATTTAGGTCTATATTATGTCTGAACGCCTAAAGATATAAAAAAGACGTCTTATGGACGTAGTTTTAAAGACGTCTCTCGAATGTTCATTTATGACATTCATGAGACGTCAACGTTTACCTAGATATTTAACTTTTTTATAAGGTGAATAGTTAAGTTCTTCACTGGATCATCTTTGTGCAGAAGTAGATTCCTAAACACTTCAACCCACTAAACACAAGGCGATAATAAAACTGCCTTGATAATGACAGCGTTGCTGTCGTAACGCGTCGGTGTTTTAATTAAAACTTGTTTGGTGTTTAGTGGATTGAAGTGTTTAATGTTCAGGTGAATAGTTATATCTAGTAATTTTTCATTTGTATTAAAAAGTGTGTCAACGATCCACTGCATTATTTTGAATACTAGATAATTTAGATAATCTCACATATGTCCAACAGATATCCATAAGACCTTGTAAAACGACGTCTTATAAACGTTGACATTTGTAACATCGGATGTTATACGTTCTTATGGATCTCTTCAGGTGTAAACAGACATCCCTAAAGACGTCCCGAATATCGGACAAGACGATAATAAAATTTCTTTGATAATGTCTGCGTTGCTGAAGGTGCGCCGTCGTGTTTTAATTAAAACTTGACACGTGTTTAGTGGATTGAAGTGTTTAATTTTCCAGAAAATAAATAACGAATTGTAATTTTTAGATTTAAATGGACCAATGAGAAAGTTGTCAATAATCCGTACCAAGCATTCTATTTATACTAGATTTTTAAATGCCTCACATATGAATTCCGTTGTTAAACAGATATCCATAAAGACCATTGTTAAAACAATATTTTTCTTATAAACGTTGGATTTGTAACTAATCGGATGACTAATTTAAAATCTTGATGCATAATCGTTCTAGGTTGCGTAAAAGACATTAAGACGTCCCGAATATCGGACTCAGACATCCTGAGGAAATTTTTTGTGCTGTCACGAGACGATGAAGGTAGCGCCGTCGTGTTCCTCTTGAACGTCAATGGACATTGTCGAAAACAGTTCGATGAAGTTTCGAAAAGTAGAAAATCGTGAGATCTCTTTAGATTATAAATGGACCAATGAAGACGGTTGTCAATAATACCGTACCAAGCATTCTATTTATCTCTAGTTCATTTTTAAATGCCTACCAGTATGAATTCACGTTGTTATGACATGGCATTTCGGGTAAAGGAGCTTCATTGTTAAACAATATTTTTCGATAACATGTTGGATTTCTCACTAACCAGAGGGTAATTTAAAATCTTGATGCATAATTACAGGAAAGCTTTAGGTTGCGTGGAAGTAATTAATATTACTTCTTCATTCAAATGAATTTACACGAGACGATCATGAAGAAGCTGGTTATTGCCTGTTCCTCTTGAACGTCAATGGACATTGTCGAAAACAGTTCGATGAAGTATTCGACAGTAGAAAATCGCTGAAGATTATCAATTTGCTCGTCGACCTCAACTACAACAATTTAGGAAGAAAGATGAATATCGATGTATTCAAAAAAAAAAAAATGAATATTATGGTAATTTAGGTAGTTTATTTTTTATTGAATAGAGTAACAGTACACTGAATATATTTCAAAACGCGCGAAAACACGGTAAATTAATTTATATTCAATTGTCATTACGCAATTTCAGCGTCACTGACTATAATTGTGGAGGACGATAATAATTTGGAAAACGGTGATGTTTTTCAGAAAGAGACTTGCCATAGGTACTATTATGGTAGCATTGACCAGCGAATCTTTTAAAGGCGAATAGAGTTCACGAGTACACTGAATATATTTCAAACAACGCGCGAAAATGCAAAAATAATTTTCAGTGTCATCAATCAATTACTTGAGTCAGCGAGTATCCCATTTTTATGTTGCTGTAGTGAAGATCAGAGTCAGCATATATACTTTCACAATGCAGAACATATACAGGCTAACAACTTGAACTACGAAAGCCTATTGATAGGAGAGGGTGGTGGGGGTTAAAATTAAATGTATCCATTTTACTTGTCAACTTATTATACGACAGGAATATCAGAGGTTATGTCAAATACTTTACCGAACCATCAAACTATCCTAATGGAATACACAATTAATGAAAAAGCGCAAATTATAAAGTGGTTTTATAATTTGCCATAGTATTTGACATAACCGCTGACATTCCTGTCATACAAACAGTTGACATTACTAAAATGGATACATTTAATTTTACCTCCCACTACCTTCTCCTATCAATAGACTTTCGTAGTTCAGGTTGTTATCCTGTATACATATGCCGGTTCCTGATAACCATCGATAGCGTGACGTATTCGGCTTCTCGGCAACTGATGTAAATGTGACCTGCGGCTTGGGAGCATATGATAGACGTACAGATTGTGGATTAAGTAGTTTTTCCTTTTGAAGCACTTATCAAACTTTCGTCCGCCCATGCCCATTCAGTCGTTTTCGTAAATACCCTTGAGATGTACAGTTGGGTATTCAGAATAGCTCGACCGAACGAAAACGACCGAATCGGCGTGAGCGGAAGAAAGTTTGATAAATGCTTCAAAGGGGATGGCATTACTTAATCCACAAACTGTACATGCCTAATGTGTATAAAACAAACAATGACGGGCCGCTGTTATGGAGACGCAGTGCGAAGTTCTGTAGTACTTCCTACATATATTACATTCATTTATAAAACAGTACGACATACACTTCACGGCAAGTTCGTTCTCCGATCAAACGTCCTTATCCAATCAAACATGACTGGGACGTTATCTGTATAAGCTACACTGATTTACTAAATTTCATTTTGCTATATTTAAGTATTCGTAGCATATAGAGTGTCCTCGTAAATTATGTCCAACCGTGTATTCGTTTATGAGAGCCGTCCGGTTTAGTAGAAGGCATAATTTTCAATATAATACATTCCTTTGAAACACTGAACGTAAATCGAAGTACTTTTTCTAAATTTAAAACCTTCAAGATAGTACTGCGAGATACACTATGTAGTACCTACTTAATGAAAAAAGTAAGAGTAGTGGCAAATTTTGTAATATGTATTATTTAAGTTTAAAAGTACTTTTTTGATGCGTTATTCGTTTTCTAAGTATACAATTCATTCAAAATCAGGAATGATTATTTTTGATTGTAAAAAATACTTTATTAATCTTATTTTTGAAGTAAATGACAAAATAGTAGAATAGTAGAATGAAACTGGTGTTTGAAGATGATATTGATATTATAAGAAATTATTTTCAGAGAAATAGCTTCAAGTCGTTATCACAATTTAATAGTAAAATAATCTTAATCATTTGATGAACCAATAATAGCTAATTGCTGTCATTTACATTATTACCAATTGCAAATTACATTCAAAATTTTAACCTTGGTGCTGCTTGGTCTACGTAATTTGACGATTTAAGTTTCAACAATGAAAATAAATTATCTGTACGATTGCTATTGCAGTAAACAAATTTAAACGGTTCATCATCAGATTTAATTATTAAAAACAAAATTACAAAACTCTTACTTAGAACCAAATAAATGTACGAGTATCAATAGTAAATATGCAGCGCTACAGTTAAAACATGAGTAAATAAAGACATAGTTACCTGTGGTTGCACACTAGGTGGAAATAAATATTGCTTCCATTGATATGGCAGTTCTTCCGGTTTTCTTTGACGAGGAGATAGGATTCCCAGTTGATCCAAATTTATTATATAGTGTACTGTTACAGGAGCTTTATTATTTTGGAAATAATATTGAATAGGATTTGGATCAACCCTAAGACTCTTGCATACGTTAACGTGTCTATAAATCTTGTGGTAGTTCCGTACAGGCATCATATATTTTTGAATGTAATAGCATACATGCTTCATACGCACTTTTCCATCTTTATCGACATGATATGGATCTTCCTTCAAGAATGGTATGAACTGTTCCAATCCCAACGCAATTAATCTACAGCAATAGTATATACATACTAAGAATTAATCGGAACTTGAATTTGTTACAATTGCTAAATTGGAGATGAAAATTCGAAATATGTAATACCTATTAAAACTAAAAACTTAAAATAAATGTAGTTTTTTAACGCATCATAATTTTACAAAAGCTGTAAAATTCTACTTATTTCTATATGTAAGTAACTCAATGATATACCAACGAAAACATTGATTAAAAGGTGAAAGTCCTATTTGTATTAAAAATGTAATAATAGAAACATTCGTACTTACTCATTCTCTGATCGTGTCACGACTTTTGAAGCAGCATTATTATGTGGAGGTCTGAATGGTATTTTCGGTAAAAGACTGGCATATAAAAACGCATTGCTTCTTGATATTGTTTCCAAAATAAGTTGTGGAAATGTAATCACATATGTGTTTCCTAAATCCATTGAAGTCTTACTGAAAAGGTAAATTTCTGTGGAGTAGATTGCATAAAATATATGCAGTGCTGCCCTTACCTTTCATTATAAACTCTAGCAACATACCTTAAATATTAAGTTGTGAGTAAATAATTTATCTATGGATATTGTATATATGTAGACTTACTCTTTAGTACGCTGGACCTCTTCATCGTTACTTTGAAATTTCTTTTCCCAAAAATCGAGAAGATCAAGTGCTGGTTGCAAATTAGCAGCGAAAAAGTAAGAAAACGTTTTAAGTGACGATAAGCATTTCAAGTTGAGCTAAAACAATAGTTACTGCTAAATATCAGAAAATGTATAAATTATACTTTCATAAGTATTTTACCACTCTAGAGTGACTGAAGGTGACAAATTAACTCTCGAAATCAATTATAAATTTGACTAAATTGGCATTTTACAACTTAAATAAGTAATTTATATTAAGAATAACTTATCTGTTATACCCTGATAATTTATGCAGATTAAGAATAACACAATGAAATAAAGAAAAGCAGAAAATAATTAAATTTTAGAATTATTACGGATTGATCAGTTGCTAGCATTCTTGATACAATTTTGTGCTCTATTGATTCGTGGTGGCGACCTGTCAGGAGCAGTGGTTTGTGAGACGATTATGTTCTTCTGATTTTTTCCAACGTCTTTGCCGCAAGTTGAAGGCTGTGCTGATGTAAGCAGGGAATCTCGAAATCTCTACAATGACCAGCATTCCGAACATATTAGGAGGCTCCAACAATGACTTGTAATATTTTATTCTATTACGTTTCGGTCCTCTTGAGAGGTGATGTGGTTTCTCATGACAAAGTTAGTGCGTCGTATAGCTTGTGTATTAAGTAATGTCTTCGTGTTTAAAGCGCTTATCAAACTATCTTTCGCCCATGCCCGTTCGGTCGTTTTTGTAAATGCCACTTGAGATGTATAGTTGGGTATTAAGAATATCTCGACCGAACGAAAATGACCGAATCGGCGTGAGCGAAAGTTTGATATGCTCTTCAAAGGGGAAGACATTACTTAATACACAAACTTTACATCAGAATAGGAGCGCGAAACACTAATGAACAACTTGATAGCAGGAGACAACAAGGACTGGCATATACAGTCTGATTGATTTACATGTCCAAGCTTACATATATGTTTTTTAGTATGACATAGAAGAAATGCATACCAATCAAAAATACTCTACATCTAATTATTAACTATGTTACATAATCAAAAATACAAATTACACAAAAACAAAAGCGCATCACAAAACATATGATATGAGATGTTAGTTGGTAGGCAGTATTAAGAAACAAATATTTGAAGTTATTTTGAAACTATAGAAATTTCGCTGGGTGTACTACTACATTAATTAATATACTTACAAGATATTCTTTGCATTTACTAGCAATTTCGAAATACTCAGGATGTTCATATCCCAAAATAAAATTTTGCGCTAACATTTGGACATGTTGTCTCATTTGTTGTTGCAATAAATTAGCTTGTGCATCACTGATCAAAGTTTCGTCTATTTGCACCTCTTCGTTGACAACAGGTTCTATCTCTACATGTACAGAAGTAGTCTACAACAAACGATAATATAACACAAAATTAATCCATGCTTTTGTGGCATTGATGATAGTTCTTACATTAGATTGTTCGACAACTCCGTTATCAAGAATTGTGAATTGCAATTGTGGCTCACAATTTGCTAATGGCTGATTAGAATTTTGATTTTCTTGAGTAAAATTGTCAGCATACTCAAACAATTCTGCCATCAATTCGTTCAGTTCCTTCCTTGTGACTTTAACAGCTTTATCGGCCCTCAGCTCCTCTTTGTCAACCTTATCAATTTCCTCATCTGCCAAGACATTATATTCTGGGTCATGATCTTCGTCGTCTTTTGTAACTTCATCTAAAGGTCGTGTAAACGTTTTTAAAAAATCTCTCCAATCATCATCGTCGCACTCCAAGTCATACATATCAGTGGTTATGTCTGGTGGAATAAAAGCTTCCTCAATAACTTCAAGAGGTGTTGAACTCAATGACAATTTTGATCGCGTTCGTTTGGCTATATTTGCTTCTTCCTCCGATGTTTCTTTTGTTTTAGCAAGGGGTATTTTAAAAACACCATCCTCGGACCACTGCGTCTGCGTTGACGAATCTGTATTTTTTGAGTTGGAGGATCCAATAGTATTGGATCGGATTCATTATGTATCGAATTATCTTTGTCATCTTCGCTCTAGTAGTAAACTTAAATTAACAAATATTCAAATATTAAAATAAAAAAATCGAGCCACCTTAAAAAGTTTGGACTAATAATATATCTTAGATAGATCCATATAGTGTGAGTGAAAATAGTACTTCTTAAACAGAAAGTTACATTCCTTGACGTGCTAGTCATTTTTCTTTTAAGATGACTTAATGTTTATATGAAGTATACGTGTTAACGTTAGTATTGGCTTAATATCAGTAGTCTCCAAACATCATGGATTTAGATATACGCGAGACATTGTTTAAGTATTGTACACCACATACCTTAAAAGTATCAGACTCGTAAACATTGGCATATGTGATCAAAGGTAAAAACCACTCTCTATTTATTTGTGTGCTGGGTGCATCTGTAACGGCTTCTTAAGCAATATTGATTGCTGGTCAAAATTACCATTACAGTTTTCGCTGTATAATTTTGATATGTATATAGCATTAGCATAGTAACTGCAATTGTATCCCAACAGCAAACTGTAGCTCAAGATTGTACCAACCCGTCTATGACGACTGCAAAAAATCATCCATGACTAAGTTGAAACATGATAAACTCTCACCTCACTGATCAAAAAATAATCAAATATATCATCATTTTCACTGTCACTACTTTCAATTTAGCAGAGCCAAGGAAAATACATTTTCAATATTATTAGAAATACAAAACACCTTAAATAATCAGTATTTACATAGTCAGACTAAAGTCAATCTAAAATTACGGACTTTTTCACGACATAAAAATATGTATACCTATTTCATGACATAAAATATGAATAAAAATTGATATTATTTAAATTTGCTAATCTCTGTTAAGTTTTTGTAAAAATACTTTCACTGGTTCATGTAATACACTTAGGTATTATCAATGTATTAACCTCAGATTAAGTGAACCTTGGATATACTGAACATATTTTATCAGTCCCCTGAAGTTCACTATAGCCAGATTACTCTGTATTCTCTTTCTTTTTTTATATGTCACTTGTCATCTCTTCTTGCAGCTTAGACTTTTTGATTTTGTTACCACTAGGGTTTTAACGAGAGCCCATATTTTTTAATTGGATTGGATTTTGAATGATACGGTGGTATCTTTATATGATATGATTCTACCAGGACAATATATAATTTCCTTTATTGTCTATAAACGCTGGCGTTCAGTTTTTTTTTTTGTAAAAACCTGGGTTCATAAAGGATAAATTATATTTATATCAACTAGCACCCACCACAGAAAACAAAATTGCTGTAATATCAAGTAATGGCATTTCTGTTGTGATAATTTGCGTTGTCCGTTACCTACTTACACATATAATAGAATGACTTATTTTATGGTATTTGTTAATTTGTGGATATTTGCATCATTTTCGTTGTGGTTTTTTTTTCGATTAATAGTTTTCTATTATATGTAGTTTATTCATGGATTAATTTCCCCTTTTCAGGCACGGACAGTGTTGTTGTACATGTTTCACCTTAAATTAAATATCTAATTAACTTTAACTGCTTTTCTGATCATTTTCTAGACACTTGTATGTGAATCACAATAGTTTGAAAAAGCTTATATCATTGAAGGAAACACCAAACACAAACTAGAAGACAATATTAAAAAGAGGGCAGAGCAATGAATAGCATAATAGCCAATACACAATTAAAAAAATTGCTAGCTAATCTTTGCAAGTATGAACAAACATAACTACACCTATTTCTATCTATACATATTGATACTGTTTATCTGCGATAGTACATCAAGTCATCTTTAACACAAATAACAAGACGTTTGAAAACTAAAACTTTTTAAAGTGGACCTATTAATCTTCTTGTTAACTAAACAACACATACTATACCTCCTCATCTCCAGGTATATATTCATCACCAGAGGAATCTTCTTGTAATTCTTCACTTATTAATACTTGCACTTCTGATGATGGTTTTGGTG
The DNA here is from genome assembly GCA_023690525.1 of Holotrichia oblita. Taxonomy (NCBI): domain Eukaryota; kingdom Metazoa; phylum Arthropoda; class Insecta; order Coleoptera; family Scarabaeidae; genus Holotrichia; species Holotrichia oblita. The sequence goes on along the minus strand of CM043016.1, from coordinate 154,040,795 downwards.
GCAGTATCCAAGGTATACTGGCAACAGCTTGTGAAGGAAATAATTCCCTATAAGAAGATACAATTGACTACAATATTAATTGATATTCACACTTCTTACTTTGCTTTTGCTCTTGTTAACTTCGGTTCATATACCGGTAAATCATCAACTTTACTTTGCGGGTCTTCTGCTTGGCGTACGAGAGCTAATAAATGCTCATTCATAACAGCATGTTTTAAAATGTTCTTTACATTATATGCAGTTAAGTTTGCTTTCGCTGCTTTTTCTTCCAATGTTTTTTCCAAATCATTTGCCATAGTCTCAATAATCTCTTTATCATTTGGTGAAAGTTCTAATTGTTTAGGCTTGCATTTTCTTTTAGTTTGAGGACTATCAATAACAATTTTTAAACCATCATCCGAATCTTCAGTTTCTGACCTTAATTCATCAATTACATTATTACTTTTATCCATTATTACAAACTTATGTTAACAGTTTTCACACACTTAACCTAATTAAATTGATTGAAATACATTTTATTTTAAAAATGTATTAAACGCACAGAAATTGCGTATAGATCTAAAGGAAGCTGTCTCAACATCTAAAATACTAATTTAGAACCAAACAAATCCAAAAATAAAATTGTGTATTTGTTGGTTAATGATTGTATTGGTATACATTTCAAAATAAGATAACAGATGACAGCCAGTTCTAACAACAGGTCCACGTTGCCAATATTCCCAAATACAAAATTTTCCTCAGATCATAAAAAAAATCCTTATAAAGAAGTTTATTGACAATACTTGCAATGAATTTGTGCATTAATTTTGTTAAGATATGGGAAAGCAGTGTTAATAATTAAACTGACATATATACTTAAAGGTTATCAATTAAGTACAGTCTGCTTGTAATTAAATGCGAATAGATAATAATGTAATTATTGTTGTTTGTGGGTGGCGTGTTGCGGGTGATCTAACTATTCTTATATCTGTTACACTGGTGATTTTTCACGTTTAACTTTTTTATAATTTTCAATGTCTATTTTTACTATTGTTTAGTCAAACTAACATAGTAAGTAAACACAAAAGCCGAGCATTGTTGCGCAATGTTTACCTTAAAGAAAGACTAATGGGGTGTGATAGATCTACGGTGTTATTCTACATCAAAAGATCTAGCGAGGAACTTTTAAAAAGTTACGTGCTGGCAGTTCTCAGAGAGTAATAAAAAAATACGTGGTTCTACATATCTTGAATTAGTTCTCGACGCTCTCTCTCTCTTTATTAAGATTTTTTTCATTTCTATTCTAAAACAATACCAATATTTTTAGAAATAATTCTACTATACAGGGTGATTTGTGGGAATGGACTATTAAAAGTATTATACAAACGGAACGGAATTTTAAAACAAAATTTTTGAGTTGGATATGGTTGAATATGAACTATCATGTGAAAATATTTTTGAATAAATATCACTTCTGGTTAACCGAAAATGAGCATTAACTTCGATTTTTTAAATAGCATATGCTATAAAATAAATTACAGATTCAGCTTCTATGATAAATTTTACACATATTTCATGTATTAGACCCTATACCTAAATACCATTCCCTCTGAGTTATTCGCAATTAAAGAAAAAAAGTGACAGATGCCGATCTTACTTTATAGTGATATTATACGTCACCTATAATAGGAGTAAAAGAGACGAATGAAATTTTGCATACGCAAAGCTGATATGTGTAGTTACACAACATTTGAAGTTCTTTTCTGTAACATTATACAGGGTGTTTAAAAACTGAGTTGCTAATAAATACGTTCAACCTGCGGAATGAATTTTTTTTTAATGGAAAGGTATATATTTTATTAGATATTCTTATTCTACGAAAGATTCTCTTTTAATCCGTATTAGGTATTCCTATACCTAAAATGGAAGGTGAACAAGTTATAACGATTTAATTAACCTCCGTACCTAAAATGCTCAGATATGTTAATTTACTGAAGCAAGGGTGCTAAGCTCATTTGTTTTACAAACTTACTTGCCTCTTTAGGTATAGGAACACCTAATACGGATTAAAAGAGAATCCTTTGTAGAATCAGAATATCTAACAAAATATATACCTTTCCATTAAAAAAATCTACTTTCCGCAGATTGAACTTATTTATTAGAACTAAGTTTTTAAACACCCTGTATAATGTTACAGAGAAGAACTTCAAATGTTGTGTAACTACACAATATCAGCTCTGCGTATGCAAAATTTCATTCGTCTCTTTTACTCCTACGTGACGTAATATCATGTATAAAGGAAGGTCGGTATCTGTCACTTTTTTTCTTTAATTGCAAATAACTCAGAAGGAATGGTATTTAGGTATAGGGTATGATATATGAAATATGTGTAAAATTTATCATAGAAACTGAATCTGTAATTTATTTTATAGCATGCTATTTAAAAAATCGAAATTGATGCCCACTTCCGGTTAACCGAAAGTGATATTTATTCAAAAATATTTTCACGTGATAGTTCATATTCAACCATATCCAACTCCAGAATTTTGTTTTAAAATTCCGTTTCGTTTGTATAATACTTTTAATAGGCCATTTTCACCAATCACTCTGTATAAAACAAAACACATTAATGGGTAACTAAACATTTATAAAGTTAACACGAAAATCAAAAATTTTATGAGTGAGAACATATATTTTCACAAAATATGTTAAGAAACATTTTATAAAAATACTATTGTTCGATATGTCGAGTGTTTTAAAATAGATGAACACTAAAAATTTTCAAAAAATTTGAAAAATCTTGATAATATTACGTAGTCATATGTAATTATGAATTAAACTCTGTCATGCTTGAATAACTCTAGCTTTCGAGTAAAAGTGTTATTGCGTTCGGTAATTATTCAAAGGAGTAAATAGGATTAGCTTTATAGACGCTACCTCGACTGGATAAAAAGTATGGTGTAACGCTTTGGCTCTAACTCTACTCTCACACTGCTCTGCACTACTCTCACACTATTGTGATTTTCGACCGCATTTACGAGAACTTGAAAATATATTGTTGTATTGCTGTATTGTTATATTTTCTCTCACACAGATACTTATTTTTGTATAATCAAAAATTGCTATCCAGAAATTTAAATATTAACACTCAACTTTATTATACACATGACGTTAATTATTGCATTTATCGTAAATATATTTTTAAACTAAAATATACAAGTACTGTAATGAGAAATGCAGAGTAGCACTCCATTTGTAACCTATAATTCAGTGATATATGCTATTACTTCTATACAGGTGATATTAATAAATAGTAGTAGTAATTACAACATAATTTCATCGAATCACATTATCTATTCACGTACACGTAGAATTACTCCTAAAAGATAAGAAATTTTATTTTTTATAAATTTTACTTATGTAAAAGAAACATTAACTTCGAAAGAAACAGTAATATTGATAGGTTTTATTGAATATGAAGATTACATTAAATAGATACAAAAAAAGTGTTGAAGCCTATAATAATGAGAACAGGAATAGTTATTGAAATTTTAAGAACTAAGCCGCATCTACTACGTCGCACGGCAACCATCTTGAACTTTCAATAGCTCCCCAAAAATTGTTGTCCTGTTCCATGGCTTCGCGATTCATCTTATCCACATCTAATGGTAACGAGTGTTCTGAAATAAATATCTTATTTGAATTACTAAATAATTACATTATATGTTATATGTATATGAAGTTTATGATAATACAATATACATGAACTGTGGAATGAAGCAAGAGATACGATTGTTTGACGAATAGTGTTCGCAAAACTTCACTGCAACAATTTTTCTCCGTTCAAGAGTCGTACTATCATGATAAAAAATTCATAAGCTTGTACAGCTTGCGTCGACTGATGAAATAAATTATTTCAAATCTTGGAGAAGCTGAAAGATGGAAATCAAAACGTTGATCATCGAATGTGTCACATGGTGAAATCCGGAAGAGGATTCTAAACGTATCAATAGAATTCCCAAAAGCATAATTTGTTATAGGAGCATATTTAACGCTCTAGTTACTGTGTATTTGTAAATTGACACATAACTTTGTTTTGCCAAGAAATTATGTCTTTACACTTAGGCACTACAAGCACTCCCATGAGAGTATCAATATACATTTTCAATATATCTCAATGTAGTGTTTGGTCCTTCTAATTTATAGGACCATAAGTTAGTAATTCAAACAGTACTAGAGTAGTTCCACTAGATTATTGGAATAATGATGAAGTAATGACTTAATATGTTACACACACGTTGATTATGTCAGTGCGAATATCACAAACGTGTTTTGCGCTACCGTGCTCAATAATAAAAACAAGACGACTTTTACAGCGATATTGGCTTAATTCGTAGTTTCAACAAAATTTTCTTATAACTTTCTAGTTTATACTGCTGATTTTAAAAATTATTTCTCCAGTTTGAGATTCAAGACAAAATATGTTAACTTCGACTTTGCGGGTAAGATGAGAATTCAGCAAAACTCTAATTTCTTCAGTTGAAACCAAGTAACAACCAAAAGTTACTTGACAACTATTCAAAGACTCATTTCCGCGTACCTTGAATCGTACAAATGACGGAATAACATTTTTTGATGTGGTATGGGTAGTAGATTCCTAAAGGTCTCTGATAATGCAGGAATGGGGCTAAAATTATTATCTAACGAAATTTTTGTAAAAAAAATCCAATTTATCTTATCTGACTTTCTCCTACTCATATTTATGTTGTTATGCATGATACACAATAGGCAAAAAGTCTTAAATCCGTACCACTAAAGAGTTCATCACTTCACAGCCAAACGACAATGTGCTGCCGTTAGCATCTTGTTAATGGCTACTTGAACAGCGTGAACAAAATCCTTCATTACTGACAGATGAAGCAATTTTTTCGAGGAATGGAATTAAAAATATTGATAACGAGCGTACGTGAGCTTTACAAAATCCACACGCAATAGAAATAGAGGTGTGCAAATGACTTCTCTCTATTCAAATGTTGCCTAATTGCTTACATGCTGATGCATACGTAGTGTGTAGTAGAATGCAATATCACCATATGGTGCACCATCATATGCTGGAAGCAAACCTATATCCCGTGGACGTAAAACAATTAGTTTATGTTGAGCCAATCACTACCAACTATTCAAAACACTATAAATTTCGCAATAGTTAACAATTCACTTGTTTTGCATTATCAGGAGTGTATCAATGGAACTGAACAAATGAAACCCAACATGAAAATAGTATATTATGACACTAGTGCATAATCAAGCTTTTAAAGCACGAGTAACGAGTTTAAAGCCACGACGCGAAGCGGAGTGGCTTTAACGTTACGAGTGCTTTAAAAGCTAATTATGCACGAGTGTCATACGATATTTTTTAGTATAAATGCAACAATAATTTTAATTAAAAGAAATCAAATCAATAATTTCAATACATGACATGTACCTATATATGTCATTTGACATTTACTGACATTTCACTGGACTATTAAACGCTTGCGATTGGCTGTTACCAAGCAACCTTTATACGCACGCCGTGCGAAAAAGGCCCGATTATGCACGCTTATGAGTGTGTTTTAGTTGGTTTATGATGCATGCATACTAAAATAGTATATTATGACACTAGTGCATAATCAAGCTTTTAAAGCACGAGTAACGAGTTTAAAGCCACGACGCGAAGCGGAGTGGTTTTAACGTTACGAGTGCTTTAAAAGCTAATTATGCACGAGTGTCATACGATATTTTTTAGTATAAATGCAACAATAATTTTAATTAGAAGAAATCAAATCAATAATTTCAATACATGACATGTACCTATATGTCATTTGACATTTCCTGACATTTCACTGGACTATTAAACGCTTGGGATTGGCTGTTACCACGCAACCTTTATACGCACGCCGTGCGATAAAGGCCCGATTATGCACGCTTATGGGTGTGTTTTGATTGGTTTATGATGCATGCATACTAAAAAATGTATTATTTGATTTATGTTTTAGAATTGGATTTCATATATGGCATTTGATTTTGACAATCCAATTACCAAACATCATGTATACATATCCGACAACCAATACTGAAAATTTGGTTTCACCACAACACAGATTATGTATATTTCAAAAAAATATGCTGCATATATGCCGAATACAAATTGTTGAAAAAATTTCAGGATTATACTTAAATTAGATAAGTGATACCTTTTTTCAATAGAGGTTCTCTATGATTAGCCGAAATTATATAATTTTATATAAAAGGGCACCATAGTAACGCTGCACGCATTTATAAAATGCAAAGTATTTTGTTGTTAGTTTCTTCTTTTCAGAAATAGTAGAGTTTACAAGTAAGATTGAAGAGAATTTCGATAATAGTGATTCGTTGGACGATGTTATGCGAAGGATTAGCATATTTTGAAATGAACGTACGATATACATATAAGTATATTCATTATAAGCTGTTGGGGAATGCTAAGGCATGAATTATTATTATTATATTGAATCTAAAATAAATATATTTGTTACACCACATTTTAGAAAACTAAATTTTAACGAATTGGCTGGTATCACGGGCAAGTTTCTAAAACATTGTCACGGACACGTACAGTAAGCAATGATAATGGTTGGACAGTCCTGTCACAATATGATAACACCCAAGCCGCGCCGAAGATATCCGATGTATTAGATGCAATACTCCCTAACTTTCATTTAAGACCATACACCTACAGGTAAAATCGTAACGATAAGAGTTTCTACATTTCAGGGTGATTTAAAAGCTATTTACACATGCAAATTTACGGTTTAATATAATGCACACAAGGTCACTAATCTTTATGTGACTATTTCAATATTTTTAATTTAATTTGTCTTACGCTGTTGAAATGCATATACCATTATGTGCAATAGAACTGGAAAATAGCGGCAACAGCAACACATTTCTAATTAGTAGAACTCTAAAACTATAACAGTTAAAAATGAGTTCTCGTATAAAAAAATCCTTAATTTGAATCGCTCTTTCCATATTTGATATTCGGATCCGGATTGATGTATGTATTTTACCATCATATTGGAATACCCCTACGAAACTATCAAAGTCACGCAAACGACATATAGATACTATACGATACCTGTTTTCAATATTTTAATCATTCACTCAAGTAATCTTGATAAATAATACTTACTAAACTCGTAATTTATTCATTCTTATTTCTCCACGAGTCTAAAATTAAATCTTGATATTACGCTAATGATGTCTAGTTTATAATCATTCTTGATGACACTTGACTTATAATCTTTATTAAGAATTATAGAGGAAGCAGATAAATGAATTCTATTAGGATCTATTAGGATATATTAGAATAATTTGTTTAGTAATTTAATATTGTATTAACAATCAAATTTCCTTCGAAGCATTACAGTCTTATACGCCGAATATTTAAACCAAATTTATTAATCCATGAATACCATAAACTGTAAAGTAGGGATTAGACCACAATAAATATAAGCTATTGTATGCAAAACAAATTACTGTTTAATATTATCCTAATAATTAAATCTTGCTTGATGATCTGCACTGTGATCTCTTAACTGGAACTCAGATTCCAAATATTGAAATACATAATCCTAAATTTTAAGAATTGTTAATTTCAATGAGGAGTGTTTTTGTAACGAATTCTCAGAAAGTTCTTATTTTCTTAATATAAACTTATGTATAATGATTAGCTAAACCAATTATGAGCACCGTTTGAATATGTTTTAATTACGTTATTACATTAAAGCCAAAGAGGGGGCGAAAAATAATTTTTATATTGCCTTATTCGTTCTCAATATAAAAGCCTCTCGTCTTGAGAGTATTTAGTTTGCTGTAATCGTCGTAAAAATGCCCGCAACAACAATAGAAACGCGAGCAAAAATAGTTACCCTTTGGGAGCGTGATTTGTCCTACAGGCAAGTTGCTGCAGAAGTTGGTGTATCGGTAAGTATATAATCTATTTTTATTGTTCTATATGAATTCTTTGAGTGCATTGCACAGATACTATTTTATTCTATTTTTTGTACTTTAGTGTATTGGTGTTGGTTCATTGATGTTCTGGCTTGATGACTTAGCGTAAAACGGTTATTTGACTAATAAATAGAAATTGAAAGTCAGTGATATCAACACCAAAAAAACTTGATTCTAGAGTTTTCAAATCAAATGTACCTTACGCACACACATTAAATATTAATTGAAAGATAAATAAATGTTAAGTTGATTGTAACTACATTTCACTCATCATTAGATAACGTTTAGTCCTTCTATTAACAAACAAAATATGCCAACGAGTAGGTATTCATTTGTTTTATGATATCCCTCGTTGGTCTAAATTTTTAGTAACCGTTACTTCTGTGGAACTCTATAAAACTGTATCTTTTTTTTTTTTTCTCTAACTGTACTTCAACATAACGCTGGCGAACCGAAAACGAAGATGTAGCTCTACGAAATAAATCGAGGCCTGGACAACCACCCAAAATTAATCCAGAAGATGGTAATAGAATTTTGAACTACGTTCAACAAAATCCAGTCACCCATCATCCATTTTTTGTTTTTATTTATTTTTCCATAAGTAAACACTTTAATGAAAATTATCTGTATATAGCAGTGAAATAATTATATAAAAACCTATTTAACTCGAAAGATTTTTTTTCTTATACTTCATATAACCAACACGTATAAAAAGAAGATGTAGATGTTTCTCCGGTTGACTGTACTATTAAATTTATTAGATTCAAAAATTTAGTTGCTTAACCACTGATGACATTAAAAAAAGGTTTTTTATATTGTTATACCCCTGGGAATTGAAAACACAATTTGTGGAATACCAAAAATGTGTGTTTCCAACTAAACTTCCTTCATATAATATATAATTTGTAATAATTTCTGATTAATTCTTTACGTACACAGAAAGAACTCTTTCGTATTCGGTAGTGATATATGAAAAAAGACAATACATGTATTTAAATCTGCTTTCAATATCACTATAAATTTCTATTATAACTTTTACTAAATACATATAACATTAATAATAATTCAATAATGATAGAATACATCAATACATATGATAATCTTATATTATTATTGTAACGTGACTACGACCCAAATATCAAATACGGAAAGAATGATTTTAATTAAAGTTCTTTTGTAAGAGAACTCTCCTCTAACTGCTACAGTTTTCCAGTTGTACCAATTAGAAGTGTGTTACTGTTGCCGATATTTGTCAACTCTATTGATACTGTAGGAGAATCTAAAATATTTAAATAGTCACATGAATATTAGTGACCTTGTGTGCATTATATTATACCGTATTTGCATGCTAAATGGGTTTTAAATCACCCTGCAATGTAGAAACTCTTGTCGTTACGATTTTACCTGTATGTGTACGGCCTTGAGCGAAAGCGAAGAGTTATTGCAAGGGTATCAATAGCTTCGGTATTTCTCGTATTATTATACTGTGACAGGACTGTCCAACCTTTAACGTTGCCTACTGTACAATCGGCGCCACACAAACCAGAAGTATGTATAGTTTCGCAGTATAGTTTGATAATACTTATAGTGATGCGAATCATAGGGGAAATAATAAACTGTATAAACCAATATACAATGGTGGCTATATAATTAAGAACGATAGATTGTTGGAATATTTTTCATATTTACTGGTGATCCATTAAATAATTAAAGAATATATATGTTCAAATATTTTGTTGACGTAGAAATACATTCACAAACAAAATAAAATATTTAATGTATTCCATAGGTAATATTTTATATAGAAACAGAACAATTCATGCAGGACATTTAATTAAGAACAAGGGATAGTGTATTTAAAAACTATATCATATACCACAAAAACAGTCACTGTTACACCTAATTGTTAATATTTTGTGGGAAACCCTTTATTTTGCAAAACTTCGGCACACCTCCGACCCATAGATTCAACGAGACGGGCACAACGTTCTTGGGAAATACTTTGCCATGCTAGCACTACTTGCTCAGACAGACTATCTAAATTTCTTTTGTCTTTTAGTCGCACAATCCTTTTGACATCGTTCCACAAGTTTTCGATAGGGTTCAGGTCCGGACTGCACGAGTGCATGTGCGTGTCAGAACTGTGACTGCATTCTAATGTAGCCAATTTTTTACTGTACGTGCGGTTGTGCTTTGGATCATCCTCGTGTTGGAATTTCCTAACAACTGGCAAATTCTCCTCCGCATAAGGCAGCATCACGATTTCTAAAATGTTCATATACATGTGCTGGTCCATAATGCCTTGGATTCTGTAAATTGGCCAACTCCGTGCCAGAACATGTAACCCCAAACCATTATGGAACCACCTCCATGATTCAGGGTTATTTCAGTATACCTCGGATCGAATTCTCTGCATAGGCGACGTGGTAGGTATTATCTGCCATCAGATCCTAATCTATTAATTTTGGTTTCGTAGGATCAGAGTACATGTTTCCATTGGTTAATCGTCCATTCTCTACGATTTGTTGCAAATTGTATTCGTGCTTTTCGATTACGCTTGTTAACCAAAGGTTTCTTGCGCGCCACTCTTCCGAACAATTGCGCTTCACATAAACGACGTCTAATAGTTCTTGCTAACATCCCAGAACCAGCTTCTTCAAATATCTCTTGCCTTATTGCGTTAGATTGCAGTCGAGCATTTTTCTTTGCTAAGGATATAATTCTTGCGTCAGTCTTAGCAGTGGTTTTTCAGGGTTTCTGTTTTCTTTTTACGTCTTGTGTAGTATCATATAACTTATAGTGGTTGGCAGCATGAAATACCATTGTTTTCTGTCGTATAACATAAGAATACATTTTCTTATAGTAGGATCGCAACTTTTGATTTTTCTCATGTTTATTCCAAATTAAAATAATTGGAAATATTATATACAGTTATATATTACATAAATAATAAGTTCTCGATATGCATGTAACACGGCAAAGCGACAACTATTTGATATCCACGTCGTTCTTAATTATTTGTCCATACTGATTCGGCGAACTGTAACCGTTTGTTTCGTTCCGAGACATCGGTTATTGACAAACACCTGCTCTGCAAACGTGTTTTAAAGAGAATTCATAGACTTGTAAGTTTCGCGAATCAAAATCATATATCTTGAATGCACACATTAAAGCTAAACCAGTACTTGATAGTTTGATACCGTTCTTAATTATATGGCCGCCACTGTATATTACATATCAGGGCGAATCATCAATCAAACACTATCATTCCGCAATTATAACAAAATATGGTGATTAACCACTGTTCAAGTTGCCGAAATTTTCAAGTTAACTCTACAATGAGGCAATAACCATAAACCCGAAAAATATGCAGTAAAAAACAACCAGTGTAATCAAATATCTGATCTGGGGGGTTATTCTCGAAACAGTGGAAAAATAGCACTACCAGGGAGTAACTTTCACCGCTCACTCCTCGTTACTACTTGTTACGAAAAAGTGAGAAAGTCAACTCCAGAATAGGAACTATTGAAATTGTAGGCATTTTTTGACAATTCTCTTGAAATTTCCATTCCCTCAGATTCGAGAATAACCCCCCTGAAGTCCTCTGGTATTTTTTTTCTTCTAATTTTTAGGCGCTGTATATCAATCACAAGCAATGAGGTGGGAGAAGTGTTCAAGATCAAATCAAAGTAATATTGCCTGTTGTTCATGTTATCTACAACAATCTTAGTAACAAATATTAGTTTTGTACGTCAGTTAGATTTGAAATATCAATGACGACATTTATACACCCGATATATTTCCAGAAATTAATACAATGCAAGCTTGTGCATTAAATTTAAAGTTGGTATTCAATTAAATTGATGTTGATTTATTTTGAGCAATATGAGATTTTATTATGCAGTTTACTACTAGTTCGCACGTGTTACAATAAATTTTATCATCATTTTATCATTTCGTTTACATCATCATGATATTTTAGTCATTGCTGAAGAGAAACGAAGACTAAGAGTATTAAATTAGTAGTGCCTTTTGGTGAACAACTTGCTGACAGGTTTTCAGAGAGCGGAGTTGCATACAGACAGATATACCAACGATATCACTAGTATAACCTGCGGCGATGAGCAGTAGTGTTAAACGGAAGGGTCGAATGTCAACTGAAACAACAAACATAGCTTTGATCACTTAGAAGAGTAAGCTTCCTAAATTGCAGCAAAGTGTCCATCTATTTTCAGCTTTAAGAATTTCGTAGCTACAATTGAATTTTGCTGCTGGATATGTTACAGTCATCACCAGCAGCAAAAACTTACGACTACAAATCCAGATAAGAGGTCTGAAGATAATTAATTAGTGAAAATTCTCCAAAAATTGTTGTCACTATAAGTTGTCAAGTTAAATTGAGATGGATGTCAAGCTAATTTAGTGATAAACGATAAAAGCTAACTCTTTTATAATACCAGCAAATAACCACTTACAGATTGTGAACCGACATGTAGGAGTTCCTATAACTTTTATCAGACCTGAGCTTGCTAATCGGTCCTGTTGTGACTGGAACGAACTCGCCAGCATGACATTCTAGCATTCTTGGAATTTATCCCAACAAGGAAAGACTCAACAAAATAGTCTTTATAAATAGGGATACGCTGAGATAAGGAGATCTTAATTGGACCTTGTGTACTTAATAAACACATGTATTAAATGAGTTCGGTTAACTTTCACCTGTGTAGAAATTGTAGAAGTGCAAAGGAAAGTTCGGCACACTTACATGCCCGATTATCCAATAATGGACAAGGAAAAGCAAATCTACTTCGGAGAAATCTAAGTTGAAAAAAATTATATCATAGGCCAAACTAGAAGATGTTTTTCTAATCTTTCTGTAAATTCTGGAGATGAATCATTTGGTCAGTATAAAATACAAAACTGCATTGATAGAATTCCTTTTTTACTGACAATATTTCAATTTCCTACATTAAAAGTATTTACCTATTAGTTCTAATTCATCTTCATCCTTTTTATCAACATGGTGACCCTGGGTATCTACAGCATGATGATAGGTTTCATGAGAAACTTGCGAAGCATCACCTTGATCATAATACCCCTAAAGTATGTATTCGTGAAGTTCTCTTACTTTTCATATTAATCTTACTTACCGCCTGCCAAGATGCATAACTCTGCCAATAAGCTGAGGGATCATAATACTGGCTATAATCACCAGCAGTTGTGTACGTTGTCGTTGCATTTGATGTTGTACTTGCAGTTGTAGTTACAGCACCTTTCGGTTTAGGCACAGCATTACAAATTTTTAATGCTTTTGTGCCAAGCCCAACATAACCATTCATACTAGTCAAACTATCTTTTTGTTCATCTTCACTACCGAATCTTACAAAACCATAACCTTTACTAAAACCACTACTGTCTAATATTACTGAAATAGAATTAAAATATTATATAAATAGACTTATTTGTATAGTTTATTATTTATACCTTTAGCAGTTTTAATTGTATTATATTTGGAAGAAAACACTCTGTATAAATTATAATCATCAACATCAGGACTTAAATCTCCCACCCATACTGAAAACTCCCTGTCCAAGAGAGATCTTCCTGTGTTACTTGCATTGTTTAAACGAAATCTTACAACAGGGTTAGTTCCAGGAATTGGTTTTCCATTTAGTTTATGCATTGCATCTATAGCTTCTTCATCAGTTGCAAAATGTACAAAACAATAACCTGCTGGCTCTCCAGTGAATTTGTTACGCATCACTTTTACATTAAGTGGATTTTCACCCATTTTACGAAAAGAATTAGTTATAAATGTCTCGGTCATGTAAGACTCCAGCTACAGAAAAAAATGCATTACAATTATTTTCGTACACGTGTAAAAAAATATCACTTACACTTCCCATCCACAACTGACAATGTACCATGTTACTCATTGTAAAGACAATTTAGAGATAAACAGATCTGCAATATTTATAAGTCACAAAACAGGATCTATGTATTTTGGGTGTTTAGTGTTTTAGTTCCTAACCTCTTCAACTAGAAATAATTGGTCATACTGTAATAAAAAAAAAGAAAAACCCTATAATATCACCAAGTGAAAGGCTTGTTTTCTCTGAATTGAATCTCAGCTGATGCGCATATGCTCTAATATAGTTAGATGATTTGACCAAAAATTTATTGCATACGTGGATTTGCTTCATTGCATATAATCCAAGATGTAGAAAAACAATCCATAAAATTATTACATCTTTATTGTTAATAAATCTATACTGTACGTATCATGCACCTAAGATCAGTGCTTGGCTTAATCACGAACAAAATTAGCTCGAGAACTTGAAAACCGAATAGTGCTCTCCTCGACATTTTGTAGATTTCATGCTTTATAAAAAAAGTTTTACAAGTTTTCTTGATATCTTATACGGTTCATGTTGGATTCGCAAAAAAAGGGGAAACATCGCAAAAATAACCCTATAATTGTGCCTTTATTTGCAAACGTAGGCTTAACGACAAAAGATACCAAAAAACTGTTAGGACTTTTTTTCTAAAGCATGAAATCTTCTCTAAAAGAGTGTGCGAGAGCACTATTCTAATTGTTATGGTTTTTAAGTTATCTTGCTAATTCTGTTCGTGATTAAAGCCGCCTTTACACCGTAGTTAGTAACATTGTCAAGTTAATAACATTTTGTTAATAACTCGTGTTACTAACTCCGGTGTAAAGGCGGCTTAAGCCGAGCCTCGACCATAGGTACAAGATCTCTCTGATCTGCGCTCCTTGCATCCGATGTCCTTCACCGGTGGACTACGAAAATATTATTGTGAGTTGTGTGGTTATAATTGATTCTGGCTTTCATGTACGCATCCTCATACTTGTTATAATTAATTGTTCTTGTGGTCAATGTTGGTTTTGGTAGCCTCGTTTGGCGCCCTTTGCTGCTTTTTTGGTCTTTCGTTTTCATTCGAAGGTTCGAGAGGTAGACCAGCTGCTTCGAGTAAGTCGCTGATCTCGAACCGTTTGGTGTTGGAGAGTGGACAATTGCGACAGTATAGCTTGTATATATATAATTAATTATTATTATTTTTTATGTATGTATATTATTGTTGAAATAACCACATTCAAATGTTGCCAATCAGTGAAAAATG
Organism: Holotrichia oblita; assembly: GCA_023690525.1. Lineage (NCBI taxonomy): Eukaryota > Metazoa > Arthropoda > Insecta > Coleoptera > Scarabaeidae > Holotrichia > Holotrichia oblita. Next base: position 154,025,639 of record CM043016.1, on the reverse strand, counting down.
GTGTTCCAAGACTTTCAAGTATTGTATTTCAAAATCGGAAAGAATGATAATTTCTAAAATGTGTGTGTACAGCTCATTCCTATCCATTGTTCCTATCGTTAATACCGTCCTCAAGGATAATTACATGGAGCAATTTTCCTGCTTATAGGGGCAATGACGCCAGAATTGGCTGAATCAATCAAAAGTCCTATCAAGTAACTTTTCAAATTTGCGGGTATTTTAAGCATATTTTAAGATGGTACTCTACGAGAAAGTCACAAAATACTGTGCTATTTCACTGCGATTTACAGTAATGTCGGATAATTTAGTTACTTCTGATTAGTATCTTAAAATTCCCGCAAAATTAAAAATTTGTTAGGCGAATACGGATATTCATCGGTTTGGCGAATTGCATAACGAAGTCTTTTATTTACACAGGTATGGTTTATTTGCAATTATTCGCTAACTTATATGAGTACGAGCAGTGTTCAATGTGTGAGATGCATTGCATATTGTATAGAATTCCAAAAAATCGTGTACTTTATTATTGTAACAAACAAAACAAAATCTCTGGAAATACCAGAATAGACTCTAGATGCGTATAGAGATCGGCGACGAAATACCTACGCATATAAAACGGTAAACAACGAGATCATGTTTTGCCATGTGCAATCAATCCATATACTGCTCTGTTTGCCAACTAGCGATTTGTTATTTGGAAAAAGCCGACTTTCTAATATATTTATACTTTCAATGCAACTTTTATTCAATATATATGTATCGTGTATTAAAGCAGTACTGTTGAGTGAAGAATAGTAAAGAGGCGCAACCGCCATATTATAAAGTGTACCACAAAAGGTTCCCAGTTACACAGGTCTATCACTATACATACATGTGGGTTTGAGATTTCGTAGAGCGCCATTCAACGGAGAGTGAAAGAAAATAATAGATATGTAGATAATAGAAGATAGGTTACGCCTTAATGTATTATTCTTTCACTCAACAGCTGTACAGAAGGAGGTCCAAGAGGCCTGTGGTCATAAGAAGTCTATATAGTGGCCAAATAGAAATAGCAATAATTAAAAGACTGAAAAGGGCAACGAGGGCTAACGTGACTTAGCGAATTTTTTTTGTTTGCTTACCTCTCACTTCCTCACTGCTAGTTTCCTATTTATATCAAGCGGTATGCCTTATAGACAAATACAAGAAGTAAACTATGAATGACCTGCAATTTCTAATTCTATGTAACTTACCAGATTTTTTAACCGGTTAACTACAACTTACAAAACCGTATCCTGTCACAGCTGGCGCAATTTAATTTTGTGATATTTCACCCATTTTTTTTACAAATTGTGGTTACTTGTTAACTATGACTTAACACTAAGGTAACTGTGTAGCAGTTTTCAACGGATTTCTATATTATTAGTTGTTATATTACTTCAAACTGTATAGTCACAAAACGAATGTCATTATGGAACATGCAATATAAATTTATTATATAGTACGTACCTGGAAAATACGCATGGCACAGTTTGCACACAGAAGTCGTAAAAGCAAAGAGAAACCGCTGTCGTGTAAATACACGCCTATATAAAATATCGACGATCACTATGTGCAGGATTAGTTATGACCGGTTAACCGATACTGCTATTTGATAAAAGCGAATGGCCACCTCGTGTTAATAATCGGTTAAAATACACAGCCCTAATTTTATCATTGAAGTTTCCGTCTCTTGCTAAGGACTAAATTCTGCAAGTATACGTGGCTATTAAATAATTTTCGACGTCAATTAAATTGTATTAGTGGCTATTTTGATGGTAATGAATGATTGTATAACAACTAAAAAGGCATTCATAGGGTACAACCGCGACGCTTGAGTAAATTATTGGAAGATAAATATTTAGAAATGTATGGTTTGTTGATATTTTTTAAATGTTACATTTTGATTGGAATGAATCAACAGAAAAATAAAGAGAATGCAAAAACAAAATTTATTACATTAAAAAGTTTCATTAACAAAATAGTTTACTTAATACTTAATTTACATTAAATATGAATAATTGAAATATAGGTACTTACAGAGAACATCACACGGCAGTTTTCATTCTAATCTATTTACTTCATTCTCAAGTTTTCTAATATATATTAATACTTTTTGAGGTTGCATCAGAAAATATATCCACAACTGTCTTTTATATTTAATCCATTCGTTTTGAGTTGCTTGTTTCTGAAAATGTAAATATAAACCAAAACGTAAGTGTATATGAAAGCATTTGTTCAATTGATTCCGATCAATAAGGATCATAAACTTGACCCTCACACTTTCCGATTTTTTATATCTGACTAAGAAGTTTTCTCTAAATTTTTAACTGAGTTTCTCAGTTCTTTGGAACGTTGTTAAACTCAGTTTATTTACCATTTACACATTGAGTTCAAATTTATCCAGTTTTTTTTTATATAACTAACTAACAATAACTATCAAGTAAATAGTACGTGGTCTGAGCTTTAGCAACTTCGCGAAGTGAGAAACACTGTTGAAACTGTAATGCGAAGGAATTATATGGTATTATTTTGATAATTTGTGTCCAAAAAGCGATAATAAACTTTGAATATGATTTAAGCGACCTGAATTAAATAAAACGTTCAATGGTGTTGTATAATTCTTTTTAAATAAATTTCAAGAATCAATAGAGAGTAGCACATTACATACATGTATGTTTTGTTACAGTAAATCCAAGATGAGAATGTGGGAGCACTTACAAATACACATATTACTTTTATTTTGTCGGTCTAAAATAAGGCCCGATAGATTAGGAGAGAAGTAAACATACAGCAAACTTATCATTACCTTAAGAATTTTCATATAAAATTTAAAAAATCTCTTAATCTTAAATTCACAGTTAACATAATTTGTAGCAGACCTTCTACAACATTGGTGTCACGCGAGCTTTGAGGTATTGAATGTGAGATACATGGTACATATATATTACTTACATAACATCCAAAAGATCAAAGTTCAAGGGTTGGTATTAGAATTACAGAATTAATGATGTTAATAACAACGAAATCGTCGCCTTACCTACCTGTTCATAAGTAAGACATGTTAATGTAATTGAGGTGCTGACTGTAGTTTTCACATCGACAATTTCTCAGTACATCCTGTAAAGTTTAATGGTTTTACAAGATCGTTTACCTTCGGCAATGGTCTGAATTGTCCGATTGTCAACACTTGAGATAATTCGCATAGATGTATAAATCACTTGCAGTTGGTAATTTTGTTTATTGGATATAACAAGCAGTTTAAAAGTAACGTGAAAGGAAAATCCACTGAGAAACTCATATATCCGCGAAAATCATAGAAACGAATAATGGATTTCAGAATACACAATCACAATTTTAACGACTTTGAAAAACTTTTTTTGAATATTTTCTTTAGTTTGAGTTGTTAACTATATATCTGATCGCTGATTTTCTGTAATATCATTACGAAATACAATTAAAAAAAAGGTAGTGCAATGGTTACCATGAAGTTTGAATCACGAAAAGTTTCTGTCCTTTATATCCTTTTCGGCCGAGAATCACAGGATATTTGCATTTGCAATATTATTAGGAAGGGACCAGCGACGATAACGCCTTTATTTCTTTACCGAAGTAGTGTGTCACTTCTTAATTCATATTTCAAATTGGCTCTACATAGTAGTAATGTGAAAATAAAATTGGTTTTATTTTTTTGGCGACTGTGTATGGTATAATGCCACTTTCTTATCTTGGATACTCTTTAGCAATTTATCTGTATTTTGTTTACTTACCACTGCATCTTTCCAAATGGACACGATAGTAGTTACTACGTTATTGCTATCATGCAGGATGTTATCTATATGACTAAACATTTCATATATCTTGTAAGGAATTACTTTAAATTCTGACGTAGGACCATTAGTTAAGAAAGAAGTCAGTAATCTGTTATTCTTTTCACTGAAACAACAAAATAGAAAGTGGGCAAAGTCAACAGAAACGACAGTCAACATTTTCTTACATTAGGTGTATTTCTTTAGATAGTGTCGTGTTTTTAATGAGATTTAAGTTCCAACTTTCTAAATGGAAATTGTTTAACCTATCCAGATCAGATTTAGTGATATTATTTTCAATTAATTTACATAAAACTTGCATCAGTGTGGTTCTTTCTTGGAATGGAATGTTTTCGTACACTTTATATTGCTTTATAATATTGTACATTGATTCCTAGAAAGATTATTTAAATTATAAATATTACACTACATATTCTCAAATTACATCGCTAGTTGACGATATCTTTTCACAAATGCGTGTTATCATTACATACATTAAGTGACTCAATGTAACTAATCATACAAAAGCTAAATGTACACTACTGATTACTTCGTGCCATGAGATGTCTATGGAAAAGTGTCTTCACGAAAAGCAAACTATTAGTCTTAAAAAAATGACATTTATGAGATTTACAAAATTGAATAAATCCTTATTGGACACTAAACACCACACGCGAAAGCCATAAATTTGGAAATAAAAACTGTCAAGTATTAGACATCAAGACATGGTTTTTACAAATGATTTCTGTATTTCTATTTGCTACTAAAATGGTAACATCGAACAAACTGAAATTGTTATCAACAGGCAGCGGTATTCTTTAAGTGAGAATAATCATGTAAGCAGGCTAGGTTCTTATGACTTTACGACCCATGTCGTGTTTATATATAACTTATGAGTCATTAGTAGGGTAGCGCGTTTGATTTAGATGTTTCGTGATTGGCAATTGCTTTGCTCAATTATAACATAGTGGAAATAAGGAAAACTTTGTCATGAGTAGGAAGATTTCTCCTCATTCATTTTGTTCATTTAAGATACTATTTGAAACACATGACACTGAAAGCACTTACCGTACGTAATTCACATTTCGTCAAATTATTTCCTATATAACGGTGAACTACACGAAAGAATTGATCTGATTTCTGTATGTCACTATTGTTAATAAGTAACGAAAAATACAGCAGCGTGTGATAAGATAATATACTGAGAAATATGTTTTCAAACTCCTTGACATTATCAAGTTTTGCCCTAAAATCTGTAATGTTATAACATGTATGTATAAGAGTATGGGTACTTTAGTATTACTGTAGCACTTTTACTTCTTGGTTTGCTATGTCTATCGATGGAAAATTACCATATTTTTCAGATACCTCTAACGCTAAGTTTCCAAGTTCCAAGGACAAAATATCATAATGATCAGATTTAAATTGAATGTTATCCTCAAGTTGTTCTTTTGAGCTGGAAATGGATTAATAGAAATAACGTTAGGAAGCAATAGGAACAGCAATAATCTTACCTTAATGAACATAACTCATTAATATTCATGTGATTCATGAAGTTCAGTTCAGCTTCCAATTGTTTCCTAATAGCTTCAGCATAATTTCTGTTTTGAATACTTTGAAATAATCTATAAGAAAGATGGTAATTTTGATCAATGAATTATATTCAAAGCCGTATATAACAATAAAGATCATATATTTATATATTTTCTACAATTATAAAAATAGCAAAGATCAAAAGGAATGTAAATCTTCTCGTAATTTCGTTCCTCCTGAAGTCTGATAGTCGTTTTGCTGTCTCCAAATGTGATGTTTACTTGGTATTCTTTTGAAAATTATAAATGTAGAATATGTACATGGTTAAAGTGTAACTTTGATAATTATACTACTTACTTTTTCTTTAGATTATTCAGGTTTTCGTAAGACTTTTCATGAAACATGCTACCATCTAACTTGGAACATGTCTTTACAGCTGATTGTAGCTTTGGTAAGGTAGCAAATTCTTTTTATCTAATAATCCAAAGTATGATATGATTTGTTTGTACTGATGAGAATACCTATTCAGTGGTATATTTGATATGTATGTAGTTGTAAACGGCTAAAAAAAAATATTTATCTTATGTATAGCTATAAAATTAAAAATATCTGTAGATAATAGCTTCCTGAGCAACTACAAATCTATAACTTTAATGTCAATAACATGAAAAACTTTTTGGAAAAAATCTTAGAAACCGTTTATAGAAGGAACACCCACCATAACAGAATAGCGGCAAGTTAGTTTGCATTCAAGGCAGGTAGACCTGCCATGCAGCCTCTACCAGTGCCAAAACTCTTAAATTCAACCCATTTGACAATGGGATTTGTATTCAACTGCAACATTCATTAATATAAGTAAGGTATTTTAAGAAGTACATGGTTGATCATGAATTGTCATTTTAAAGAAAATCTCCAGTTTTCACTTTCCGAACACAGGTGTTAAGGAATCTAGAGCAGACTCAAATTTTCCAGCGACACCTGCCATATTTTGGTGGAGTGTAATAATTATGAAGCACTGGTATCAGTAAAGCACTCAGTAAAACCCCAAGCTCAACAGTACATTTTTTTAAATCTGTATTAATTTTTATGAAAATTGTCAGTGTTTTAGAAAGTTCCCGATCTTTATTTATTGTTTTTGTAGTACGTGCGGCTGTAGCATCCTTCTAAGCTATATCACTTATCAAAAAGCATCAATCCATCATTAAATTAAGAAATTATAAGATTATGAGGTACTCAAAAGGGCTATAGTGGACACGTAAACATTTAAATACTTATTTCTAAGAAAGACTACTTACATATTCGTATTCTAGTAATTTCTCACTGCATTTTGTAAGAGATTCATATAATTTATTATTTAATTCGTCTAAATCATAACCTTTTTTTAAACAATCCTCTTCTGCCTTTTCTAAATCGGTTATTGATTTGACATATTCTGCTTCTAGCTCTGCCAAAGATGATTTTTCTTTGGTATATAAATTTCTAAATATATGCATCACATCAGTACAGATAATTCAATAATAAAATTACTTAAACATACTCATGTAATAGAAGAATATCGTCTAACTTATGTTTGTCTTCCAACAACATACTGGTTTCATCTTCTAAACATTCAATATCAAATTCAGTTTCATTTATATCAAATATACCAGAATACTTTTCTGATATTTTATCAACTGCACTTTGATATTCGTTGTCATGTGGCACAAGATTTTTCCTAACATTTTCTTCGTACCTATAACATTACATTGTATAGTTAGATAAAAAAACTTATAATAAAAGAAAAATTACTCCAATATCTCGTTTTCATAAATGACATTTTCTTCAGATAAACTTTTCGTTAACCACGTTAAAAACTCCGTATTTTCAGAATCATCAAACCATCCTTCAATAACATTTAAACCACAATTTCCTAAATCTATTCCAAGTTTATGAAAAGTATGTAACAACTCTTTCCCAGGATTGTTATCCATAATAATATTTATAGCTATCGAATGATTTTATCGTTTTTTTGTCATTTGAAAATATTTAACCGTTCAAACTTTTAAAATTAAATTACTGTCAAAATTGAAGTTAGACACATACGGAATCATGTCACAACATTAGCGACATCTCTAAGAAATTACTAAAAGCTTAGAATTGTGTATCATATGCATATCATATGCAATCAGTATGCGTATCATTTTACCTATGTACTACGTACTACTTTTTGTAAATTAAATGTAAATTTTTCAATTGGGAATTTACTAAGTAGATAAAGGTTTTGCTTTGAAACGAATTTCATTTCTCAAAACAGTTTACTGTTTTGATGAACTTTTTCAAAAAGATACTTACTACATAAATAGTAAATTACTTAGGCGAAATGTAATCGGTTAATAGCATATTAAGGTTGAGAAGATTACTATTATTGCCCGAGTGGCGAAATATGTATGTAAAAATAAACAAAAAATAGCAAAGTTGCCTCCTATTTCTGATGTATAACTGCAAGTTTTCAATTTCTGTCGATTTAGAGTAATAAACATTGTTTTATGTGGAAGGTCTTTTTATAAGAAAGTTAAATATTCTACAAAATTATTTCTTTAAGAAACAGTAATGAAGAAAATTATAATTACAAGCAGCAAGTTTCATATTGTAACCCTAAATAAATTGAATTTGATAAAAGAATTGTCACTTTAACATAATAAGTACCTACTGATTTTCTTTGTCTTAAAGAAATGTCAATCCTTAGTAAGTACCTTAGTTTTTGGTGAATAGATCATCGTTTGTTATTAGTAAAAAAAAAACATGGCCAGAAATTATACGCTTCTGTTTATAATGATATTCCGTGGATGCTATTTTAAGTAGGTACCTTTCGTTGATGCTAATAGAATATTTTTTGAGAAAGTAAATATTGTTCTCTCGGTGTGTCCTTTTCCTCAATTAAATGATATGTAATACAAGAAAACACTGCTTATAGATTAGATATTTTACTTTTAGGTCAGTATAAAGGAAAAAGTACAACTATCTTGGACAAACATGTTGACGCCCACCGGCTACAGAAAGTGTTTCTCCTGTAATAAAACTAGCTTCATCACTTGCCAGAAATACTATCGCATTAGCTACTTCTTCGGCTTCTCCTACTCTGCCGATTGGATGCATATCGTTCATTTTTTTCAAGTATGCAATGTATTCTGTCTTGAGCATCCCGGATCGAGCATGAATATCAGTAATAATCACCCCCGGATTGACACTATTTACTCGAACGTGCTTCGGAGCTAGTGCTAATGAAACACATCGCGTAAAATGATCTAACGCTGCTTTTGACATAGAATAAGCTAAAACTACTGCAAACGCTCGTAAACCTGCCAAACTGGACACATTAACAATGTTTCCTTTCGTTTTGATGAGGTGTGGCACTGCTAAATGAGTTAATAAATATACTGGTCTCACATTAGTTGCAAATATTTTGTCATACTGTTCTATGGTTGTATCTTCTATACTTCCTGAAGCGAGGATGCCTGCGTTGTTGATTAAAATATCTAATTTGCCATAACTCTTAATGGTGGTATCTAATATATTTCTAACATCACTATCGATAGTTAAGTCTCCAATTATTGTTAAAGGTTTGCTGTTGCTCTTCTCTTCACACTTTTCAGCAATATTTTGTACATTAATCGCATTTCGACCGGTTAAAGCAAGCAGAGCTCCTTTAGAGGCGAAACTGATTGCAGTAGCTGCACCTATACCGGAACTAGCACCGGTAATCAGTACAACTTTCCCAGAAAACATATTGCACACTATTTTAAATGTATAAATTGGATTAAATTTAAAAAAATGATGCTGTTGAATTGATTATTGTATCAGAACTGATAAAATGTCATTTTAGAACTTGAGTGTGTGTAATATAACATAATCGCGTGATTACAAGTTTTAATCAATAAGTATTGAATTTAATTATATATCTTTGTTATTCTAAACTGTAGACACAGAAAAATATGTAGTTTTTTTAGTTTGTGTGTGAGATACATATACTGGGTGATTTATACCAGAAGACGAAAAATAAAAATTCGTGTTTAAGATTGAATTCTCAGCAAAACATGCGAAATAACGTTTTTCTGATAGATCTTTGTTTTAGAGATATATGTAGATGCATAATGTTTTTGGTACTTATTTAATTTTTGTTTATGAAATTAATAGTAAGTCGTGGAAATTGCCTTGAAACAAAAAAAATTATTTTCTAGTTGTTACAAACTTTGGGAAGTGTTCTTACTTTTTAGTGTAAACAGGATACAAATTTTGTGTGGACATTATTTTTATTTAGTGCTTTTACAACGGCAGTGCTTGTTAAAAGTTGTAGGGAATATCAAAGAATATTCCAGACTAGATGTGAACCATTTTGTCGTGTACTTTCCCATGCATTTCAAAGACTGTGGCAATGCGGAATTGGTGAATCTATTATATAACGCTGCAAGAGAAGAAGAAGGAATTGATGTAGTACTTGATGAACCAGGTGCTAGTTCTAGAAGAATTGTCACTTCTCTGCAAATTTTTCAAATCTTGAGTTGAAGAAAGTTGAGCAGATAAATGTTTTATCTTCCATCACTTACAACCAGGAGATGAAGTACTAAGATTAGCATATTCGTAATGGCTTCTATTTTGTGCAATGAAGCTACTTTCACCGGAGACGGTATCAATAACTGTCACAATTACCATGTATCCTCAGTACAGAATATGCACGAGTTTAGGAATCATCGTTTTCAACACAGATTTTCAATGAACAAGAGGTGCAGGCTCTTCAACGGTGGTCTATTACCATTATAATTTCTTTATCATCGTTTAAATGTTCTACTTGAAATTGTTGGATAATCTCTTGCGCAAGTTATTAGCAAATATTCCAGTTGCATTGCGTAGTGTTATGTGATATCAATACAATAGTGCACTACCACATTCTATAAGGGTTGTTCTAGAATGGGAGCAATTTTAATGAAAGGTGGCCCTCCAAATTAATGGATTGCTAAGTCGCTACATCTAAATTCACTGGACTTTTGCTTCTGGAACCACAAAACTCGAGCAATGGTTTTGCTTTTTTAAATAATTGTTGCGGTGATTAAATAAAGTTTTCATATGAGCTACTATTAGTTTTTTGTGAAATTTGAAATTATATCTTTTTATAGGCAATACAGAATAAAATTATAGAATAGGTTTTAAGTTATTGCACTTATAGATAATTTCATGCTTATTTTACTAAAGTTATCCCACAGTCATATTTGAAGTAGGTCATATGAACATAACGAAAGAGATACTAAAAATACTATACTCTTAAGACTATCTTATTTATCTTTTTTTTGCAATTCATCTAAAGCTATTGTCATCAGGCAAATGATCTTTCAATTCGTTGTGACAATATTATGTAATGCGACATCCTCTTCAACTATTATTGATCACGTTTATCATACTTGAAGTTTGAAGGGATCAAGTAAGTAATTCATTCTGTTGAAGGTAGAGAATGAATAATGTACTCCTACTCAAAACATCTTCTACCATGTGCGTAGTTTCAAAATACACAACTGTCTAAAAATAAATTCTAAATGTCCTCAATAAAATTGTTTAATTTGAAGATTTTGTCTTTCTAACTTCTTTTTTATAGAAGAGGTAGGTATTACATATCTGGATGAGATTAAGCAAAAACTTTATGTTGACGATTTTACGATGAACGGCTCCTCATAGGTAGGGTAGAACTTATGATTTGGAGTTTAAATCTTGTCGGAGACGTTTGTGATAATGTCTCACTAGATCAATACTTCGGTTGAATTGCATTTGCTCTTGAGGTATAATTATACGCTGTTAATTAACATTATTTATGACAAAGTGATGTGGTAACAAAGCCAAGAAAACTACATTTACGCGCACAATTTATAGGGACATCCTGTATACTTCAAGATAATTTTAGAACGTGCTCCTAATGAACCTACACATGCTCCAATAAAAAGATTTTAAATATGTGTTACCGTTTTTTGTATATCAACCGAGGCGAATGTGGTGCCCCACCCTGTATATAATGTTACATTTGAAAATTAAAGATAAAGTTCGGCGTTGGCGTTATTACTACATGATAAAAACAAGGAAAAAAATAGCCAATCCTTGTTATGATACAGACACTGTAATTCAATATGATAAAGTATGAAGTAAGGCAGAATCTTATACAACGAGTAAATAATACATATGTATATGTGTATTATACTTTATTTTCAATTAGATTTACATATATATCAAATTTTCAATTATCTTGGACACGAGTTTTGTCGCCCGCCAGCTAAGCATAGTGTTTCTCCGGTAGTAAAACTAGCGTCATCACTAGCCAAAAATACTATTGCATTGGCAACTTCTTCGGGTTTCCCTACTCTTCCAAGTGGATGTATGCTAGCCATTCTTTTGATATATTCTGGATATTCCTCTTGTGTTATTCCTGATCTAACGTGAATATCGCTAGTAATTATACCAGGATTTACGCTGTTCACGCGAACCTGTTTCGGGGCTAACGCTAAGGACACACATCTTGTGAACTGATCTAATGCTGCTTTTGACATGCAATACGTTAGTACTGCTGGGAATGCTCGTAAACCGGCTAAACTTGACACATTAACAATATTTCCTTTTGTCTTTACGAGATGTGGTACCGCTAAATTAGTCAGTAAATAGACTGGCCTTACGTTAGTTGCGAATATTTCATCATACTGTTCGACTGTTGCGTCTTCAATACTTCCTGTAGCCAAGATACCAGCATTGTTAATCAAAATGTCTAGTTTTCCATAAGTTTTAATGGTCGTATCTAATATGTTTCTGACATCACTATCGATAGTTAAATCACCAATTATTGTTAAAGGTTTGATGTTGCTCTTCTCTTCACATTTTTGAGCTACATTTTGTAGATTAGTTGCATTTCGCCCAGTTAACGCCAGTAGAGCTCCTTTAGAAGCAAAATTTATCGCGGTAGCCGCACCTATTCCAGAACTGGCACCAGTAATTAACACGACCTTCCCGGAAAACATTGTGAAGGCAACAACACGAAATGTGATTTATTACTGATAATATATAATGATGATAAGTACTTATATATCAGGCTGTGAGTATGTCATTAAAAGGTAAGACGTGTGTAGTGTGTCTGATTACAAATTATAGAAACTTGAGCAAAGTTAAGAGAGAAGTTAATGCTCTATTTAATATTTACGGGTGCAGGATATCGATAGAAATAACCAGCAACTACATAATAAATAATTTGTCAACTAAAGTTATATTCACGAATAATGTATGTTAGAGAGATATTGTGTAATCAATCCTTTAAATACCTATAGATAAGTTATAAGGTGCCTAATTACATACATTTGTTTAAACTTATAATCTTCATGGTCCCTGTGTCTAATTTTAGAATGATTAGATAATTTGCGTTCACCTTGCCAGTTTATTATGTAATTTAGGCAGTGAAATAAGTATCACATCTTTTTTGAACATAAGTTACATACATACATATGTAATTGCGCTAATAAGTTAGCATAATATTAAAACTACTCGTTTAAATTTAACAAAATTATATAACGTGTATGCAATACTTTTTACGTCTTTTATTATACATTTATTAATATTATAATCCATAAACTTTAAAATTACTTTAAGGGTGTCAAGGTACACACTTAATTTTTCTAATAACTTAATTCTATTTTCTATTGTAGAAAAATTTTGCCCATTCTTTTTTACTTTTTGCCGTATTTTCTGCTTCTCTCTATGTCATTCCACGTTTTTTCAGGATTTCCACTACTGTATTGCCCCATGTAATCCTTGGTCTGCCTATTTTCCTTTTTTGTATTGTTTTAGCTTTCCATGCTCTCTGTGTCTATCTTGTTTTTTCCATGCGAACGACGTGTCCAAACCATTCCACTTTCTGTGTCTATACTTTCAAGGATCGGTTCTGTATTTAGGTCTTGCCTTACCACTTCCTTTCTTATTCTGTTTCTGCATGTAACTCCTTTGACGGCTCTTAAATACTTCATCTCCATTGCTTATAATTTGGATTTTGTTTGGTTATTTAGTATCCAGCTTCCGCACCCATACGTTACTATAGGTTTATATACTGTGCTAAATACAGTCATTTTTGTCTTCGTCGAAATTTCCTTATTTCTTATAAAAGTGTTATTGAATGTATAATATAGTTTTGTCGTACTTTCAATTCTGCCATTAATCTCTCTGTTTTCTTACCCTTCTCTGTGTATGTTTATTCCTAAGTATTTTAATGTTTCGACTTGTTCGATGTCCTTTCCTCCAACTTTAACTTAATTAACCGTTTTTATTATACATATGTTGCTAGAAAATTATTATACGTGTTACATTTTCCAGAATCTAAATATTATTACGTCAAGAAAAATAGACTAACGCTTTTCTTATTCACTTTATTATTATGATCTACGATGTTCTCTTGTGCTATACTTTTTAAATACCTTACTTTTTTTTTTAATGTGGTGGGTGCTTAGTTGCAGTGACTCCGTAAACTGTATCACTTGTCTGGCTATCACTGCAACTCTCGCGGAGTAGTTTTTTGTGTGTGTATGTTGTGTTCAATTGGCTTTGTGACAGCATCATATCGCTTTTTATGATGCCGCGCTGTTAATCACTTTGCTCCCAGCAGCGAACGGCAAGTCGATCCGGGATTAAACTCTCTGAAAAAATGTCACCGTCCCTCCAGAGAATTGAACCCCGGCACCTATCGTCCTCTCACAACAATAGTCAGCCGCCTAACCACTGCGGCCATCGACCCATTTAATGAAGTTATTAATTTATTTTGATTTTTTATGCTTCAAACTAATTCAGTGGACGTGGATTTGGAAAATATCTATCATTGGCCACATCGTTATTTCTTTTATCGAAAAGCGAGTGGCTTTCGCGAAAAAATTAAAAACAGGAAAACTGTATGACTTGGACGATTTACATTTGTAAGAAGTTATTTTGACGAAGCAAGCTTTCAATAAACCGGTAGAGTATTTTCATATTGGCTACATGACATTAAGCAAAACAATTCATATTTTATATTGTTTCAACCATCAATAACTCTTTTAAGTTAAATGGAACACCCTAAATTTATCCATCCTATGTGAAAGCAGTGGTGTGTAATGAAAATGGAACTAGATAACTTTCAGGTATCAAATGAATGGTTGTAAAGATGCCATCGTTGTCAAGATAATACCTGACCAAAATCAAAGACGTATCTTTTTGAAAAGAAACGTTTATGACCATTCAAAAAAATATGCTCCACGCGGCCTCTTTAATGTACAGGATGGCCAGATAAGAATACAAAGTGCTGTATCTCTGAAACTATTCGTCGTAGAGACTTGCCGTAGAGAACATTACTGCTAAAGTAGGCAGACGAAGACCGTGGAAAATATTTTCAGATTTCCAAGATGGTCGCCAGGCGTAACCGGCATCTCAAACTTTTAAAGTGATTTTTCACTGAAATCCGCCCAGTAAATGTTACCAAAAAATATATGCTTTTTAAAGCTTAACTTTACTCGAGTAATTTTTGTTTAACACTTTTTGACATATCTATTAAAATAAAGTGGTGGAGGGTAATTCAATGTTTCTTTAAATAAACAGCTGTAACTTCTAAACGACTGAAATGATTTTGATAAACTTGGTCTCATTGGAAAAAGCAGTAATACTACCAGTAAGTACTAGTAATAATGTTTTATCCACAACTGGTTTTAATAAAATAAAAATACACAGTGTTTTGTTTGATTTTTGCTGGAAAATTAAGAAATTCCATCACTTCTGGACTTGGATCGGAATCGGTTAAGTGGTGATAAGTATGGATACTTTGTAATTGATTTCTTGGTATCGATACCTTAGTATTGTATATGTATTCGTATATGTTCAACGTCCGATTGCAATAAATAAGTTTTGAGAATAGCAAGTTTAATCTTCAAATGTTTCAATATTCGTCCGCTCTAGACTAGACAATAGGACTGAAATACTATAAATGTGTGTATCATACAATGGTATGTTTAGTGTATACTTTAGGAAACACCACATGAATGTAGTTATGGTAGAATCAGGGCAGTAGTATATTAGATACTATTACGAGCGATCATTTTTGTGCAGTTTTATTATTAAAATTATTTTATACGAAAGTGATTGTTTTTTCTTAGATAAATGACTACTTTTTATAACTATTCTTACTACTTAAAACAAATAAACAATACTAAAACTATACTATTATACTATACATTATATACTACATATAACAGCAAATATATTTAAGGTGATTTTTAACGTTCACTGTTATCGGCTAGACACAACTTGAATTTATCTTCAAGGTTATCAGGTTAACATTCCACATCTTCCCGTATTGTATTCGAATGAGTAATCTTCAATAAGCATTCTAATTGTAAACACATTTTCTCCTTTAGAGCACGAAATGTTCTCAAGTAAAGTAGTGCTAATAACGGGCGCGAGTTCGGGAATAGGTGCAGCTACAGCAGTACGATTTGCTGCTGAAGGTGCTAAACTAGCATTAACCGGACGAAATGTGGAAAATTTACAGGCTACTGCACAAAAATGCGAAGAGAAGAATCAATTGAAACCTCTCATTATAAAAGCCGATTTAGGACTTGACGACGACGTGAAGAATATCATCAATACAGTAATAACAATTTACGAAAAATTGGATGTTTTAATCAACAATGCTGGTGTATTTTTTATATCAAATCCAGAAGATGTAGATATGAAAGAATATGATGAGATATTTTCAACGAATGTGAGATCTATTTATTACTTGACAAATTTAGCGATACCACATTTAATAAAGAGTAAGGGTGCTATAGTTAATGTATCGAGCCTCGCAGCGATACGTCCGTTTGCAGCATGCATTCCATACTGTATGTCAAAGGCGGCATTAGATCATTTCACCAGATGTCTTGCGTTACAACTTGCACCGAAACAGGTTCGTGTTAACAATATTAATCCTGGTGTGATACCAACTGATATACATAGACGCGCTGGAATACCTGCAGAACAAATACAGCTTATATATGAAAGATGTAAAGATTCTCATCTACTTGGGAGAGCTGGAACTGTTGAAGAGGCAGCTGAAGTGATTGTATTTCTAGCAAGTGAGAAATCCAGCTTTGTTACTGGTGAAACGTTGCTTATGGATGGAGGATGTCATCTTAGTTCAGCTACATTATAAATTTTATATTACATTATAATATATTTATCTATTATTTGATTCTTGGTTTTTTCCTTTGCCGTTGATTTAATTTAAGGAGTTGTGTCTTGGTTATAAGCGGCGTTGTTGATTAATTAAAATAAAAAAAAAATTACGTTTCTACAATATATATATTGTCAATACAAATTAACATTAGTATGCATATTGCTGGTGCTATTAATTATGTTTTTCCAATTCCTTATTTAAACTTTTTATGTTTCCTATGGGCTTACCTTAAATTTACTTCTAATACATTTTATTAATTAGATATTTGAAATTTACATTCTATTCTTAAATTTTGGCATTTTTTAAATGATTAATATTAGTTGCATTGCGTGCTTGAAGAACATATAATATGTAGGATTCTTATTCTCTAGTAAATCTAGAGATCTTATCGTATGTACCTATTTTTTTACAACTTTTCTTATTTTAACTTAAAAGTATTTATTCGTTTGTGCCTATGTGTCAGTGTAGTCTCTTGGGGGGTCTTATATTATGGAATAATAAATGGATGATAAGTTTGCAATGTCTGTGTCAGACATTGCAAACTAGCGTTATCTAATTAATCTAACAGCGTTATATAATTAATAAAATGTATTAGAAGTAAATTTAAGGTAAGCCCATAGCAAACAAAGTTTAAATAAGGAATTGGAAAAACATTGAAAAATTAATAGCACCAGCAATATACATACTAATGTTAATTTGTATTTAGTTTTAGCTTTTTATCTGAAGAAGACAATATACCTATATATTGTAGAAACGTAATTTTTATTTTATTATTTCAATTAATCGACAACGTAACAACTAATACACAACCTGTTAAAAATGTATCTATTATGTTAGTAACATTTAATTTTGATACATAATATGCATTTAAAATTGGTGGTTTATGTTTGATATGACATTTTTGAAGATTGAGATATATACGGCAAATATAATTGTTAAATTATAATAACGTTATTTTATATTGATTAAAAATTTTAAAAGTAATTTTAACATTATTATTTTTAAATACATATTGCTTTTGATAAAAATATATTCAGTTGTAAATTAAACTCTATTTTACAAAGGTAACAAATGGAAATACCACATCTCACCCATTTAGTTTTAAAAACCATGGAATTCAGTTAAATTATTTTGACAGTGATTC
This sequence comes from Holotrichia oblita, assembly GCA_023690525.1. NCBI lineage: Eukaryota > Metazoa > Arthropoda > Insecta > Coleoptera > Scarabaeidae > Holotrichia > Holotrichia oblita. Next base: position 154,007,905 of record CM043016.1, on the reverse strand, counting down.
AGAATCTTGCATTTAAAGAAAGATGAGATATTTTAACTGTAGAATAAGACATAACTCGTTTTGAATAATAAATACTCCATCTCATCCCACGGTAGAGTAATATAGTCTTATTTCTAAGAGGCTTTTGAAATACAGTAAAACTTCGATCAACCGGCACTCGATCCATCGTCACCTTCTGTTAACCGTCACTATACTTGCTGCCGAGCAATTTAATTATTAGGAAACTTGTTTCTAGGGCGCAGGCGCCGTTTTGATTAAACACGTATTTATGCACGTACATATATATGTATACAATATACATATGTATCTACTGCGTCTGCGACAGTCAGTGTAAAGAAGTGTTTGTAATACTCGTAGAAAAAATTGTTGTGTATTTTTATGATACATAATTTAACTAAGACGATGTCTGATAATAAAAGAAAGCGTGTAGTGTTAGATCTAGCAACAAAATATGAAATTGTTTGCCGTTTAAGAAAAGGAGAAAGTGCTACAATATTGTCAAATGTTCCCCGAACAACAATTAGTGATCTTAAAAAGCATGGAGACAGGATAGAGGACCATATTAGTAAAATGGAATCAAATGATGGTGATGTTACACGTCGAAAAACGATGAAGCTATCTAGCCATGATGAATTAGATAGGGTTGTTTTTTATTGGCTTGCCCAACAACGAAGCCAAGGTATTCCGTTATCAGGTCCTATTATCCAACAAAAAGCGTTAGATTTTAATAAAAAATTGCTGAATGGTGATCCATCATTCAAGGCAAGTACAGGGTGGTTGGACAAATTTAAAAATTGTCACGGAATAAGGATGTTGTCTATTGGAGGTGAAAAGTTAAGTGCTAATGACGCTAGTGTGTTCGATTATGTGAGTAAACTTCAGGAAACAATTAAGAATCGTGGTCTAACTCGTAATCAGGTATACAATTGCGATGAAACTGGCTTGAATTGGAAGGCGATTTCGCAAACAACCTAAGCCTCGTCGTCAGAAATTGCGGCGCCCGGGTATAAAGCTCAAAAGAAGCGCATAACAATTATGGTGTGTGCAAATGCTAGTGGCGACCATAAAATTCCCCTCTTAGTCGTTGGAAAGGCAGCAAAACCTCGTTGTTTTAAAAACATAGACTTTAGCGTATTGCCAGTGAAATACCATGCTCAAAGAAATGCATGGATGAGTCAAGAAATATTTATTGATTGGTTTAAAACGTGCTTTCTCTACGACGTTAGACGATATCTTCACGAAAATAATTTTCCTGAAGAAGCGATTCTTTTAATGGATAATGCACCAAGTCATTCGATTGAAGAGCTAAAATCTGACGATGGTAAGATAACTTGCCACTTTTTGCCCGCAAATGCTACATCCTTGATACAGCTAATGGACCAAGGAGTTATTGAAAGTTTCAAGAGACGATATAGGAAGGCTTTTATTCAAGGACTTATTTCTGAAACAAAGACAGATCTGAAACAGTATTGGAAGACTTTTAATATAAAAGATGCAATATACTTGGCCGCTGATGCTTAGGACTGTATTCCAGTAACTACTTTACAGAAATGTTGGAATAAACTTTGGCCTGTCGAACATACAGCTACAGTTCAAGTAGAGAATCCAGAACCAAACATTTTATCCATAAAAAAAAACAATTTTAAATCTGCCTGGACATGAAAATATTTCAGAGAATGATGTTTGTAAATGGCTGGCAATCGATGAAAACGATTTGAGATACGAAATTTTGACTGACGATGAATTACTCAATCATGTTTTAAACGTATCAGAACCTGATGAAACTGAGACTGACGAAGACGTATCATCTAAAGGTACAACAGATGCCATAAGTCATGCGGAAGCCGAAAAGATGATAACAAAAATTTTAGAGTGGTATGAAGATCGAGAGGAAACTGAGCTTGTGCAGTTAGTATTATTGCGGAAAATTCGAAATCTCGCAAAACAGAAATGTTGTCAGAAAATAAAGCAAAAGAAAATTACAGACTTTTTTATGTAGTTTCAATACGTATGTAATTCGTTAATACATATGTATATGTAATGTTATTTAAGAAATATGTACATTACATTAAAATACGTATACGTACAAATATTTATATATAAGTACATACATAAAATTTTGTTTCTATTATCCGTCTTTTTCTCATATCCGTCACCGTCTGGTCCCGATCACTGACGGTTGATCGAAGTTTTACTGTATTATCCACTACAGTTAGTGCACTTTTCCATATGTAATACGAATCATTCACAAACAATTGGAAACATTGGAAAACAATCCAAACATTGCTGAGAAATTCTGGATTCTTTTAATTGATTACTTTGCAAAGGGTAAAATAATAACTGGCGAATACGCACATCTCCTTGACCAGGTTGATGAAAAAATTTTTGAGATCAGCTCTAGATTGTAAAAGAAAAAAATCTTGTTCCATCAACACAATACACTGGCCCATAAAAGTGCTTTAGCAAGAGAAAAATTTAGGTATTTGAAGTACGAATTGACTATCAGCTATTCCCAAATTTAAAGAAGTTTGTGCCTGGAAAACGTTTTTGGTCAAACGAAGAGGTGATTGCACGGTCAATGGATATTTTGCAGACTTTCCAAAATCGCACTGTATGGATGGAATACATTTATTAGAGGACCGTTAGACAAAGTGTATTGAACTAAGAGCAGATTATATAGAAAAGTAAATGCATTTTTGAACTAAAAAAACACAGTATTTCACTGTTAGACTGAGAATTTTTGCATTGCTCTCGTAAATAAATGGTACACTGTCTCCTCTTTACTGATTTATTTAACACAACGCACATAAATGTCAAAATAAAAAAAATGTTTACATACAGCGGTATAAATAAAGAAATATACCGTATAGGTACAGAAACAATCTCTAACACTGTTAAACTGATGTAACATTTTACAATTTCTAAATTAGACTCGTTTTTTTAACGACGTATATCTTTTCACTTGTCTATTTGTTATTTACATTAACATTCTGATTAATGAAATAAGTCATATTGCAACAGTATTCGTACTGTGGCCATAGGCCGTTGTGTTCGCTTGTTTTATATCTTCTCAAAGAACCTCGTCTTAGCTAAGAATCGCAGTATTTCTTGTGGATAGTTTCCTTCCCTCCGTAGGCGTTAACTTCTTAACGCCGAGGGTAGGGATGCTTTCTAATCGCATTGAATGACTGGTAATGGCATAGTATGTACGTCAAGGAATGCTTATTCATCGTTCTGACAACTTCGGTAAGTGGTATTACATACAAAGCTTACTAATGCTTTTTCAAGCAGCAATACCCAGTTATTAACAGGTTTTAATTCCAGAAATATTTTCAGGAGGTAGGTCAATAACACAAGTGGAAATATTTCAGGAATTAAAAAATAAGTACATAAAGGTCAGAAAAATAGATATATAGATTACCATGGTAACTGATCCCAGATTTTTTTAATAAGAGGAACTAAATTCTTAGTCCTGTTGCGGCATGGTACCCTAGGAAAGCCTTAGTAGTTTTTTTATCGGGAGATCGTCCTCCTACGTGTTGACCTTCACATTGTGTCTATCTTAGTTTGTATGTTGTTCGTAATTCTTGTTGGCAAATTTTAGTAATATAGACTGGTTACTTCCTCTGTTGCGGTAATTTTTACTTTTTGTGGTGAGCATAGCTGCAGTGGTTTTCTAAGGTAAGTATTGATTGTCAGGATTTTGAAAATGCTGCTCTTGCTGTGGTAATTTTGTTTCTATGGCTTTGTATCAACCAGAATACATACTTAGCGAGACATGCACCAAGCATCGCCGGATGGATGCGAACCTCAGACTGTATGCACTGTCGTACATACGTATCGCCAACTAGTATGAATGTTGGAGGTAAAATTTTATGTAATTTTTTTATCAGTAGGTACAGAAGCACTATCATATTAAATATTGAAGTTTCTCCGTTAAGGTCCTCTTTGACTATACGCTAAGCAAATCTATGTATACTATTCTAATCAGTTTCTATTATTATGTAAAAGCATTCTTTATGGATATGAAATTAACAATTCATGCTGTATGAAAACCGTCGAAATTATTATACGTATGCGTTGTATTGTAAAGTGTAAACGATCTACTCGAAGTTATCTTAGCAATTCTGAGGCAATCTAATTTATCTATTATTATCTTATTTGTTTTTTAACGCTAAGTATGGCGGAATGATCTGTTAGTAGAGCATGTCGAATATTATTGCAGCTAACCACATACGCAATATCTGAACTAGAAGAGTTATGCATTATTAGTTTCATAGAAGCAGGTGATAGTTGACAGTTTGAAATGACAATCCAGTTAGCAAAGATTTTAAACTTTATTTTTTTCTTACACAACCTTATACGCAAAAGTAACAATCAAGAAATTAAATAAAATAATAATTAAAACATTACCAAACATTAAATGTAAACAATCAAACAAGTAGCAATGGCAGCAATCAGAAAGCGATAATGTAGTAATAATGGTCATAGTGACAAACAATTGAAACTCTTATTACTTCTAAATCAGTACAAAATTAATCTTTTATTTTATTATTATTATAATTACACAGTAGCCTAGGGACTTTCTGTAAACGACTTCATTGCCTCTACATATCATTGTTAATTGTTTTAGATATTTATTTTTTCTGTCCTTACTGGTTATTTTTATCACTTTTCTTTTCTCTTGCGTCATAATTTTGAGTGGTCGTCGTTGCTTTACTAATAATGAATTTACTTTCTTGTTCGAGTAATATATGGTGTTTGACTTTTGCATTTTTTTCTTGTATCTAGTTTTTCTCCAGCAAATTCATATTGCCCTCATATTGCCTTAATGATGTTATTTTGTGTCTTCAGTATTCAAGTACATTTCTTTGTCTTCTTTTTCTATTCTTAGTGAACAACTAGTTAAGAATCGAAGAATTGTCTTGTCAAAAAATACACAAGACTTGAACAAATATGCAGTATACACATTTTTTTTTCGGTTTCCCTTAATTGAAAATATAGAATTTGTGTTAAAAGTGCTCTATTTCTCAACCATACCAAAGTGTATAAATTACGGGTTAAATTATAAATTCGGCATAAAATTCGAGGTCTATGAATAATAACAAAAATTTTTCATTTTTCGTCCTGGAAATAGGAAGTAGTAAACATTTTTATCTACAATATAGTGAGATATAACGAAAATTTTTGTAAACAGTTAAAAAATCTTATATAATGTTTTATTACAAGGAGAAATAAACAAACCGAATTTTTAACATTTTCACTTATAATAATAGACTATTAATACTAAACAGTATGTGTGCGTGATCAGAATTATGCAATCTGTAAATTAATGCACAGAAAAATAAATTTAAACTATTTTTAAAATGACATTCATTGTTGTTGAAGAGAGTTGTCTTGCTGGTTTAGTCAAGGTTGTTATGAATACTTTGAAGATCATTTTCACAAGAGGGAATATTACCAACACTGCTTAATAAGTATTCGAATTGTAAACATATATTCCTTGCTTACTCTTGCTACTTTAGTTCATATGTTTTCGAATAAAGTTGTGTTAATAACAGGCGCGAGTTCTGGGATAGGGGCAGCCACAGCAGTACGGTTTGCTAGTGAAAATGCTAAGTTAGCATTAACTGGAAGAAACTTGGAAAATTTACAAGTTACAGCCCAAAAATGTCAAGAGAAAAATAATTTAAAACCTCTGATTATAAAAGCCAATTTAGACCTCGATGGTGATGTGAAGTACATTATAGATATCACAATAAAAACTTACGAGAGATTGGATGTTTTGATTAACAATGCTGGTATATTTTTTGTAAGCAATCCTGAAGATGCAAATATGGAAGTATACGATAAGATATTTTCAACGAATGTGAGATCTATTTATTTGTTAACTAGCTTAGCGATACCATATTTGACACAGAGTAAAGGCGTTGTCGTTAATGTATCTAGCCTCGCAGGATTACGTCCTTTCTCGCAATTCATACCGTACAGCATGTCCAAAGCGGCGTTAGATCATTTTACCAGATGCCTTGCGTTACATCTTGCACCGAAACAAGTACGTGTGAATAGTATAAATCCTGGACTGGTGCCAACTGATATATTTAGGCGTGCTGGGATACCAGACGCTGATGTTGAGCTTATATTCGAGAAATCTAAGGAATCTCATTTATTGGGAAGGGCTGGAACAGTTGAAGAGACAGCAGAAGTAATCTTGTTTTTAGCAAGTGAAAAGTCTAGCTTTGTTACGGGTGAAACTTTGATTATGGATGGAGGATGTCATTTGAACACAACTGCGTTGTAGATATTTTCACATATATTAAAGATTTTACATTGATTATATTCTTGACATGTAACTTCATTTTATGTAGTTTTGCACCAATAAATGTTATAGCACCAAAATATTTTGTGATTCAAAATAAAATCTAATCAAGAGTTTGCATAAAATTTTGCAATTAGAGTACTCCTCGCTTTTATCTCCCCCCTCACTTTATTATTTTAAATTGTACCCCTTCTTATTTGCTCAATTTCGGTTGCTATTAATCTTATAAATACGGTATTATGTCATTGTTAGATTTATCCCCTTTGAAGCGCAATACAGCGGCTGGTTGCAATCAAAGACTATTTTTAAGAAAGCAATACACACAGATCTTACGATACTATAACCATCCTCTAATCGACGACCATGGCTTAGTTACACGGCATAAGTGAACACGATCAAAAAGGAGAGAAGCTGCTGAATTGTAAAAACAAACACAAGCATTGAGAATATAATTGTGGTAAAAGCAGGAAGTTGAAAAATGTCCAACTAGACAAAAAACATAGAAACAACATTTTCCCACTGCAGAAAAGAATGTGTTTCATACACTCCTGACGAGGTTTTAGCATTCCCATTCGATGATAGTAAATAACGAATTCTTAATATAGTAAAGCAGTAAAATTATTACAACACACTAAAACGAATAATATTGTTATAAGAAAACTTCTCACGTAAGTATATACATACATGATGGTTCTCTTGCAGGATAATACATTGAATGACGAATGTATTTTTAGTTATGGGTTTGATGGAAGTACAGCTTAACAGGTTGACTGCCAAGGCGGTCGTATGCGCCCGCCAGTAAATTTGCCTCCGACGTTGTTGTATATATGCGCTTGATTTTACGACAGCATACGACCGTTGAGGCATGGACAACAAGTACATTGCTTGCTACCAATTTTTCAATTAGGTACCGTAAAACGGGGTGAATAGGGACACTTTATAAGGATGGTTACTCATACCATAGACAAATATGGAATTATTATTTTCATTGCCTATGTATGTTGTGTACCACAGGTACAGAGGCCCAAAAAATTAGTGTCTCCCCCTTTCAATACGCGTATATCAATATTATCTTCCATTTGCCGGCGTAGATAGATCGGTGAGTCTCTGACATATCATACCGCATAAGCCCTGAATATTAAACAGCAGAACAATTGTAGCAGGTACAAATATTTCTCGGGAAAAAGTTTTCAATGCAGTAGTATCAGCTGCCGCTGAATGTGTGTACGATAATCCAGCACGATACTCAGTATTTTAAAATATAAAGGCTCTGCATATTCGTATCACTAATAGTAATTATATCTAATACCTACTAAGAATAAAATTAGTTGTAATGGATCTGTATAATAGTTTCCCATCATTTCAATATATAATTTCTATTTATTTAATTACTCTTAAATTTTATTTTCAATAAAGGAATCTCGAGATAAATATGTAAATACCTTTTTTGCGCTTTGTTCTAAACACGCTCTATAACTATTAATAGTGTTTATACCGACAAGTTTATAATTTATAATGTAAAAGTTAAGTGATACCTACACGATATGCATAGTATGAACTATGAAATTATTTATTATCCACATATTATTTCTTATATACAGGTAAACTATATTGAAAGTTACAAGTCAAATCTTACTAAATTATTTAATTAATAGCATTATTTTACAAATTAAAAAAATTACTGGGATATTATGTATTGTTTAATGAAATACTATACAGAGTTTCTCAATTAGTTAGTAGTAAGTCCCTGCAATTACAGTTTATGAGTGAAAACTAAATGAATGTAGTAATTCTCTTTATATAAAATTCATTAGGATTAATGAAAACGTAAACTACACACATCAACATAATCTAAGGATATAACTTATTTGCTTAAAAAAAAATTTAGTGCATCTTTTTACCCATTTTTGTCTTGAAAGTGCTGAGCTATGAGTGAAATTAACTTAAATAAATATTTAACACAATTTTAAAAATAATTTATTAATTAGACATTAGAAATTATACAAAATGGAACTAAACAACAATTCAAAATTAATCTTATATTGAATTAAAAAATTTCAAGATTAAGGAATTAACAAAGAGTGGGACCTCCTTTGGAGTTTAAAACCGCCCCACATCTTCTTGTCATAGACAGAATAAGATTGTTCAGTCTTCTTGTGGAAGAAGATTTCACTGTTGTGAAAGAAGTTCTTGCAGTTGCCGTCGATTTTATATAGCGTCCATATGTGGCAGGCATCTTCCTTGAAGCATATCCCATGCATGCTCAATGGGATTGAGGTTTGGGGATTGAGCTCGCCATGGCAAAACCTCAATTCTTGCTTCATTGAGCCAATCGGTAACAACTCTTGCCACATGCATAACTGTTAAATTTCGGCCCACCATAGTCGGCTAATTACGCTCTGTGTTGTACCTAGCCGCTCCGCTACGTCAACTTGTCTTACTCCAACTTGCAGCATTCCAACTGCCCTATTCATTTCGTCAGGATGCAAATCACGACGTCTATTTTGTTCATTCGTGTTTGCTTTTAACGAAATTTATGCTTACACTTATCAATGGGTACTAATTTTTGTGAAACAACGCAGAAATGGTGGGAGAAGTAACACACAAAAGTTAAAATTCAAAACATGTTAAGATTTATCTTTAACTGTACTTGTTTAATGGATACTTTTGATAGATAGTTGTTTATAAGTTACCTAGCAACCAAACTAAACAACAAAAGACAATATTAACGGAAGTAAAATCAAGCAAATAAAATAAAAATTGATATCCTTAGATTATGTTGATGTGTGTATTTACAAAACAAACGCATTCACAAAGTACTCAAACTCTCTACTTACTATTATACATATAAGTTTGTTATCCGTAGATGGAAACAAATGACCGAACCTTAATTTAAAATTTGGCTAAATTTAAATAAATATTAAAAAGCGTTCAATAAAGATTGTGCGATAAAGGCCTCCAATATAATAAAAACTGATCGGAATTATATAGAGATATATTTGTCTTCATTTATATATATGTTACATTATTTCACATAATTACGTAATGTTCATAAATGCATAGTACGCAATGCAAGCATAAAAACTAATTAAACGTTACACACATATTAGAAGCATTATTCAAGAACAAGGTAAAAGTACGAACACAATATTGCAAGATGTGAATTTCTAGCCAATTGAAAAATTCAAATTGAAATTGACAATTCTAATATAGACACAATTATTAAAGGATATCGAGAGAGAAGACCGATATAATGAATCAAAAGAATTGGGAGACAAGTCGTACATATTATAATATACGAATATTATTATAACTCTACCTGAGCTTAATTACCTGCTACACCGAGAGCGCCCGACTCGAATAGCCTAGGCAGGGGAAGATAGTATTGATATATATTCGTTTAAAGGGGGAGACATTAATTGTTTGGGTCACTGTACGTATTGAGTCTAAAAGAAGTAAAAGAAGGCCTCCAATATAATAGAAACTGATCGGAATTGTATATAGATATAGTTGTATTCATTTATATATATGTTACATTACTACACATAATTACGTAATGTTAATAAATGCATAGTACGCAATACAAGCATAAAAACTAATATAATTAAACGTTGCACACATATTAGAAGCATAGGTTGGAGGAGTAATGCTCCTTCCAACAAGGGTAAGTTTGCAAAATTCGGTTCAACAGTCCCAGAGTTGTAAGCGTTCCTTTAAAACAAAGTTAGCTCTTCGCCCCTCTCCTTATTTGACAAAATACAAAAATTTTTTCCAGCCTAAAATATGTGGAATTTTCAAAAAATTCCATTCCAAAAAAATATAATTAAGGGGTGTATCTCTATGATGCCTCAATAAGGTTTTTAAACCAAAAATAAAATCTGCCGTCCATCCAAGTTTAAATTAAATTGTTTAATTATGTATAATAATTAATACGATTCGATAATTAGATGAAAAGAATTTTTTCAATCTCCTAGAACAGTCTTTGCGTGTTTGTGTGTATTTTGCTTTTGTTTTAATGTTCTTTTAGATATTATAGTAATTATTAATTTCATTATTATATCTTTATTATTGTTTAATAAGTAAAAATCGATCTAACTGAAGACTTTGTCTGAATTTTTTAAAAACTAAAGAACGAGGACAATTATTGAGCAATGTACATACATTTCTTTCTTTATCGTTTAACCGTTTCTTGTATTGTTTATCCTCATCCATTTTTTTTATAAATATCTCAAGATCCTAAACCCTTTTCTTTAATAAATATATTCTATAATTCACGACTATTCATATCATCTTAAAAATAAGGTAGCTTTTTGGCTAAATTGTATCATGTATATGTGTAATGTAAGTATACATAATAATATACTTCCACATAATTATAAAAAGTACAAAGCAATTATATAACCTATGTAATTCAATGGATTTCAATTATATACATTTTTTATAGCGAATTTAATCGAATATTTCGTAACAATTTTTTTTTTTGCGATGGAACCACCTTTCATTGACTAAATCAACCATATCTAACGTATATAATTGAGATTTTTGCTTTTCCATTTATTTAAATAAAAAAGATTCACACAATCAAAAGCTCGAATAAGATCACAAAAGATTTCGACATGGCACCACGTTGCATGCGTTGAATAATACTCTCACTGAAGCTATGCTGGACAATAGAAATATCAAAAAATTTGTCAAGAAATTTATGTAATCCCTTCAAAGAAATAGTATTAAAAAATTTAATAAAAAATAAGTTATATAGTAATAGATCGCCGATTAGAAGCAAAGTGTTTTTATGTTGATTCATTTGCTTTATTAATCTTTTCGATGCTAAAGATTGAGCAATTGTTTTAGAGAAAAATTGTGCAATGTCATCATAACCAGTAGCTAGTGTTTTAATTTTGTTAGAACATTTAATAATTTAAATACAGTCAATGGTTGTAAGAAAAATGATTTATACAAACTAATATTAGAAACATGAAAAATTAGAATAGAGTGTTGATGTTTGTGTTTATTTGGAATATATTTATTAATCATATTATTGTCTTTAATTGAATTACCATTTTATTAATCATATTTAGAATTGTGTATAGTATCATTCTTAAGTATTATTCTTCATACATGATTTCATAGCCCAACGCATCGGTTTTTTGTAGTAGACAGATTTTAACATAACTATGTCTTTTTTTGTGGTTCATCAGTTTTTAGAAATGATTAGATAGAAGAAAAAACAACTTAATTACGTAGGTAATTTATTACTCTGCACTAAAAACAAAAACAAATATAGGTTAAATTTTAATAATTAAAATATATCAGGTCATATATAAGAAATACCGATATTAGAAGTTAACATTTCTGGTCTGCAGTCCGCTGACTAAGCAATTTAATCACAGAAACAAATTATTACTTCATTTCCCTACGGCTGCCTTGAAAATCACCTGAAAAAGTATGTACCTCAAATCATTTTAAGCGGTATATTTCTCATTGTTAAGGCTTATGTGAAGGGTGGCAACAACAATTCTGCAATTTTCCTTCACACTTTATTCAGGCTTAGGACTGACAGTCGAAATCGCTGGCGTGTTTAAAAATTGCAGCTTTTCTCTATTGGCAACTGCGGGTTTTAAATTGCAGTTTTTCTCTATTGGCAACTGCGGGTTTTGTTGGTTTAAAAAGTGGTAAATGGAACACATACCTTGTTTTGATTGACTTAATAAAATCAATCTTATTTGTTGTTGTTGATATATTATCACAATGACACATACACCACGATGAGTACGATCACAAAAGTTCTACGTCAACATAATTTAAATGTTAAGTTGACGGAAAATAATCAAAGTGATAAAATTAACACTTTGTGTAAGACGATCAATGTGTTTAATAGGACACAATTCGAATTCGAATCATGATGCTAGCGACAACAACAAAATCACATTGCAGAATTTAGTTAGCTAACTATTACCTGCAATACTTTTAAGACAACTCAAATTTGAGTAGTCTTATTTAAACAAAAACATGTTAAATTATACAATTTAAACACCATTACAGAATAGCAACTGTTATTTCGTATAAAAAAGAGATAATAAACTTAAATTACATATCGATAACTTATTTTAATAAATGCAATAAGATATACTGATCAGTATTATAACAAAACGACTGGTAAAGCAACTTAGCGAAAATTACAGTACTCTAATATTAAAACAACATTTCAAATTATGAAACTTAGGCGCCTAAACTTTAAAAATTCATATGTACATATCTATAAAGCATAAAGATAATAAAAAATACCACATTATAAAATGCAATATAAGCAGACATAAGAATAGTAAGTCAACTCAAAATGGAGTCATCTTACAACACAAAAATATCAAGTATACATGGTCAGACAGCTCAAAATTGACTCGGCAATTAAAAGAAATATAATGAAAATTGTACATTTTTGGCAATTTGGCCGGGTTTGGTTATTGCAAGAACAATCAAAGACGTACATTTGCGAGTTTAATAAATTTACTTTAACTCTTGTACCGACACAGTGTCACTTTTAACACTTGCATTATCGCCCATCAACAAAAGAACAACTCAAATTTGAGTAGTTCATTTAAAAAAAGAAAGCACGGAATTCAACAAACTCATACTGAAAGCAATAAGAATTTGTCTTTCGACCCTGTACAATTGTACACGGTATTAGATTTCACCGTTTATGTTCCTGAAAAAGAGATATTACATGTATACTTACTTTTTTGTAATGTGTAGTTTTCGATTGAATTCACAAATTCACGTTCTCTGATGATGCATGATCACTTCCACACAATAAAACAAAACATCACGCGAGACAATTAAGAGACAATTCAAACTTGAATTGTCCATTAATGTCAAAATGTTCGATTGGTAGATTTTAGACGCTTAAAGACCTATTGTACAATTGTACAATTTAGGTACACAACATCACGCGGCACAATTAAGAGACAACCCAAACTTGAATTGTCCGTTAATATCAAAATGTTCGGTTGGTAGATTTTAGACGCTTAAAAGCATATTGTACAACTGTACAATTTAAGTACACAACATCACGCGAGACAATTAAGAGACAACCCAAACTTGAATTGTCTGATAATGTCAAAATGTTCGGTTGGTAGATTTTAGACGCTTAAAAGCATATTGTACAACTGTACAGTTTAAGTACACAACATCACGCGTGACAATTAAGAGACAACCCAAACTTGAATTGTCCGTTAATGTCAAAATGTTCGGTTGGTAGATTTTAGACGCTTAAAAGCATATTGTACAACTGTACAATTTAAGTACACAACATCACGCGAGACAATTAAGAGACAACCCAAACTTGAATTGTCCATTAATGTCAAAATATTTGAATGGTAGATTTTAGACGCTTAAAGACCTATTGTACAATTGTACAATTTAGGTACACAATATCACGCGAGACAATTAAGAGACAACCCAAACTTGAATTGTCCGTTAATGTCAAAATGTTCGGTTGGTAGATTTTAGACGGTTAAAAGCATATTGTACAACTGTACAATTTAAGTACACAACATCACGCGAGACTATTAAAAGACAACTCAATCTGGAATTGTCCGTTAATGTCAAAATGTTCGATTGGTAGATTTTAGACGTGTAAAGTCCATAAGCAATACAGTCAATGCTGTGTTAAATGTTGTTAAAGTCTGTTGAAGTCATTTTTGTTGGTAGAAAATGACGTACACATATGAATTGGCATTGGTTACATTTTACAATAAATAAAAAAGTCGAGTCTGTCGTCAATATCTAGGAACAAAACGACCCTGAATAGAAACTTTTAACCGATTTTTATTGTTATAAGTTGGTAAATATTATAAATAAAGACTCGCGAAACAGAAAACAAATCTGAATGAAATAATGGTCAAATAATAGATTTTGAGTTTAGCAGTGAACTCGTAGTTCACTTTATCCATATGTCATGTTCAAATACGCGACCTAGTACACATTTAAATTAATTAGTAGAATACTCAGCCGATATACTCGCTTGTTCATTACTAGGCCGAATAGTTTGCATGTGTAGATTCAGTTAACATACGACAAAGAAATATACTTACAAAACTTCACTTCGAGACAGCTAAACGAAAAGTATGAACATTTTTCAAATACACAGTTAAATATATTTTAAAATCTTTTTAAGAAATACTGATATTAGTGTAAATATTGCAATTTTTGTTGTACATACCTCATGATGTATCTACTTCTACATACCTTCATTATTTGTTTTACTACACTGCATTCACTTCTAACGTCACTTATCTGTTTTTACGAGACGATGCGTACGTTACGAACATAACTCAAATTTGAGTTATGAACTCCGTTTAAACCGATTTTGATATTGTTACATTTTACAAGGAACAAAACATTTATCCCCTACAATACTGATGTGTGTATGTATGTATATAGTTCATCCCCTAAGAAGGGATTACATAATATATTAAATAGATCAAATTTGAATTGAATAACAATCCATTCTAATTTCTTGATAATGGCGAAAAATACAACAAAATATAATTTCTTGTTCCTTGTATTTATGTAAACATTTCAAAATAAACGCGAACAACCGAAATCGTCCAATCGCGTAGACGATTTAAATGTAAAAAGGGTACCTATGGTATAAGGGTTGTATAGCCAAACTGCTGGCAGGTTTGTAAATCAATACTGATTAGGCGCATTAGGTCTTCAAACAAAGAAAAAGATATTAGTCTTGGCTAATTGTTTTTGTTTAAATGGCCGCTTTAATTTCCGCATTAAATTTATTTAAATTAGTGAATAAATCTTTGATCTCTAGAAAATTATAATTTGATATTTTCATACTAAGAAAATTTTTCAGTTAATTCTTTAATGATTCATAATTTAAGATAGTTTCTTATAAATAAATTACAATTTTTATTATTATTAACCTTACTGTCTTGAAAAAGTTAATGAAATATAGCAATTTCAAAGCTTAACTTTCAAAATTTAGAATTGAATGTGATTATAATAAAATTTAAGTTCACTTATCTAACTTGAAATACACGATATGGGCGCAAACGTTTCAAATGTGCTCTTCATGTATAATAAGACAATCCGCAATATACATGCAATAAAGAAGAGCACCTACCTTAATCGCAGATCTGCTTGTAGACTGGTCACCTGTCATCCTCAGCTAGCCTAGCAGTTGCTTCACATTCGTCCAATTTATCTGTAACAACAACAAACCATTTAGTAAAATATTTCAGATACCAGATTTAAATTTTACCTTTGAATCTTTGAGATGACGTGGCAAAACCTGGAAAACGAAGCTGCATCTACGTCGAATTTGTAGATACACAATAATAGCAAATACACATTTTTGACATGAATGTATAAAAAACAATGACTATTATCAATATTGTTTACTGCCAGCAGTGACTCTGATACCCTTTTCGAAATTGGCGCTAGGTACACGTCGTAAAATACATTAAATTGATCACTAACCTGGGTCCAAGTGCTACGGAACTGTAATAAAAAAATATATATTAGTATAAGTGAAGTTTATATAAAAACTTATTATGTTTTACCTTGAACATGTTTGGTCCTAGCTGTCCTCTTGATTCCTACAGCGACAGCATCCAAGGCACTAAGGGATCCAATGTTTGGTGGCACTGAAAAAAATAGGTGAAAAGGTTAGGTTTAATTTTTTTTCGAATAAACTCAACGACTTTATCATGTCGAAAATTCTTAAAATAGTAATTGCTAGGATGAGGATTTAGGTATTAAAAACAAAAAAATGTTAGAAATGTTTCAAAAAATTGTGATCAAGTTTGCCATGATTTTTCACTAATCTAGCCAGATGTCGTTATTAAATTGTTTGGAATTAATTAAAACATTTTAAAAATAAACTGGCTACAAATTTAGTATTGGCTGATAAGTAAACTCGAGATAACAATATTAGGCTACAACTTACCATACAAAAATTCCAGCTATCGCCTCTTGTTTTCAAATTGACTTTTTGATGGAAATGCTTTTTTTAGAAAATTTCCAAAATTTGAGTCCTATAACATATTTTTATATGGAACTTGCAAATCCAATTTGGTAAAGAATTTTTTAATCATAAAAACGAAAATCATAAAAATCAAATTTATTTTCTTCTCGAGGGTTCGAGCACTGAGAAATCATTTTTCTATATCTCCTAAAGTTATCAAGATTTCATACATTAAGCTTATCTTTTCTTTGTCTAATATAGTGGAATTTCTAAAATTAAAAAAAACATTTTTTTACAACAGATCGTCGTGTATCTTTTTCAAATTTTATTAATAAAACTGTTATAATATTAATTTCAATTTTTTAATTCTGGACGTTTAAACAGACGCTATTTTTAAAAAAGGAAAAATTATATGTAATGGTTTTGAATAAAAACGTTTTTAAAAGGTTTAAAATAATTATTTCCTATTACTACACCCTTCACGAATCAATTTTATTCACAATAACATATGATTTTTTTAATGTAAAACTGTTTCAACACATTTAAACAGGAAAAAATAATAATTTGGCTTACCAACTTAAATAACTTGTAGGTGATATAATATAACAGAGTTTTAGTAAAATATTTAAATAATAGATATTTAAATCGTGTTCAAGTAATGAGATAATAATTTATTAAAACAATTTATGAAGAACGCCATATCTTGTCAGCCAAAAATACAATTTTTAAACTTTCAAACAACAGTATGTAGATTTCTTTATTAATTAATTTGATAAAATAAACGCAGTTTTTAATAAAAGTAAGAAGAAAAAGTAAGGATAATGTAAAGCTATTTCTACAAATTAAAATGGAGTAGACATGATACTAACATTTTTAGAAATTATAAAAATCCGACTTACCAACTTAAACGATGCGGCACTACAGTAATTTCACACACCTTAATTAAAAGTTACACAAGTTAATTAAAAATCACTATTACACTCTATATTAAGTTAAATTAATATCGAAACCGTCTTCACCACTTCACGCGTAAATTGTAACTGAGTTTTGGATAGGTTTAAAACGGAAAACGTTTAGATGACGAATCGCCGAAAAAACGCCGAAAAACAGTTGAAGGGTTTTTTTGTGATATAGTCGAACTCGATTTAATGTAAACAACGACAATATTTCAAGAAGTTTGAGCGACGAGAATATAACTTTATTATTATAAAATGTACATATTTAACAGTCTTCACCACTCCACGCGTAAAGTCTAATTGACTTTTGGATAGGTTTAATCCAAGAATGTTTAGGTGACGAATCGCCGAAAAAACACAGAAAAACGGTTGAAGGGTTTTTTTGTGATATAGTCGAACTCGATTTAATGTAAACAACTACAATATTTCAGCAAGTTTGAACGAGGAGAATATAACTTTGTTATTAAAAAAATTGTAGGTACATACTACATATATTTAAGTTGGTTTAAATTATTATTTTATGGGAATTCATTTTAAACTGATTTACATTATAAAGGACGTTTAAAGAGCATAATGCGGTTGTTTTCTTGTAATGAAATAAGCCGTATTATTTTATTTTTGAAAACACCGTGAAAATGATGCCACATTTGTCATACTTGAAGGGTATCTTTTTGATTGAAAATTATAAAGTTATCGTATACGCCTCATGCCTCTAAATAAAGAATAATTTTCTTGGATTACATTCAAAATTCTAATTATGGATGGTTTTAGCCGCAGGTTGTTCAAAAGTAATTTAAATCAAATAAATGTAATTAGAAAATTAGTAAACGTAGCAACTGTCTTAACTGAGATTCAGCAAATTCACAGTTTTTAATAATAGGCAAATGATTTAGAATATTTTTTAAATAAAAATAATGATGGTGATGGATTGAGATCGGCCATTTTTTTTTTTTTTTTTTTTTTTTTTTTGAGTGAGGAAAAATGCCTTAACGCACCATCAGGGACGAGACCCGTCCCCGGTGTGTGGGGCTCGCACCCACTAAAAAACCTCACTTTGTCAGGTGTAGAATCCATCCCGGAACCGCTGGTCGCATTACTTCAGGATGGCACCTCGTAGTTAGCCTCGATCGGCTGCCTCCATTGCTTGGGTCTCTCTCTTCTTCTCCTTCAGCACCTTCTCGACGAACGTGGCGATCTTCTGCCAGTGGTCGTGTCCGGACAGCATCGTTTGCACGACGTTATCCGGCGTTAAAGGTCCTACTTCGTCTTGTAGAGCGTCTCGGTAGTCACTCCACCTTTCGCATTCGAAGAAGGTGTGGTGAGCATCATCTTCCACAGAGTCGTGATACTGGCATGTCGCGTTCTCTGCTATACCCATTCGAGCCAGGTATGCGTTGAAATACCCGTGTCCGCTAAAAAACTGTGAGGTAGTAATTTACCTCGCCGTGGTCTCGGTCCATCCACTCCATTAGGTTGCGGATGAGTCTGGCCGTCCACCGTCCTCTGGTGTCGTTCTGCCAGCGCTCTTGCCAACATTGTCGTGTGAGCGCTTTAGCGTCCGCTCTCGCTTGTCGTGTACCGACGTCTCGTCGTGTCTCGTAGACTCTCTTCTTTTCTTGAGCCAGTAAGTCTATCGGGGTTACTCCTGCGATCACGAGCACCGCCGGTTCGGAAACCGTACGGTATGCGCTGGCGATCCTGAGTGCTCCCCGTCGCTGTACTGAAGCCATCCGCTTTCTGTACTTGTCCTGGCGTAAGGTGTCAGCCCAGATCTCGCTTCCATACAACAGTATGGAATGGGTGACGGTCATTAGCAGCCGGCGTTTACTCGCCGTCGGTCCTCCTACGTTGGCCATTAGTCGGCTCAACATCGTCGTTACTTTTAGCGGCCTTATCGCTCGACGACTGAATCTGTTGCCAGAAGGTCATCTTGCTGTCGAGCCGCAGTCCGAGGTACTTCACGGAAGTTGTAGTGGTTATGACTTCCGTATCCACCGTCATCTCGATCTCCCTAGGGATTCTTCTCCTGGTCAGTAGAACGACCTCGGTCTTCTCCGTTGCCAGGGTCAGGCCGTGTTCGTCCATCCATGTGGTGACTCTTCTCATGACCTGGTTGAGCCTTCTCTGGGCATCCGCCTCGTCACGCGCTAGGATGACTGCCGCTACGTCGTCTGCGTATCCTATCAGATACGCATCTTGCGGCAGCTCCATTCGGAGGATCCCGTCGTAGGACACATTCCATAAGTCGGGGCCGAGTATGGAACCCTGCGCCGCTCCCGCTGTTATCTTCTTCGTGCACGGCCCGCCTGCGGTGTCGTAGACCAGCTTCCTGTCGCTAAGGTAGCTGCGTATCATCCTAAGTAAATAGGATGGCGTGTCGAACGTGTTCTGCAGGGCGTCCAACATGACGTCCCATCTCGCCGAGTTGAAGGCGTTTCTTACGTCCAATGTGACGAGCATCACCAGGGGTCTCGAGTAATGATTTCCCCGTTGAGCGGCTTCGAAGGTTTCCACTACCTGCGCTACGGCGCCGACGGTGGAGTGTCCCTTCCTAAAGCCATGCTGTCTCTCGGACAGGCCTCCCGCGTCGTCTATGCTGCTCTCCAGTCGTGTTTTCAGCAGTCTTTCTAGTAGCTTTCCAGCCGTGTCCAGCATACATAGCGGTCTATATGCCGATGCCGTGGTCGGATCGCCCTTGCCTTTGCTTGCCTTTATCAGCACTAGTCGCTGTACCTTCCATCTCTTGCAGAACGCTCCTTCTGTCAAACAGCGGTTGTACATGTTCAGAAGCAGATCTGGGCAGACGCGCGCCACAATCTTGAGAGCTTCCGTCGGAATTCCGTCGGGTCCAGGTGCCTTGCGGTTTTGCAGGGAGTTCGCCGCTGTTGAAAGTTCATCTCCGCTAAAAAGCGGGATGTCGTTCAATAGCTCGTCCTCCATTTCCGCAGTTCTCTCCGGATGAGTAGGGAACAACGTGTCAACGATGTTCCGCATCCTATCTCGTTCGAGAACTGGATTCGCCGTCTTCGTCGTAAGCTTCTGCATGACGATCTTGTACCCAAGGCCCCATGGGTCGTTGTCAACGTCCTGCCGCAGCTCCTCCCACTTACGTTTCTTGCTCCTGTAGATGGCGTTCTTGAGATCTCTCTTGGCGTTCCTAAAGTCCTCGGACTCTAGTTCTGCCGCGTGCGGATCTCGTCGTCTTACTCTGGTTATTCTCCGTCTAAGCTGTAAGCATCTTTTCCGGAGGGTCGCGATCTCGTCGTTCCACCAATACGCAGATCTTCTGTTGTATATCTTTCTGCGCGGCATAGAGGCGTCGCAGGCGCGACGTATGAGGGCCATGGTCGCGTCCGCAATAGTCTCCGCTGAACCGGCACATTCCATGACGGCATCCTTTCCCCGAGCGATTGCATGAGCCAGGGCGTCTTCATCCAGCTTCGCTACGTTCCATCGAGGACCGGGCGGAGCAGGATTTCGCCTGATCGGCTGCTGCCTCGTCACGTTGTAGCTTATGTACTGGTGGTCACTTCCGGTGTAGTCCTCCATGACTCGCCAGTCCACGATGTCCCGCACAATGTCCTCCGAGGCCAATGTGATGTCCGGTATCGTCTCTCCGTAGCCTGGTCTTCTGAACGTGGTGGTGTCTCCGACATTTACCACGCTGAGTCCGAGTCTGGCCGTCATGTCCAGTATACGCCTCCCTCGCGAATCGGTGTATTCCATACCCCACTCCACGGCTTTGGCGTTCACGTCTCCTCCTAGAATAATGGACCCTGTCATTTCTCGAAGGTCGTCTTCCAGATTGTTGAGCTTGCCCTGAAAGTCTGCTATCGGCTCGTTGGGTGTGAGGTAGCAGCTCACGTAGGTGATGGTGCCGCTTTTTACCCACACGTATCCGTTTCGGGCTCCGTGGTTGTCGACGATGACGCTGTTCGTGTCCGGGATCCATATAGCTGCAGTGCCGAGTGTGTCCCTGTACCACCCGGTGCATTCCTTATCCCGGTATTGTTCACTGATAAGCAGCAGATCTACTCCGGTGTCCAGTTGTAGTTGGATGAGTAGATCGTTCGCTGTTCTGCTTCGGTGCATGTTGCCTTGTAGGATTCTGATCATTGACTCCTCTTTGCCTGATCTAATGCCTTTCTGAAGGAGGGACATGCGCCGGAACCAAGGACATGGCTGCGTGTCGCGGTGTCTCCCGTGCAGAGGAAGCATTTAGCTTTGTTCTTGCAGTCCTTCCGTTGGTGGCCTTTTTCTCCGCAGTTGATGCAAAGGCCCTGTGTTCTTCTGTCTGGTCCCTGACAAGATGCCTGTCGATGTCCGTAGCCGAAGCAGCGGAAGCACCTGACGACTTCTACCCTGCGTCTTATTCTGCTGTATATCCAGCCGATTTTTATTCTTGGAGTTTCCAGCAGCTTAAAAGCTTGACGCTGGCTCAGTTGGACGATAGCCATTCTCAGCCCTCTGCTGTTCGCGTTGGTGAGGTTAATCTTCACGTCGGCGTCACTGACTCCTAACTTTGCTTTGACTGCTGCGCAGACTTCCTCCGTTGTCGTCAAGCAGTCTAGATCTCTGAATTCCAAAGATTCTTTGGGCTCTAGAGTGCTTTAGCCTTCTCACCCAGGATCTTCTTCAGCGCGCTGCTGAAACCTGCAGTATCTTTGGTGCTGGGACCTAACTCCAGCAGCATATCTCCCGCACGTGTTTTCCGGACCGCTTTAATCTCGGTACCCGTCTCTTCCGGTTTCGCGTTGCTGCGTAGTTCTCGCAGTACTTCGGCGTACGACTTTCCTTGCGCGGGTTTTACAAGAAGCGCATCTAGTCGAGGCTTCGTGTTTCGATTCTTCTGTTTGTTCTTCTTCTGCTTTTTTCTGTCAGTACCGTCGTCCTTGCTCTGACCGCTAACTGTCTTCTGCTGCTGTTTGCTGTCAGAAGCTTTTGCAGCCGCCTTCTTTTCTTCTTGGGCTTGTTTTCTTCTGCCAGCCCGATCCTTCATCCATACGTTCTCGGTAGGATGCGTTTTCTTCTTTTCTACGATTTTGTTTTTTGAGATTTTTTGAGATCGGCCATTAGAAAGATTGGGTTTTCTGTCCATTAAAAATATTTCTGATGATGGCACTTGGGAGTATAGGAAATTCATATGAATTTTGTTATTTCGGTTATAGGGAATGATATTCTTTGCATTTTCGAAATTTAAGCGTTATTTTAGAGCGACTTTTGCTAGTATTCCCTATACCTAACTGTACTCTCGTTTTGCGTTCAATGATAGATAGATATCCTTATTTGACAGCACTGGCCTAAGAGAAATTTAAATGATCGATTTGAATTTTTGGCAGTTAAATCCAGCATTTATAACGTGTGTGTATTTTTGTATTTCTGAGTTTATTAGCGGTTATTTGACGTGTTTTTGTATTGTTTAAAGAACAAAAAATCGATGTTTAAATTTATGTTTAAAGATTGCCGTCAAATGAGGATATTTCTCATTGAGAGCAGGCAAGTTCTTTAAACAATCTTTTATATTTTCTATATATGTATGTAAAGTAAATTTAAAATGTCCATGTTAGAATCACTTTCATCTTTATCGACGGACACAACGAAACCAGACTTGAAATTTTATGGTGACAGTTGCTAATAACTGTATATGTATGTTCTGTTTATGTTTCAGGCTTTCCTCTCTTTTCATGGCTTACTACTGACAAAATTATCATTTTTCTAAACTCTACCAAAAATCTTCATAACTCGCAGAATCATATATCTCAACATACTTTGCTTCTCATATAATATTCCTTTAAGTTGCATAAGGTTTTTGTTTAACATCTATAAACCTTCCTGGAAGCCCAATTTTCGATGGTAAAGTGAAAATTTTAGGCTTGAAATCTACTGGAATTTGTGTTTTATTGCTATATTCCATTTCAAATTTGGATAAAATATGAACCAGAGCCACTTTAGTCCGATTAAATCGAACCTTTTACCGATACAATTTCATGCTCCTCCCCAGAATGAAATTTTGCTAAAATATAGGCTAGAATTAGTAGTTTCTTCAGTAAGTTACTTCGGATGAAGGACATCAGGTTTAGGGATGAGAAGGAGGTTTAGGATTTTTGAGGTCGTAGTGCAGGGCAAACATGGGTCAATCGATGTCTGGAATCTTCCAATCCATTGTTGTTGTTTTGTTTAGGAATGGTAGGTCTGGATATTTTCGTAATATTTCTTGCACTACTTCTTGAATTGCTTCATAAGTAACCAATATATGCTGTTGCAATCTAATTCTGATTTCCATTACGACATTCTCCTGAATTGACTTGTATAAACATAATTCATACAGAGTATATATGGTGATATTGTTGAAGATGTAGTTTCAAAACAAGCAAAAAAATTGTGTAGCCTGAGCAACAACTCGATTCCCTTCAAATTTGTACCCATAAAAATCTATTTCCTTTTGCAATTTAATCAAGATATCAATCAAATTAATTTTACCATAATTTTCAAGTTTACGATAACTTATCACTGTAAGAAAGAGGTTGATCATGAATTGGCTGACACGAGGTGGTATAACTCTGATTTTAAATAAATGTGCTGGTTTCGGCAAGAAGAAGTATGAAGTGCTTTTAATACCGTTGGATAATACAAATTCGAACATATCTTTTCCGACAGATCTTCAAGGTACATATTGCTTTTCAAAAGATTGATCTTCGGTACTAAAAGCACAACAGGTTATAATCGGTAGCGCATTTAGCAGAAACTTCTTTAGCTTATATTGAGTCACTCTTGTTGGATAATTTTGTTAAACATAAAACACTAAATCTTCAACAACATTATTCATTAATAGTATCGCGTGATCTTGCCCGATGTGAAAACTGGTGTCATTTTACTCCGGAGGGTCTATCAATTCGGCTTCTTCGTTTGGGCAACAGTCTTATATTGAAAAAATTTAATATCCTTCATTAAGCGATGTTTTATTAATTGTGAATCTTTTGCTACAAAATTTGGGATGTTAAAGACCCGCACTTTAAAGTATGGTCCGTTGATTTTGTCGTGCATGTCGTCTAAAGTGTTTTTTTTTAACATAAAGAAGTCATAATAATTTCCGAAAAATAGTTGAGGTTTTATGTAAGGCATGCCTTTGCGTTTCCAATAACCGAATTTTTTTGTGAAGAATTAGTAAATTAGATATGCAGTGATAAGATTAAGGTGGCATAGGTGTATGCATAGGGTCAATAAAATGATATTCTAACATCGTTTCATATGTGTCTGAAAGTTGTTGTTTATGTATTTGCTTATGAATCTACAACGCAGTCCTTTTTATTTATATAAATATTTCTTCAAAGAATTACTTAAAGGTACAAGTGATACATACGGACGCGTTTATTTGATGTATAAACATTTTTTGTTGTGCATTACATGTTACCTTGAAATAACATTGCACAGTCACTGTTTAAAACTTGATTTTTATTGAATCGAGCTATCTAGTTTGATGTTTTGTACAGGTTACTGAGACAATTAAAATATATTGCTAATAGGTAAATAAAGTTTGTAGCTTATTGAATGCAGTTGCATTGATTTAACTCGTTATTTTTTTTAATGTAAAGTAAGTAGAATTAATTTTTAATTTTCGTATCTCACAGTTTTTAAAATAAACAATAATTCCTGGTAGGAGACTGGATTACAATATTAAAAATTACAACATAATTTCTTGTTTAACGTATCGGATATTTATCGGTAATTAATAAGTATTAAATTAGTATGTAAAGGAAACTAGAAAATATGTACTGAGGGCTATTGACGAAGAAGTAAAGCAGTTTGATAATTTGTTGCCCTGTGAAACATTTTTGAAAATAACATATAATATGTTATTACTGATACAAGATCAAATCAAGATTGTCCGATTGCTAGTGCGAAGTAGTTTTTAAAAATATTTTTTTAATCCCTCAGAATTCAATCAAAAATCAAATATGTTACAATATGGAATAAATCCTTTACACTGATGGATTAGATTGTTGGAGTCCATTTTACATATTTTTTACAGATATGACATCAACACATGACAAAATCAAAACAAAACAAAACATAACACTCGTAAGCGGGACACTTAAAAGCAATTTTAACAGAGAATGCGTTTAAACGTGGATAAAAACCAAAAACAGATGAAATTGGAAGTATAAAGGGCGGCAATACACTAAAAAAGTAACAGATGTAGGTGTAAATCTTATGAACAACTTTAATTTCTTTATCTTGTCTATATCTTTTGAACCTAGACAAATTTGAGAAGCTTTGTTTCTAAACAGCTAAGAAGGAAACACAGGCAAGTGGTGGTGACCGATTTAAATGAAATTTTGTGGGTTTGTAGACTGATGCAGTGTAAGAACAACGGTAACTTCCATAGATGCTAAATCGCCCGTTTTCGAGGGGTGGGGCGCCCTAAAGCCAACCCTACCTTTCGATATTTCCTTTAGTAATATAGTAGTATGCCTGTCATAATTATTGTTTTCCAGAAACAACCCCCACCCCCTAATTTGTTTTTGAAACTATTGTCGCTATCTTTTAGTACTCATAAATATATATATTTGTCTTAACTTTTTTTTATACGTCCTATGGTTTTGGAGATATTAAAGGAAATATCGAACGGTAGGGTTGGCTTTAAGGCGCGCCACCCCCCGAAAACGGGCGATTTAGCATCTATGGAAGTTACCGTTGTTCTTACACTGCATCAGTCTACAAACCCATCAAATTTCATTTAAATCGGTCACCACCACTTGCCTGTGTTTTCTTGTAAGTTGTATATGGATAAGTATATGCCTGCTTCAATCCACAAACTTTTAATACATGGAAGACAAATGCTGCCAACAGCATATTTTGCAGAGGAACCATCTGATGGTAGAAATAAATTATATAAACGAAACGGACAATTACTACCTAGAAAATGTTCTTTTATTATTAATTCAAAGCACAATAAAATCAGATGATCAATCCGTTGCATCTTCAAGATGTAGATGACAAATAAAAAGTAGAAGAGGACGAAGAAGAAATAGTAAGTTGGTTACTAGAATCGATGGATTACTTCGAGTTAGAGACTGTGTAGCATTATGCATTATTTAAAAAAAAAGATACTGCAATAAGTCTCTTTCTATGTGTAGTTGCTAAATTATAGAGATGTTTAACAAACTACTAATTTATAATATTTCATTATAGCAGATGAAAAGCTGTTTAAAAAAAAAAATTATACCAATACACTAACGACAAATCTTTAATTTCAATTTTAAAAATTAAGAAAACCACCGAAAATTAAAATATTAGACTCTTTCTTGGTGTAAAACTAAAAAGAGAAGCAAGATAAAACAGTTTTTATACAGAATTCCTGTTATCATTATGTATTGACTATTTAAATATAAGAGAAACGATTATATTCAATGTGTTTGCGTCAATTTTTTGTTTAGGGTTTTATTATAGGTATTTATACTTACTTAGTCACAGAAGTGCACATCAGTTGCAAAAGTGGCGAGTCGACAATCAGTTGTGATACGATTCCTCTTTTCCGATTATTTAAATTAGAGGTGATTTAAGTTAGTTTCAATTGTGACTAACGTGCTCCTTATTTCATCCCTTTTTCTATGTGCATCGAAGCAGAGAATGGAGCTAACAATTGTTCGGTAAGTCCTATTCCTTTTATTTAGACATTTGTTTTTTTTTTACAAAAACCTGCGTAGTTCAAATATAATAATTTGGTTATTGGGGTTGGTTAGGATGTAGATGTATTAATTATATTTTATAAATAATTATGATGGCGGGTTCATTTCGGTTGATCATTTTTCGAGTTGACATACCTATATCGCAACTTTAATACACGTTAATACACAGTTTTTGCTAGGTTGATGCCGGGCTTTTTTGTTGTATGATCCGGAGGGCATTTGATTCAGAAAAAACCTGATTACAGTTCTATGAAGAATATACAGAATATACGGAAATCGCAATTTTACTTTTAAGTCATATAAAAGTTATTATTAATTTAAAGTATACTGCTATATCGGTAAACATTATTAGATTTATGAAAAGATTTTGCTGATTCTGTTAATATGAGCAGACTTAAAATATTATGCTCGTCAATTTACGTAAAATTGTTGATCAAATAGTAGTCGTTAACTAAGAGAAAAAGAATTACCATTATATGTGTACCAGATTATATTAAGTATATATACGGACAATAGGTGAAATTTTTTGTTACTTTAGAAGAAAAAAGAAAAATCAACAATTATTCTTCAAAATCATGCATCTAAATTACTAGAAAAAGAGCTACATAACATTGAAAACGGGAAATATTTGGAAATACTTGCCCCATATACATATGTAGTACATATAAAAAATGTATATGGGTATTAGCGAATATATGTATATGTATTTCAAATAGAAAATGAACGTCTGAGTCTTGTAAGAATTTTAATTAATTTTTTTGGAAACATTATCGATGATTCCAACTTATAAAAAATATTAATAAAGGAATATGTCCTTGCTCCAGACTGTTTTATTTTTGGCTGAGAGGTGGTGATTGCCTTTATTTATTCGTCAACTATCAAAAATCGTTATAGAAAGTTTGATATCATATAAAAGTATGTACTTACATTTCTGTACAAGAAAATGTGATCGTATATAGCGTTTTCCATTAAAAAAAAGATATTCTTTGTCTTCATTGCGCGAAAAAGCATTACCCAGTATAATAATCCGGTTGAGATTAAATGTAGCGACACAAATTTGCTGCCATTTTGTTTAACAAATTAAACGTAACGAAACACGTTGAAATACGTAACATTTTCGAAAGAGAATTGTAGTAAAGTAGTAAAGCAAGTAAGTAAATATCTTGATAAATCCAGTCTATACTATTAATTGGCTATATCTTTTTTAAAGATAAAAATGAAACTTTTATATTAGTTCAAAAATATATGTAGAAGGTATTCCATTAAAAAGAACAAAACTTTGATTAGTTACTTCCTAACAGAAAACTCTGTAGGTCTATCTAATTTTTAATTTCTTAACAGTTAAAAAGAATATTTTTTCCATAACCGAAATTTCTGAATTGAATTGTATGATTTCAGTTTTATGTGCAATATGTTAAATATCACATACTGTATATTATGCAATAACATACTTTTACAATGAGCATTTAATGATCAATGAGCATTTAATGATACCTATTAAGATAATGACAAGTAATGAATACGAGTGTTTTAATAGCTATTAAATGCGAGTTGCATACACTATTTTTTCTACGACTCCATAATATCATACGTATTTCTTTAATTTTTACTATATTTAAATACATACAGAGAACTGTCAGGTTTAATTAACTTTTACATCTGTCAGATATGTAGTAACGGCCATATTGAATATTGGAATGTTGCATTGGATATAAACTTGTATCGTAATGAAAAATCTGTATTTCTATTGGATTAAACTTGCATCATAATGAAAATCTGTATCGTAATGGACATCATTAAAGTACAGGTTCAGCATATCTAATAATACAATTAAAGTATGGGACAAATACAATTAGGGTCATATTTATAGTTCGTGCTTGAGGTTGTGCCGATAACAATAAACATCGGTATCACACTCAACTTTGATTAATTATTCGGGACACGTGTTTCGAAAACGCATGGGTTTTCATCATTTCGGTTGATGATGAAAACCCATGCGTTTTCGAAACACGTGTCCCGAATAGTTAATCAAAGTTGTGGTGTGAGGTGATACTGATGTTTATTGTTATTACGAGCCCACAGTCCTTGAAATCATTCTGTTGTGCCGATGTTTGAGCACGCGATTTTGACATATTTGCAATTACATTTACGTCAAAATCACGTGCTGAAGCATCGACACAACGTCAAGCACGAAGTATAAGTATAAACTTTAATATTAGTGACTAATTTCGAATTTTATATAACGAAAGTACGAGCACATATCATTTTAATTTATTTAATGTTTTAATTTATAAAATACATGTAATACGTTTTAAAGCTTCTTAAAACAAACTCGCATGCAATTCTCACTTTTCAAAATCTTAAAATAATATTTTCTAAATCTGTGTAAGATGTTTGAAAATGTTGCTGTTACAGTCAAATAGTATTCTAAAACTTTCGAATTGTTTTGGTGTAATTTCATGGGAAAGTCTTCATAATTTTATTCCTGAGTTTTTCAATAACATTCAACAACAGGGACATTATTGTATACTATACTAATTGTAAGATTTTATCCAGTCTCAACAAAAGAAATCTAGTGGTTAGGGGTCAGTTATTTGGTTGCTGGATCCAGTTATTAGGAAAATTTGCCGCATAAGCCAAAACATATAATTCCAGGTTTTCTGTCACTAGTGTTGGTCTTGTAGAACGTTTCTTATTGTGGGTGCTATTATTGCAGCTATAGAATTTTTTAACTTCTCCATCGTACTTGCTATCGCTGAATGAAGAATAGGTCCTATTAAATACCACGTGCAAACCTAGATCATTTCTTCTGGTATGTAAAGTGTAAATTTAAAAATTGTCCAATCACTTGCATGTGTAACGAAGCTTTGATCAAATTTACATATTGTGAAGGAGTTCCTAAGTGTTGGAGGTTATTATCATACAAATATCTATCAATGTAATTATCGACAATCCATAACCATTTTACACTGCAAAAATGAGAAGGACAGTATGTAATTTAAAAGCAACATTTTTTTTTGTTTTTAAACTAACAGAAGTATAATTTACACAAATTCATAATATGAAAAACATATTAATTAAGTTCCTACATACAGGTCGCACATATAATATGTATTGTTCATTTAGTCTCTGATCTCTTTTTTTGTATTTTGTAGGTAAATTTTCCATCAACGGACAGTTAAGCTGTAGTTTTGACAGCTAAAACCTGTGTAAAACCAGCAAATTGTCATAATTATGACAGTTTGACAGGTTTTAGCTGTCAAAACTACAGCTTATACAGCGTGTCCACGTCGATTGACTGGTCTGATAGGCACATAGTTTACCTACTATTTTCCATCAACGGACAGTTCTTTTTTGCACGAAATAATACTTTTACTTTACATTACTTTGTAAATCATTGAATTCCAAATAAGTGGTTATGGTTTTTATTGCCCTAAATTACTTGTTGAGCTGTTGATATTTGAAAAACACGTTCTGGCTGTTTTTATTCTTCTTACGATTCCAACTTTTCATTAAATTATGTTTTTGGAACTGGTGCTGCAGTTTGAATTTCTGGCGGGTTTTGCAAGTTACTAAACAAATGTCGATTTCTTCAAATGCATTAAGTACTTCTGTGATAATTTAAAGATTTCTGATAGCCCAATCATGTAATCTGAGGTAGTGTTTCTCATCTACATCTTTTCTTTTAAGTTTTAGCAATATTTTCAATTTAAGAGTGTTTCTTGCGTCTTTGGTATTATATAGAATTATGTATTGTATTTGCTTACAAACATAAGATTTACTGTAGATGACACCTAGTTTCTATGTATTAACATTAATACGTGCTCGTGGACGCCTGTAGTTTGTCTAAGTACGGGTAGTAATTTATATAATAAGATAGATGGATAGATAATACTTTTTAATTTGTCAGTTAATATGTATATTTTATGACCTTAATCTTTTATGCTTTTTGCTTGGATATTGCTTTACTCATTAATATTTTTATTATATATGATTGTGAATTGTTTGACAGTTCTCCCAACTACCATCAATTGTAGTCAGACTCTTGCAAGTAGCATCGACCACAGAAAAAAAAAACTTATTCTGCCTAATGAGCTTTGTTGTTCTGCAGCAAGTTGATAAATATCAGTGAAAAAATATACAATCAATACATTTAGAGAGACATCGTTGTTATTCAAGTTTTTACGTGTCTAATTTATTTGTATTTAGTAAAAATCGATTGATATTTGTTACTGGCTTGAAACAATTGAATTTCGATGCTCATATTGCCACCTAAATTGCAACATGTTTTGAACAACTTTTTTGGAATTCTGTACATTCCCTTACATTTTCAAAACCAAATCAGGCTTCTCTTACAACGTCAGTCGTAATAGTTGTAAAGTGACTATTCAAAACTAATTTTCTAACCAATGAATCAATGAAGATACTCTGTTACGTGTTGACTCAATCGACGAGAAAGGCGTATTATATTTAGAATTTCTTGCAATTAACGGTGCATGAATATTTCTTTTGTTCACGCATACTCCACATTTTGGTTTGTTTATATAATAAAAAAGTAGATGTAAATAAAGCTGCATTTCCTTTATTATAATTTATTTATAAATATAGGAAGCAACAGGCAATCATATTTCTAAAAATTAAATCAAATTAATACGTATTTTTGGCAGGTTTGGTTTATCATGTATAATTATAGTAATCATCCTGGGCAGATTTATAATAATTATGTGGAGATATACGTTCCATATCTATGTCCATATTCACATGTATCGGATTACTTAAATCTATGTTGAATTCTTGAGATTTGATACTCTGTTGACCTGTAAACATCAAACTCTAAAATCTGCAAAAAGTTTTTCTGTTGTAATTTTATGGGTGTACCTGATATTGTGGCATTAAGTTTGTTGATAATGTCATCCAATTCTTGTTGTTGCAATGTAGCTGTAATTCTAGTGCTGTTGTTGTGCAATGATCTCTTGTTGCGCGATAGTAGAGGTAGAGTAAATTCAGTTTGAGACAATGGTGTGTCATCAGTACCAAATTCCTAAAAAATATATGAAATATTTTACATGAAAAAGATGTATTTTTTATTTGTCTAGTCTTTCGGAACTTGTTATTTCTAGTAAATTTTACTTACTAGACATTTGCCACTTATACAATACGCCTTTTTGTTAGCGGTTCCCTTTGCACAATCCGTACCAAACGGAAACCAACCGTCTTCACCATTTACTAAGTAAAATCTGTGTGGTATAGTTTCATCTTGACATGCAACTCGGCAAGGTCTATCTGGATCCTCTACAAGATAGGGAAATGTTATTCAAATGTAGATAGATAAATTGTAACGATTAATGTTTACCAACTGCAGGAGATATTTGCATGCCAAGCCCAGACAATCGGCGGACTTTTTCTCTATATTTGGTGCAAACCAGGGAAGCATGTTGAAATGGAGATTTTATTCTTCCACAACCCTATAAAAGTAACCGAATGATAAAATAATAAATGAAATAAATGAGAAAGCATGCGTTGCGTTAGATTTAGCTGTTTATCTTCTGTTATTCAATATTTTTTTACTAATTTAAAAATCAATTGTTTACTGAGCAACACAATGTATTTGCAAACTATCATGTAACCATTGTGACACAGTATACACTGGTCAAACGAAACAATATTTATGTGATACAATTGGCAAACACAAAATAATCATCTAATCTACACCAACAAAATTTAAACATGTTGATTGGAATCTTTGGTGTTATTTGATAGTAATTTAAATGGGGAAATGTACTTAGAATCATTAGAAGACAACGCTTATCCGTTGTTGCCTAATATTATTGAAAACAATAACCAGTACTGTGACTATCTGATATTTTTCCAAGATGATGGAGTAAGTAGAGCTGGAATATTGTTTGCTGTTCTTGTTTGTAGATAATATTATTTACTATTTTCTAATGCTGTTAATGTTTTCGTTGCTAATATGAGAGATTCTCAAAAAAGCATTTGGAAAACAAGTTGACTTTCTTTTGAGCACTCTTTGTTCTTTATTGTTTTTCTTTTGTTGAAGTTTAAAATCTCATATCGGTCAATACCTCTTTCCTATGATAAAATAGGGAAGGGAGAGTTGACTTTTAAATTCCAATTTCCGAATTGTTGTATAAACGGAAGCACGGAGGGGAATTGAGTGTCCAATCAGATTTGACTTTAAAAATCACAACGATACATAATATTGAAAGAATGGTATGTAACTCATTAAAAATCAATATGAAAATAATCGATTTGGAAATCTTTTTCGCATTGTTATATTTTCGATACTAGTTGTTTGGAAGTATGTGAACGTTTATTTAAAGTCCATTGACCATTTTGACTACACTTACATATTGATCAGGATGGCATAGTTGAATACTGGAGCGTCCTTTCTTATTTTTGCGTACAACAAGCCTTATGCCAGAACCAGGTGACATACAATTAAAGTGACAGCCACTCGCACTAACCCATTGAACATTGTAGTCTTTACGCCTAAGACCAGTTTTCCAGATAATTTCATTTTCTTCTTTATTCATATTAGGACATAATTCCGACTGTAAAACGTATTGTTCTTCATCGTATATATCACAATGGAAGTCCTAAAATTTATATATGTTTTAATAAATTATGCGAAAGATTAGGTTAAAACTAGGTGAAAAATAAAACAAGCTACTTACTATGCATTTTCCATTAATGCAGTAGCTAGGTTTTCCGTATCTGTTCCGTTTTGTTTGACAAGCTGTACCATCGGGAAACGTCCAGCCTCTGCTTTTAGTACCGCCGTTTCTTGTGTGGCACCACACCATACAAGCCTCCTCATCTACAAATAACACGATTGCAGGGCTACTGTTTATGAATCCTAAATGTATATTATTTACTGTCTGTGCTGATTCTCTGAGAACCTATGCCTGTTAATTCTTTATCCACTTCTTTTGCTCTTGTACAAATTTGTTCAGAAAATTCGCGTATAGTGAGCTTTGGTACGTTTAGACATTGTTTTGCATTACATGTTTGATACTTTTTGTCATGACCTTCGCACTTGGATCCGCTTCCTTGTGGCCTATATTAGAAAACAGTTACATATAAGTTAATAAATTCATAAAAGTGTACAATTATTAGAGGTTCTCAAAGTGTAGGTAAAATTTTGATGAGTATATATTCTTTATTGGCAGTTCAGTGCAATTATTAGATTTGAGCCTAATATTGATTTATATTTTAGAATATGTAGTAAAACTAGAACACTTGGTAAAACTAGAATGTTGAACGTTAAACTTTTAGAAACAACATATTATTGAAAATACAGGATTTTGCTGTAATACAGACGGATCTTTCTGGAGAGTAATATATTGTTTCGTATCTATGCTTAAATTATAACTTAAATTTTATATATTTTATAAGAAGCGATTACAAGTATATAATAAATATATGAATCAAGTTCTTTGATAAAGCTAGCATAGTTATTTTGGAAAGGAATTTTTTAACGTTTAACAAGAAAATGTCAGCTTCGGAGAAAAGTTTTCTCTTTTATACAACAATTTCTGGTCCATATTAAGTTGACTTTCTAGAAATGACACCAACGTTAAAGCCCAAATTTGTTGTTTTAGAGAAAACCTGAAAAATATGTATATACATAGGTATGTAACTTCTTTATTATTTTATTTCGCTATTTGATGTTCGCAATAGCTTTATTACAAATAAAAAAAATGGTTCTTTGTAATAACCAGTTTTAATTTTAATCATTCAACAATAGATTAGTAAAGAAAGAAAGGAAACTTAAACCGTTCCTCGGCCTAACTGACATTTAACATTTCATTTTAACCATAAATATGATGGACGAAAATAATGAACAAGTGAAGATATATTAAACAATTTATTCGATAGTTGAATTATGAGTTCCCCATGTCATGTGAATTCTAAACCTTCTGCGTTTAAGTATTGCAACTTTATTCTATAATCATTTTTAGTTGACGTTTTCCACGTAGAATATGTAAGATCTATTTAAAAGTCAAATGTTACTCTTGAAAAGTTTAAAGCCTGTAGCTTTTGTACCATCTATATAGTCATGTATTGTCACACACCCACCGGGTTTTGTATATAAATTCATTATATCTGGGTATACTAAAAGCTTCATTATCGACATCGACATTTTCTTTGCTTCGCCTTCGTAGTAAATATAGAAGTAATTATATGAAATTGAAGACTTCCACGGCCCGAATCTCTATTATGAGTGCTAAAAGATAAAAGTACAAAAATACAACTTTAGTAGATTTTGTAGTTTAGTACTGTTACTTTCTATTTTGCTGTTTGTTTGTTTAGTATGGTATATATTTACATTTCTATTATGCGGTAAAAATTCCGAAGCCCTCATAATATATCAATTAACAGGAAATATTAAGTCAAAATGTGAATCAAACAAAGATTACATCAAAAATGTAATCAAAGTGAACATACGTATGTGATGCTGCTTTCAACTTATATTCATAAAAATACCTTGGGTTATTGCATAATCT
Organism: Holotrichia oblita; assembly: GCA_023690525.1. NCBI lineage: Eukaryota > Metazoa > Arthropoda > Insecta > Coleoptera > Scarabaeidae > Holotrichia > Holotrichia oblita. Next base: position 153,972,434 of record CM043016.1, on the reverse strand, counting down.
CGTAGTAACCATGATTCCAGCACTACCAGTTCTTAAACGGCCTTCCTCCCCATACAAGCAGCCCGAAGCGCAATCGCTGAATTGTCTCCATTTACTCCATCCACCATTCAATGCTTCCATCCTCGCTAAAGATGTTTGGGAAGTACGATATGCAGAGTTAGTAGTAGGTCCTTTGGTGATACATCTTCCGCCTTTACACCACTAAGGAGCCATACTGTTTAATACCAAATAAATCTTCCTAAACATATTTTTTCTTACCAAGTTATGTCCACAAGATGTTCCTTCTAAAGCTGGATGAGAGGTCCAAGTATATCTGAAATAATAAAAACACTTGTAGGTGTTAAATCAATATAGAAATTAATCCAATTATAGAATAGAACTAATCATAGCATGACGTACAAGTTAGGTAAAGAACAAAAGTTATAATTTGTACTTTTGACTGCTATACATACCGCTCTCTTTCACAATGTAAATCGCGACAGACATCATCTAGTGGTTGCTGCGAGGAATGGCGACTTCCCCTTCCATATTTCAGCATGCCTAATATTAAAGTTGTCGGATAATTAAATAAGCTAAATAATAGAAAATCTTACATTGCTGATCGGCATCAAACCGTTCACCGGGTAAATCTCCTTCGGCACTGTGATCTAGTTGACCGGCCGAGCTTCCGTGGTCTAATAAGCATCTTGATTGTATCGTACTTTAAAAATAAACGACAAAGACTTAAGAAGTGAAGATATTTTTATTGAAAAAGTACGTACTCTAGGAATTTTTCTAGATATCTCCGGCTACACGAAGACCAAGTAATTTTTCCACTACCTAGAGTAGGTGACATAATATAGCTCGTTGGGTCACAATCGTTGTCAGCCATTGGTCCATCGTGTCTCATTCCTAGACTAACAAAAAATAAAAGAACGTTACTTTCTTCTTGTTAGTATGAAAATGAAAGTTGAAGATTATGATTTTATTACATAACTTTTAAATAGGTATTTTTTTATAAAAGGAATAATAGTAGTATGTACAATTTTTGAATTCAAGCTTCCTAGATTTAACAAACAAATTATATAAAGCAACATCCTAGTTTTTGGAGTATAGAATTTGTATATTTCGTTCATTTTCATTGCGAGGTACAAGTAACTTTTCTGTTAGTATTGGTTATGCGTGTAGCTTTAGTTGCTTTGATATTTTAGCCACAAAATTACTTATATTTTAATTTATAATGATCCAATGTGAGTTAATTAGTATCAATTCAAATAAGAATAAAATGTTCTGTAACACAAATTCGTTTTATTGTAATAAGAGTCCACATCTTTCGGTCGAGAATATAAAATTTAGGAAAAATCAGTAAGTTGCAGATAAACACAAACTATTGACGTTTCTTAAATTTTTTATAGCCTCTGTTATAGTCTATTCTCCTGGGAATGGCTAATTGCCGAATTATGTAAAAATTTATTACAATAAAGCAAATTTGTGAGGTGGAACATTTTTTTTTTATTGGGATTCATTCCAATTCAATTCATTTATTATTCATTTGAAATGCTTGCTCGCAATATACGCAATATCGCAAATATTGACGCGGTGTTTTGCACAATTTTTCAATGTTATATTCTTCTGTACTGGTTTATAAAAATCATTTAATTATTTCATTGTAATTGCACTACAGGAGATACTTTTCCAGGATGTACATGACAAGATATCCAGAGATATATGCAATTCTTCGAAATCTTGAAATTATGTATTTGTCGAATTCCCAAAGCTGCTCTATTTGGTTACTCAACATCTTAAAGTGCGAAAGATCGCTTTCTTCCAATGTAAGGATAAAAAAAAGTTTTAGTTTAAAAGCTCAAAGCTCAATGTCCTGCGGTTTCGTGTTTAGTGAGTTAAAGTGTTGTACATAGTCGGTATAAAATGTGAGGTTCACAAGCCTGTCGTCATGCCTGTTAACATCTTAAAGTTTTTCCATTGTTCATGGCTTTTAATAAAACATTCCGTTGCAGATCCTAGACACATCGAAAAGTATTGCCATAACGTAATCATCTTACTTTGATATAGTAAAAATTATACGCAACTTCTTCGGATTGGATAATCCGAAATAAATAATTTATAATAAATTATTCATCCAGTTCTTTTACAAATATCAATAATGCAATGCTGGTGATATGCGTGCTTTTGTTAGTGGCAATTGAAAGATATTTATACTTGTAAAATTTTCTGGATAGGCAAGTTCCAATTTTATTCATGTGCGTAGTAATGGTTTTCTTTGGTAAGCTCATAGATTATTAAATGCTAGGGCATGCTTAGCGAAAGAGGAAAATTTCTACGACCAATGTGATATTCTTCTTACCCATCCAAAGAGGAACTTTGCTCATTCGAAATAGTTTAATACCGAGCTTAGATATAAAGACGGCCCACTTTTTCGTATAATGGTCTACGTTACCTAATTAATTACACAGTTTTACCACACCTTGCACAGGGTGACTTATTTTCGTATGTTTGGCAAAAGATCTTTATCTAGAATTATTTCTATTTATAAAATAGTTTTATGGAGTGAATTGTACCAGATACAAGAATTTTTTCAAACTGAAATATACTTTAATATATTGTGGGTCCTTAAAGTTAATATTCTTCTGGCATTAGTTCGAGAAAATACAAATATTTCATGTCGAGAAATACAAACAACTGGAAATGTTAAAAGAAACAGTTCTTCGAATCCTTATGCAGTGTAAATTTCGGCCATATAAACTAGAATTAATCACTATCTGTGCCTAACAGGTTTTAAAAGAAGGTTAGAATTCTGCAATTTGTTTGTAAATAGGTGTAACTAGTATTCAGTTTTCGCAAGGCATGTTATCTGGACTGATCAATCACTTATAAGTAGCGACGGTATCTTTAATCGCCATGAATTCATAACAATCCCTATTCTACCGTCACAAGTTTGAGACAACGATAGATCAATTAATAAAACCTTATTTCTTCAATATAAACATAAATGCGTTATCGTACATAAACATAATAAATAATGAGTAATTTAAAACCATAGTTGAACAATGTACACCTCTTGCTATTTGTCGGTCAATATAAGAATAACAGCTCGAAATAATGATTCTTTACTAAATTTGCATCTTCATTTCTCAAATTAAAGCACTTAATTAATTATTGGTTACGAAAGGATTAAATGCATGCAAAACTACTTCAGTAGAATCCAAAATATAGAAAACGTGATACTTTTTCTTTTTCCATGCCTACTACAAAAATATTGAATTAACGATTTTTCAAATACCTCACCTGAAAATACTATATATATTATATATTTTTGGAATAGCTGTTCAATTCTCTTTTCATTTTTGAGAAAACATACGAGATGTCCCATAAAAACAAACACAAGTAGTGGTTATATCGAAAAAACCAAAGAAAAATCAAAATAAAATTTATGCTCTGCTTAAAAAAGTGTCTCAAGGATGTTGAAACTATTTTTAGATAGCACCTAAGAAAATCAAAATATAGGTAGGAGATGGCGGAATTCGGTTCATTCCATTATTATTTTGCAAACATGCTTAAACTTTGCTTAAAATTCGATGAAGCAAGAACTGTTTTATAATATTTCGTACATATCATGATGAACTTAAACCAATTTGTTAATTGGTTAGGTAAATCACGATTTTGATAATCGTATGAAATGTTTAAAATCCAATTATATAGTGAAATACGTTTAAATCGAACAAATGTAAAAGTAAATACAACAATTGCGAAAGATCTAAAATTTCTATACGCAAAACTCTAATTAGAGTTAAATTTAATTCTTTGAAAGTACGCTAATGATATTCTTATTCAACTGTTAAACGAGATATCTTTTCCTGTTTAATGTAACACGTGAATAAATAATTTCCCTTTAAATGTATGCCAGTCAATTAGAGACACGTAAACAAAACTAATTCATTTCGTGATGTTCTTGGAACGACAGTGAAATGTAAAATTTTATTTTCTAGTTTGCTAACCGAGAATTGCGATTTACGATAATTTGGCTGTTTATATTCCATGATGATAACAAGCAATTACTGAGCGCACTCGATTATCATATTCTGCGAATTTTGTCGGTCGTTGTAATTTGCATGACATTTAACTTACTTGTGCCCAATTTCGTGAGCGACCACATAAACACTTTCGAAATGTCTCCTTCGTTCACAGTGCAACTACTCGTCAGCGTACACATCCCGGCGACAGGAGCTAAACCTTGAAATACATTAAAAACATTAGTTCAGATACTTTTGTATATTTTAGACGTATGTACCATCTTTTTCAAGATAAATGCGAAATATCTTTGTTTTAAAGCAATTTTAATTAGAGAAATGAAATTCGTTTTAAATCAAAAAGCGTTTATTTAATATGGACGCTGAAAAATTTTGAATTAATATGAGAAAGATGACACATATAGTATGTACTCCATAGATGCAATTCAACAACTACTAGATAATATAAAATTATTTAGAGTTATTCTCACCAACTACTTGACTAGATATTTTCCCATGCTTTCCGCGGACATACAGATCCAATCCAGTTAGTATAAGTGCATGGTCCCAATGTTGTGGTTCACGATCACCAACAGGATTCTTTGTCCTTTGCCAACTACAAAAGTTGGAGAGATATCTGTCAATGTCCGGCGGTCGTGATAAGCCTGCAGCTTCTTCTTTTTTAAAATCTCTAACCGTTTCAGGAGAAAATTGACAGGTCTTCCAAGGCTAGGATCATGATATAACAGCTGGACCTATAGATATTCTATATATTACCAGTTTTCAACCACAAAATTGTGAAGATCAGTTATATTTATTAGTTTTACTTGTGGGTTTAAGTGTTTTAGTGTTCTACTTCTGCACTCTGAGAGCCAGTGAAGAACTATACATTGAAGGCTATATAATAAGGCTCTGATATATTGTCACCTAATACACCAAGCCAAACATTAATATATAGAAAACTTGTGCTGATATCTATATTATCGAATCTGCTCTGAATATTATGTGTCCCAAACGTCAAGATTTTTTCGATTAAATATTTCATTGCTCTTAAAATAAGACCTATCTCTAAACGATTAACTTAAGTAGATCTAGAATATTGATAAGTTATTTGTTAAATCATTTATTGGACCAATATAATTTTGTTTACATCTTCACTTTCTTATTTTTATCTTATTATCGTAAATATGCGAGAGCATGTCCGTTTCCTTTCTGGACACCACCATCGATACATTACGTAAGCTGCTGCAGGATTATTATTGCATTTGATGTACATATGTACACTTTCAGTATGTCAATTTTTTATCGTTAGAATAATAGATATCTACCACTGCGTTTTACTTATGTTGAAAACTGAAAAGTCAATGTCATTCTTCGTCTATTCTTTTCAATGAAACAGTTTGATTTATGTTTTTAATTGTAAACTACAACATGTTATAAAGAGATTTTTTTATTTTGAGGCATATGCTACAATTTAAACATTTGTTGTTTAATTGTTTGTTTAGTGTATAATAATTCTATTAAATTTATTTGAAAATCTAATAAAATGACATAATACTTCAGACACCTGACAAATTTATTTGTGTACAATTTCAATTCTTTAAGTTTGTGAAGTATAATCTAGGAATCTAATTTAAAAAAAATACGGGCAGAGGGACACAATAAAATGAAGATAACATTATGTACATTAATTAATTGGTTTAATAAACAAATATTGTAATCAGAATTAGTTTAAAATGTTACTTACAGCATTTATCATGGCAAGCACAAATCTTATAAGTTCTCTTTCAGTATCTACTGGAAAATTCGTAATCATGTGATCAAAAAGATCTCTATCAACAAAAACGGCAGTTTCTACGAATACTGGACTTCCTTCTGAAATGTCTCTCTTTTTAAGCGTTTTCTTGAATTAGTTTTAGTCTTGTTCAAGTGGAACGATTCTTTGGTATAAAATTCAGGTCGCTTTGTATGTTTCTGTTTGCGGTTAGCTTTTGTTTTTCGTTTGGAATATCTATAATCGAAGCTACTATCTATACCCTGTAGTTTAGCGTTAGTGTTACTCCTTTTGACGTTCTTATTCATATTGTGTACTGGTTTTCGTATTAATAGGTGCGGTTGACTGGAATTGTTACGAAAACGTTTCGGCAGTGGATGTATGATGAAGTATTCGTTTTCGTTGGAATGAAGTAGCCCATGCTGAAACAAAATTAACGTTTTATAATTGTGAATCATTATAGACTTGATACTTACCACTCCATCGCATAAATTTAAGGCAGTAGATGTCGATTGATAAAAGCATTCCAAATCCAAGTTGCGATGAGGTATTATATGAGATTCATTGGTGTACGAGTTGAGATAAACAAAGTTGGGCGATAGTAATTTCTGAGTTTGAATAGGATACAGCGTAAAATTGCCTTGAAATATGGAGGAATCTATTAAAAGTTGGAGCATTCCGCGTACTGCGAATCCCCTTGACGGTTGTTCTATGTTTATTAGAATAGGTAAGTGAATGAGTATTTGTAACCTGAAAATAAATTAAAAAAAATCAATACTGAGAGATTTTGCATATTTGGGTATATGCACGTTGTAAAAAGATATATTCATATCTGAATGTATGTCGTTACAAAGCATGTTTCTTCTGATTCTATTTCATTGTTATCAACTTTTACATATCTACAATATTACCATAAAAATAAATACATAAATGTCATACTTCAAAAAATTTTCATCCTGGATACAAAAGCATTTAAATCTACGTATCTACCGATCTTAACGTTTGGTTGTGAATCCTGGATATTAAACAAAAAAAGAAGTAGATTACAAACAGTATAGATGAAATATCTGAGAAGGAAATTACAATTTATTAAACAGAGACTATTAAGCTGGGGAGAATATCTGTAGAGATTGGAAGGCACAAGATAACCTATTCGACTACGTGAAGCAAGAATTGTAAAAAATAAAAGAATAGGAATATTTAAATACAAATTATTTTTATAGAAGATAACTAGAAGCATCTCATTTCAGATAGCCCAGTGTAGAGTTTTTTGAAATCGGTATTTAGGGAGCAAAAATATAAGTAATTTTACATGAACTTGAACTAATGTTACTTATTTAACATTTTTAATATCTCTTCGTAAAAACATCTATAAACTCATTTACGTGACAGCTAATTCAAAATAAAAACAAATATAAAAAATGTGAACAAACATGAAATTAACAAAGAATGAGTAACATCGTTTTTATTCTTTACGTCCAAGATTCTACTCGCTACACAATTTTCTGAAGTTGTTGCTTCAGTGTAGGGTTCGGTGCAGGAACTACAACAAAAAATTGTGGCTGGAAGCAATTCATCGCAAATGTCTTAAGTTATTATTTGTACCAGTTACTTCAGTGAGATTAATAATTTTCTGATCTCTCTGGACGACATACTGCCCTAAATTATAACCAATAGAAATTACATCTTCCTGTTGAGATAATCAAAATGAAACACTACGGTTTTTTTTTCTGTGAATTTCTAGCATACCCAACACACACTTCAAATTCAACCTCATTGGACTATTATATTGCATCCCATTTTTGAGGTGCTCGATTATGTTTTCTAGTTCATTTTAACATACCTATGTATTTTTTTTTACTCCGGCATTCAAATCGCTTTTCTTTGGTGCAAAAGATAAGTTTTAAGAAGATTTATCTATCTTATTTAACAATTTATCTTTGGTATTTCTATTTAATTTTCTTAAAATAATAAAATATCTTGTAGATGATAAACCCCACTTCATAAGCCCTTTTGTAACACGTAAATCTTCTAATTATGTTTCAAGCACACACAAAGGATTTGAGTGAACATATTTAGGGTGTCTCTTTCTGTCATTGTTCTTTTTAATGCTCTTTCATTGGCGTGTTTAATTTTAACTTCTATCTCATATCGTGGCTTTGCGGTGACTGATCCGCTGATGGTTGTATTTTTAGTAATAATGCTCAGGCTATTTTGTGATACTTGGAATAAATTTGCAATTTCCCAGTTTAATTTTCCGGAATTATAAAATTTGAATTCACTATGAATCTTGTATCTGCTCATACAGCTACTAACTTCAAACTTCATAATAGGTTTTCTCAGAGTTACCAGCAATTATCCAGGCGTTCTTTCTTCAACGCGATCTGTTATTATACGTCTACATTGTGATTGAATAAAATGTAATACAATAATATGCGGATGATCACTGTCGTGGACGCAAACTTTTGGTGTATGCAGGAACTATATTATTATTAAAAACTAAGATTTTATTAGGTGAGCCAATAGAGATGAGACAGGACTCACATAATAATAATATTTATATTTTTCAAGTATCCTGTCCGTTCACATGATCTGATGAAGCATATATGTACATGCATACCTGTGGGATGGTGAAGAATGCAGTATTACGACAGTAATACGAAGTATAATATCCAACTTCAGAAGTTGTTGGAATTAGTCGTTACGAATATCTTCATTAGTCAGAAAAAAACGTTATCTACTAATATTTATTCGAGACACTAGTTTAGTGAATATTGTACCGTAGGTATCAATAAGTACAAAAAATATTAACTATATTATTATTAAAAACTAAGATTTTATTAGGTGAGCCAATAGAGATGAGACAGGACTCACATAATAATAATATTTATATTTTTCAAGTATCCTGTCCGTTCACATGATCTGATGAAATATACATGCATACCTGTGGCATGTTGAAGAATGCAGTATTACGACAGTAATACGAAGTATAATATCCAACTTCAGAAGTTGTTGGAAAAACGTTATCTACTAATATTTATTCGAGACACTAGTTTAGTGAATATTGTACCGTAGGTATCAATAAGTACAAAAAAAATAAATGTTAATAATTAGCTATTAATTTTAAATCGTAAAGCTAATTGTCAACATTTTTTCCACGTTATAGACTTGAATCTCAACTTTACATTTTACAGAGTATTTCATTTATCAATTCCTAAGATGGGATCGATACAACCTATTTTATTAGTACTAAGTTAGTCAAATGACCCAAATTATTGCTACATATTAAAATAGTTACGCAAATATTGATTACAAATTGAAATATAAAGTTTTTCTTTAAAATGGGACACTATCTACTTCACAGGGCACTGCTTTAACTTCGTCATCATCGTGGAATTTATTTCCAGTCAAAAAATGTTTTAAGTTGAAAATAAGTAAAAGTCGGAAAATGTCAAATATGGTGTATAGATAGTAATGGGTGACCAACTATTTCAAATTCAAGATCCACCAGTTTTTATAGAATTTTCTTCTTGTTTAAATCGGGTAGTTTGTTTTGAATATAGATTGTTAGACGGTCCAGGAGGTTAGTATAATATGCTCTTGTAATGGTTTGACCTCTCGGAAGGAAATCTATAAGCTAATAGCTATATCATCATGTTTAACCTACTGGTTTGATTGCTGTTTCATTTTTGTTGTCCAACAATGACCGTCCATTGTTATAAACAGTTGAAAAATTCCACTCCATTTTGATTCAGTTTGTCTAAACCGGCTCTACCACCGAATTTGCTTGTTCTTTGATGATAGTAAACGCGTCATTCAATGCATGGATAACTTGTACATATCCAGTTCTTGTATTGTGATGATGATACGCCTTCTTTTAAAATCTGCACCGTCTCTGTTAGCTTCAATTTTCTCTCAATTAACATGATATCAGGGAATTTATCAACAATATCCGGTGTCAACACGGTTTTTGACGTACTATATGAGGTTCATTTTCGACGCTTATCTTACCTCCTCGAACCCGTTAATCTAATGGCAAACAGTTGTAAATAAAATACCATCACTCAACGTATTGATATTGTCATCCTGTATTTCTTCGGCTGACAAGGTTTTTCTTAGAAGATATTTAATCACAGCACGATATTCGCTATTCTCCATTTTACAAAAAACTGTGCACTAACTGTTTCTTAACATTGCTAAAACCAAACTACTTGTACACTAAAAAAAAAACTTTTCGTCCCAACCTCGTATATGTATATTGGTACGAATTTCAATTTTAGATAAGGTAACCTTTTCGCGATTCTGCTTTTCGAGAAATCCCAGCAGAATGACGCAATGTAAAGTCTTTTGATTAAACGGTCTAACAATTGATTAAATTCTTCTTAAGCAGGAAGTGAAGCCAGACTTGAATTATAAACATACTTAAAGGAAGCAATTACGGAAAAGTACAAATCTTCTGATGTTTATTCACTTCAGTTAATTACTATATGTACGATGGAAGTTCTGCGTGCTAAATCTTCCGGAATTACTGCAACAACGAGACACCGATTATAACAAAAAAGTAGTTATTGTTGAATTAGTAGAATCACGACTGTGCAAATTTATTTACACCGTGAGAGTGTTCTATAATTAATCAATTGGTTGCATTAGCATGTCAAATTAAGAAATATCTAAAAGTGTACCTTTGATTTGGTAATAATCGTTATGTTTTTACTTTCAGCAAGTTACATTACAATCTAAAAGTTAACTAAGAATGCGTTTTTAACCAAAAAAGGAATTATGTGAACTAATATCTTAGACAGTTTGATGCTTATTAGTATAGTACGAGTAGATTTTTGTAGATACATATATATAAATAATGTTAAGCATTTAATACTTAACGTCAGGTCAGCGCTGTTGATACGTATTATACTTACACAAGTTCAAATAGTGAAACAATATTTAAAATTACGAAACCGTGTTTGTTTTGTAACACTCAACCTTTTTTTTTGTTAGCTGAAATTAGTTTCTTATGCGAGTAAAAGTAATAATAGCAAAGTTTGTAGCAGATCGTTACAATTATATCATGAAAATTGCATATGTATACTATTTGAAATTCCTCATAATTTTATTTTTAATTTTTTAGTAAAAATTTACTCCAGTATGAAGTTCTTTTCATTATTCTTTATAACATTTTTTGATTATGCAGTTTTCAAATTTTTTATTATTATAAAATTTACAAGAAAAATTCTTGGAGAAAAGTTATATTAGTTCAGACATTCTAAAACTAGTTTCAACTGTACAGGATAGTTTAGTAAGATGAACCAAGACGGAAGTTAATTATTTTAAATAGCACACTAGGCATACATTTGCATCACCGAATTGGATGAAAAGTGTACGTACGTATCTTACCTTACTAATTTTTTTGCGGCATTGCCAGTTTCTTTCAAAAAATTTTTGTATTTTTAGAAATATATACCACAATTGTCATGAATATGACAGAATTATGATGAAAATTTGTATGTAATTAGACATGTATTATTAAATTTTTGTCTTGTTTCGAATAAATATGAAGCAACGTTCAATGCACCACCGCCTATTTTTCAAGAATAAATTAGACAAAATGAATATTTGAAATTATTGTCATCATGTCAAAGGTACGTTGATTTAACTCAATTTTTAGTCCATAATCAGCAATTAAAATACTAAATTGACTTTTACAAAGAAACTATAAGAGATAGCTATAGGGCACCTTAATAACATTTAACAGAGAAATAAAATTAAAATCGAATGACGATGTTAGATACAGAGTGATTTATTTAAAATAAGTAAGTTATTTTAACCACCCTGTGTAAGTTTTAGCAAGCATCTTTATTTTAGCATTAGATGTAATGGTTGGTTGTGCTAATAAAATAATACAACTTGAAACACGTAACTTAAATAGGTACGCTAGGTACTCATTCGAAATATTGATCTACATTGTCAAAAATTGTTAAATATCTCAGAAAATGTTGAACCTAGGCATAGGGAATTTAACAGTAACTTGCCTTTATTTAGTCTGCGTCATCGAAATATGCAATAATATACATGGTGTTCCATTTAAAGTTTGATGACTTTGATGTGTAACTTTCTTTTGGAACAATCTGTATATTTCAAAATAATTTTAGAACGTACTCCTAATGGGCCTACACATGCTACAATAAAAAGATTGTAAATATGTGTTACAGTTTTTTGTATATCAACCCCTCTCCTGTATATATATTCATATATAGGGAACAAAAATGATAATCTTGGGTTTTCGGTCTGTTATCACAGACCTAACATTGTACGGTTGGTACTTCTGGTCGCATATTCATATATATGTATACACATATAAACGATAATTATGGAATAATAGTTATTATGTTCAAAGCTAGTGAGCTAGTTGCTTGAATTCAGATATGTAGAGTTCATTAAATTATACAGAAGTATTTCTTCATCAAGAATTTAGACAATAACAGTTAGTAGTCTCTATAATAATAAGGGGGAAACGAGTTTTATTTCTGTCAGGTACAGAGACGCATTGTAGTTGATGGCTCTTTTATGCCCCCTATGTTTATGTTTTCAAGGGAGAGAATGAAAATGTTGTAAATGGTATACGACTAAATTTCTGGCGCGAATACAGCACGAACGAATAAATAATCTTTTCGATTTGGTGCAAAAAGTTTATGGGAAAAAAGATAATCCATGCTGCTATAGATAGAACTTGCACATAGAACTTATAGATTATACCAGGGATAATGGTGTTGTGTTGCTATGCTCCATTTTCTATTGCATACATATGGTCTGTCACCGGTGGACGGAGCGCTTATGAAGCCATTAAGAAGTTATTTTGGAGAGAAAGTAAAAGAATTGTAAAGATCTCATAGGATAATTACCTACGACCAGATCTGTGAGCTCTTCGAAAATACCTATCTGCGAACAATCATAATATCATTTTCAATCAACGGAGTTCGGAAAATGGCATATGGGGAATTGAGCATAATGTACTTGAGAATGTCGACTTTCCGCCATTTGCTGCTACTAATATGCGTGACGAACAAGAGCAAAGTAGGGTTATGGGTAGGCTTGGAAACAAAGGCAAAAGCAGTTTCCACAGAACAACCTTCAAATGAGAATTGCTTTGAAAAGGAGAATATAACGAATACACTACGCAGTCACAATAGTAACCCTTTCCATTGATATCATCTGGATCATCGTCGCTTTTTCTAGATCCGTCAACGTTTTCCGAAAAGTTTTCAGAAATCCAGGTATTCTCGTTTTCAACAGCGAGCGCCTCGTAAAAATGTGTTTCGTATCAATATGGTAAGATAGCGATGATATCAAGTTCACAATATAAAAAGATATGGCAGCTATCTCAAACAATGCTGGCAAACAC
>CM043016.1:153843904-153958757 GCA_023690525.1 Holotrichia oblita | reverse complement strand
TCTCTGAATTGAATCTCAGCTGATGCGCATATGCTCTAATATAGTTAGATGATTTGACCAAAAAATGTAATTTCCATACGTGGATTTGCTTCATTGCATATAATCCAAGATGTAGAAAAACAATCCATAAAATTATTACATCCTTATTGTTAATAAATCTATCCTGTACGTATCATGCACCTAAGATCAGTGCTTGGCTTAATCACGAACAAAATTAGCTCGGAGAACTTGAAAACCGAATAGTGCTCTCCCTCGACATTTGTAGATTTCATGCTCTAAAAAAGTTTTACAAGTTTTTCTTGATATCTTATACGGTTCATGTTGGATTCGCAAAAAAAGGGGAAACATCGCAAAAAAATAACCCTAATTGTCCCTTTATTTGTAAAGGTAGCTTAACGACAAAAGATACCAAAAAACTGTTAGGACTTTTTTGTAAAGCATAAAAATCTTCTCTGTGTGCGAGAGCACTATTCTAATTGTTATGGTTTTTAAGTTATCTTGCTAATTCTGTTCGTGATTAAACCGCCTTTACACCGGTTAGTAACATTGTCAAGTTAATAACATTTTGTTAATAACTCGTGTTATTAACTCCGGTGTAAAGGCGGCTTAAGCCGAGCCTCGACCATAGGTACAAGATCTCTCTGATCTGCGCTCCTTGCATCCGATGTCTTCACCGGTGGACACGAAAATATTATTGTGAGTTTGCGGTTATAATTGATTCTGGCTTTCATGTACGCATCCTCATACTTGTTATAATTAATTGTTCTTGTGGTCAATGTTGGTTTTGGTAGCTTCGTTTGGCGCCCTTTGCTGCTTTTTTTGGTCTTTCGTTTTCATTCGAAGGTTCGAGAGGTAGACCAGCTGCTTCGAGTAAGTCTGATCTCGAACCGTTTGGTGTTGGAGAGTGGACAATTGCGACAGTATAGCTTGTATATATATAATTAATTATTATTATTTTTTTTGTATGTATATTTTATTGTTGAAATAACCACATTCAAATGTTGCCAACCAGTGAAAAATGGTGTTCCAAGACTTTCAAGTATTGTATTTCAAAATCGGAAAGAATGATAATTTCTAAAAATGTGTGTACAGCTCATTCTATCCATTGTTCCTATCGTTAATACCGTGCTCAAGGATAATTACATGGAGCAATTTTCCTGCTTATAGGGGCAATGACATGAATTGGCTGAATCAATCAAAAGTCCTATCAAGTAACTTTTCAAATTTGCGGGTATTTTAAGCATATTTTAAGATGGTACTCTACGAAAAGTCACAAAATACTGTGCAATTTCACTGCGATTTACAGTAATGTCGGATAATTTAGTTACTTTTGATTAGTAACCATCTTAAAATTCCCGCAAAATTAAAAATTTGTTAGGCGAATACGGATATTCATCGGTTTGGCGAATTGCATAACGAAGTCTTTTATTTACACAGGTATGGTTTATTTGCAATTATTCGCTAACTTATATGAGTACGAGCAGTGTTCAATGTGTGAGATGCATTGCATATTGTATAGAATTCCAAAAAATCGTGTACTTTTAACAAACAAAACAAAATCTCTGGAAATACCAGAATAGACTCTAGATGCGTATAGAGATCGGCGACGAAATACCTACGCATATAAAACGGTAAACAACGAGATCATGTTTTGCCATGTGCAATCAATCCATATACTGCTCTGTTTGCCAACTAGCGATTTGTTATTTGGAAAAAAGCCGACTTTCTAATATATTTATACTTTCAATGCAACTTTTATTTAATATATATGTATCGTGTATTAAAGCAGTACTGTTGAGTGAAGAATAGTAAAAGAGGCGCAACCGCCATATTATAAAGTGTACCAAAAGGTTCCCAGTTACACAGGTCTATCACTATACATACATGTGGGTTTGAGATTTCGTAGAGCGCCATTCAACGGAGAGTGAAAGAAAATAATAGATATGTAGATAATAGAAGATAGGTTACGCCTTAATGTATTATTCTTTCACTCAACAGCTGTACAGAAGGAGTCCAAGAGGCCTGTGGTCATAAGAAGTCTATATAAGTGGCCAAATAGAAATAGCAATAATTAAAAGACTGAAAAGGGCAACGAGGGCTAACGTGACTTAGCGAATTTTTTTGTTTGCTTACCTCTCACTTCCTCACTGCTAGTTTCCTATTTATATCAAGCGGTATGCCTTATAGACAAATACAAGAAGTAAACTATGAATGACCTGCAATTTCTAATTCTATGTAACTTACCAGATTTTTTAACCGGTTAACTACAACTTACAAAACCGTATCCTGTCACAGCTGGCGCAATTTAATTTTGTGATATTTCACTCATTTTTTACAAATTGTGGTTACTTGTTAACTATGACTTAACACTAAGGTAACTGTGTAGCAGTTTTCAACGGATTTCTATATTATTAGTTGTTATATTACTTCAAACTGTATAGTCACAAAACGAATGTCATTATGGGACATGCAATATAAATTTATTATATAGTACGTACCTGGAAAATACGCATGGCACAGTTTGCACACAGAAGTCATAAAAGCAAAGAGAAACCGCTGTCGTGTAAATACACGCCTATATAAAATATCGACGATCACTATGTGCAGGATTAGTTATGACCGGTTAACCGATACTGCTATTTGATAAAAGCGAATGGCCACCTCGTGTTAATAATCGGTTAAAATACACAGCCCTAATTTTATCATTGAAGTTTCCGTCTCTTGCTAAGGACTAAATTCTGCAAGTATACGTGGCTATTAAATAATTTTCGACGTCAATTAAATTGTATTAGTGGCTATTTTGATGGTAATGAATGATTGTATAACAACTAAAAAGGAATGAATCAACAGAAAAATAAAGAGAATGCAAAAACAAAATTTATTACATTAAAAAGTTTCATTAACAAAATAGTTTACTTAATACTTAATTTACATTAAATATGAATAATTGAAATATAGGTACTTACAGAGAACATCACACGGCAGTTTTCATTCTAATCTATTTACTTCATTCTCAAGTTTTCTAATATATATTAATACTTTTTGAGGTTGCATCAGAAAATATATCCACAACTGTCTTTTATATTTAATCCATTCGTTTTGAGTTGCTTGTTTCTGAAAATGTAAATATAAACCAAAACGTAAGTGTATATGAAAGCATTTGTTCAATTGATTCCGATCAATAAGGATCATAAACTTGACCCTCACACTTTCCGATTTTTTATATCTGACTAAGAAGTTTTATCTAAACTTTTAACCGAGTTTCTCAGTTCTTTGGAACGTTGTTAAACTCAGTTTATTTACCATTTACACATTGAGTTCAAATTTATCCAGTTTTTTTTATATAACTAACTAACAATAACTATCAAGTAAATAGTACGTGGTCTGAGCTTTAGCAACTTCGCGAAGTGAGAAACACTGTTGAAACTGTAATGCGAAGGAATTATATGGTATTATTTTGATAATTTGTGCTCAAAAAGCGATAATAAACTTTGAATATGATTTAAGCGACCTGAATTAAATAAAACGTTCAATGGTGTTGTGTAATTCTTTTTAAATAAATTTCAAGAATCAATAGAGAGTAGCGCATTAAATACATGTATGTTTTGTTACAGTAAATCCAATATGAGAATGTGGGAGCACTTACAGATACACATATTACTTTTATTTTGTCGGTCTAAAATAAGGCCCGATAGATTAGGAGAGAAGTAAACATACAGCAAACTTATCATTACCTTAAGAATTTTGATATAAAATTTAAAAATCTCTTAATCTTAAATTCACAGTTAACATAATTTGTAGCAGACCTTCCCCTACTGAACGATATTCAGTCTAGGAAGCGCAGAGTAACATTGGTGTCACGCGAGCTTTGAGGTATTGAATGTGAGATACATGGTACATATATATTACTTACATAACATCCAAAAGATCAAAGTTCAAGGGTTGGTATTAGAATTACAGAATTAATGATGTTAATAACAACGAAATCGTCGCCTTACCTACCTGTTCATAAGTAAGACATGTTAATGTAATTGAGGTGCTGACTGTAGTTTTCACATCGATAATTTCTCAGTACATCCTGTAAAGTTTAATGGTTTTACAAGATCGTTTACCTTCGGCAATGGTCTGAATTGTCCGATTGTCAACACTTGAGAAAATTCGCATAGATGTATAAATCACTTGCAGTTGGTAATTTTGTTTATTGGATATAACAAGCAGTTTAAAAGTAACGTGAAAAGAAAATCCACTGAGAAACTCATATATCCGCGAAAATCATAGAAACGAATAATGGATTTCAGAATACACAATCACAATTTTAACGACTTTGAAAAACGTTTTTTGAATATTTTCTTTAGTTTGAGTTGTTAACTATATATCTGATCGCTGATTTTCTGTAATATCATTGCTAAATACAATTAAAAAAAAGGTAGTGCAATGGTTACCATGAAGTTTGAATCACGAAAAGTTTCTGTCCTTTATATCCTTTTCGGCCGAGAATCACAGGATATTTGCATTTGCAATATTATTAGGAAGGGACCAGCGACGATAACGCCTTTATTTCTTTACCGAAGTAGTGTGTCACTTCTTAATTCATATTTCAAATTGGCTCTACATAGTAGTAATGTGAAAATAAAATTGGTTTTATTTTTTTGGCGACTGTGTATGGTATAATGCCACTTTCTTATCTTGGATACTCTTTAGCAATTTATCTGTATTTTGTTTACTTACCACTGCATCTTTCCAAATGGACACGATAGTAGTTACTACGTTATTGCTATCATGCAGGATGTTATCTATATGACTAAACATTTCATATATCTTGTAAGGAATTACTTTAAATTCTGACGTAGGACCATTAGTTAAGAAAGAAGTCAGTAATCTGTTATTCTTTTCACTGAAACAACAAAATAGAAAGTGAGCAAAGTCAACAGAAACGACAGTCAACATTTTCTTACATTAGGCGTATTTCTTTAGAAAGTGTCGTGTTTTTAATGAGATTTAAGTTCCAACTTTCTAAATGGAAATTGTTTAACCTATCCAGATCAGATTTAGTGATATTATTTTCAATTAATTTACATAAAACTTGCATCAGTGTGGTTCTTTCTTGGAATGGAATGTTTTCGTATACTTTATATTGCTTTATAATATTGTACATTGATTCCTAGAAAGATTATTTAAATTATAAATATTACACTACATATTCTCAAATTACATTGCTAGTTGACGATATCTTTTCACAAATGCGTGTTATCATTACATACATTAAGTGACTCAATGTAACTAATCATACAAAAGCTAAATGTACACTACTGATTACTTCGTGCCATGAGATGTCTATGGAAAAGTGTCTTCACGAAAAGCAAACTATTAGTGTTAAAAAAATGACATTTATGAGATTTACAAAATTGAATAAATCCTTATTGGACACTAAACACCACACGCGAAAGCCATAAATTTGGAAATAAAAACTGTCAAGTATTAGACATCAAGACATGGTTTTTACAACAAACTGAAATTGTTATCAACAGGCAGCGGTATTCTTTAAGTGAGAATAATCATGTAAGCAGGCTAGGTTCTTATGACTTTACGACCCATGTCGTGTTTATATATAACTTATGAGTCATTAGTAGGGTAGCGCGTTTGATTTAGATGTTTCGTGATTGGCAATTGCTTTGCTCAATTATAATATAGTGGAAATAAGGAAAACTTTGTCATGAGTAGGAAGATTTCTCCTCATTCATTTTGTTCATTTAAGATACTATTTGAAACACATGACACTGAAAGCACTTACCGTACGTAATTCACATTTCGTCAAATTATTTCCTATATAACGGTGAACTACACGAAAGAATTGATCTGATTTCTGTATGTCACTATTGTTAATAAGTAACGAAAAATACAGCAGCGTGTGATAAGATAATATACTGAGAAATATGTTTTCAAACTCCTTGACATTATCAAGTTTTGCCCTAAAATCTGTAATGTTATAACATGTATGTATAAGAGTATGGGTACTTTAGTATTACTGTAGCACTTTTACTTCTTGGTTTGCTATGTCTATCGATGGGAAATTACCATATTTTTCAGATACCTCTAACGCTAAGTTTCCAAGTTCCAAGGACAAAATATCATAATGATCAGATTTAAATTGAATGTTATCCTCAAGTTGTTCTTTTGAGCTGGAAATGGATTAATAGAAATAACGTTAGGAAGCAATAGGAACAGCAATAATCTTACCTTAATGAACATAACTCATTAATATTCATGTGATTCATGAAGTTCAGTTCAGCTTCCAATTGTTTCCTAATAGCTTCAGCATAATTTCTGTTTTGAATACTTTGAAATAATCTATAAGAAAGATGGTAATTTTGATAAATGAATTATATTCAAAGCCGTATATAACAATAAAAAGATCATATATTTATATATTTTCTACAATTATAAAAATAGCAAAGATCAAAAGGAATGTAAATCTTCTCGTAATTTCGTTCCTCCTGAAGTCTGATAGTCGTTTTGCTGTCTCCAAATGTGATGTTTACTTGGTATTCTTTTGAAAATTATAAATGTAGAATATGTACATGGTTAAAGTGTAACTTTGATAATTATACTACTTACTTTTTCTTTAGATTATTCAGGTTTTAAGTAAGACTTTTCATGAAACATGCTACCATCTAACTTGGAACATGTCTTTACAGCTGATTGTAGCTTTGGTAAGGTAGCAAATTCTTTTTATCTAATAATCCAAAGTATGATATGATTTGTTTGTACTGATGAGAATACCTATTCAGTGGTATATTTGATATGTATGTAGTTGTAAACGGCTAAAAAAAAATATTTATCTTATGTATAGCTATAAAATTAAAAATATCTGTAGATAATAGCTTCCTGAGCAACTACAAATCTATAACTTTAATGTCAATAACATGAAAAACTTTTGGAAAAAATCTTAGAAATCGTTTATAGAAGGAACACCCACCATAACAGAATAGCGGCAAGTTAGTTTGCATTCAAGGCAGGTAGACCTGCCATGCAGCCTCTACCAGTGCCAAAACTCTTAAATTCAACCCATTTGACAATGGGATTTGTATTCAACTGCAACATTCATTAATATAAGTAAGGTATTTTAAGAAGTACATGGTTGATCATGAATTGTCATTTTAAAGAAAATCTCCAGTTTTCACTTTCCGAACACAGATGTTAAGGAATCTAGAGCAGACTCAAATTTTCCAGCGACACCTGCCATATTTTGGTGGAGTGTAATAATTATGAAGCACTGGTATCAGTAAAGCACTCAGTAAAACCCCAAGCTCAACAGTACATTTTTTTAAATCTGTATTAATTTTTATGAAAATTGTCAGTGTTTTAGAAAGTTCCCGATCTTGATTTATTGTTTTTGTAGTACGTGCTGCTGTAGCATCCTTCTAAGCTATATCACTTATCAAAAAGCATCAATCCATCATTAAATTAAGAAATTATAAGATTATGAGGTACTCAAAAGGGTTATAGTGGACACGTAAACATTTAAATACTTATTTCTAAGAAAGACTACTTACATATTCGTATTCTAGTAATTTCTCGCTGCATTTTGTAAGAGATTCATATAATTTATTATTTAATTCGTCTAAATCATAACCTTTTTTTAAACAATCCTCTTCTGCCTTTTCTAAATCGGTTATTGATTTGACATATTCTGCTTCTAGCTCTGCCAAAGATGATTTTTCTTTGGTATATAAATTTCTAAATATATGCATCACATCAGTACAGATAGTTCAATAATAAAATTACTTAAACATACTCATGTAATAGAAGAATATCGTCTAACTTATGTTTGTCTTCCAACAACATACTGGTTTCATCTTCTAAACATTCAATATCAAATTCAGTTTCATTTATATCAAATATACCAGAATACTTTTCTGATATTTTATCAACTGCACTTTGATATTCGTTGTCGTGTGGCACAAGATTTTTCCTAACATTTTCTTCGTACCTATAACATTACATTGTATAGTTAGATAAAAAAACTTATAATAAAAGAAAAATTACTCCAATATCTCGTTTTCATAAATGACATTTTCTTCAGATAAACTTTTCGTTAACCACGTTAAAAACTCCGTATTTTCAGAATCATCAAACCATCCTTCAATAACATTTAAACCACAATTTCCTAAATCTATTCCAAGTTTATGAAAAGTATGTAACAACTCTTTCCCAGGATTGTTATCCATAATAATATTTATAGCTATCGAATGATTTTATCGTTTTTTTGTCATTTGAAGATATTTAACCGTTCAAACTTTTAAAATTAAATTACTGTCAAAATTGAAGTTAGACACATACGGAATCATGTCACAACATTAGCGACATCTCTAAGAAATTACTAAAAGCTTAGAATTGTGTATCATATGCATATCATATGCAATCAGTATGCGTATCATTTTACCTATGTACTACGTACTACTTTTTGCAAATTAAATGTAAATTTTTCAATTGGGAATTTACTAAGTAGATAAAGGTTTTGCTTTGAAACGAATTTCATTTCTCAAAACAGTTTACTGTTTTGATGAACTTTTTCAAAAAGATACTACATAAATAGTAAATTACTTAGGCGACATGTAATCGGTTAATAGCATATTAAGGTTGAGAAGATTACTATTATTGCCCGAGTGGCGAAATATGTATGTAAAAATAAACAAAAAATAGCAAAGTTGCCTCCTATTTCTGATGTATAACTGCAAGTTTTCAATTTCTGTCGATTTAGAGTAATAAACATTGTTTTATGTGGAAGGTCTTTTTATAAGAAAGTTAAATATTCTACAAAATTATTTCTTTAAGAAACAGTAATGAAGAAAATTATAATTACAAGCAGCAAGTTTCATATTGTAACCCTAAATAAATTGAATTTGATAAAAGAATTGTCACTTTAACATAATAAGTACCTACTGATTTTCTTTGTCTTAAAGAAATGTCAATCCTTAGTAAGTACCTTAGTTTTTGGTGAATAGATCATCGTTTGTTATTAGTAAAAAAAAAAAGATGGGCAGAAATTATACGCTTCTGTTTATAATGATATTCCGTGGATGCTATTTTAAGTACCTTTCGTTGATGCTAATAGAATATTTTTTGAGAAAGTAAATATTGTTCTCTCGGTGTGTCCTTTTCCTCAATTAAATGATATGTAATACAAGAAAACACTGCTTATAGATTAGATATTTTACTTTTAGGTCAGTATAAAGGGAAAAAGTACAACTATCTTGGACAAACATGTTGACGCCCACCGGCTACAGAAAGTGTTTCTCCTGTAATAAAACTAGCTTCATCACTTGCCAGAAATACTATCGCATTAGCTACTTCTTCGGCTTCTCCTACTCTGCCGATTGGATGCATATCGTTCATTTTTTTCAAGTATTCAATGTATTCTGTCTTGAGCATCCCGGATCGAGCATGAATATCAGTAATAATCACCCCCGGATTGACACTATTTACTCGAACGTGCTTCGGAGCTAGTGCTAATGAAACACATCGCGTAAAATGATCTAACGCTGCTTTTGACATAGAATAAGCTAAAACTACTGCAAACGCTCGTAAACCTGCCAAACTGGACACATTAACAATGTTTCCTTTCGTTTTGATGAGGTGTGGCACTGCTAAATGAGTTAATAAATATACTGGTCTCACATTAGTTGCAAATATTTCGTCATACTGTTCTATGGTTGTATCTTCTATACTTCCTGAAGCGAGGATGCCTGCGTTGTTGATTAAAATATCTAATTTGCCATAACTCTTAATGGTGGTATCTAATATATTTCTAACATCACTATCGATAGTTAAGTCTCCAATTATTGTTAAAGGTTTGCTGTTGCTCTTCTCTTCACACTTTTCAGCAATATTTTGTAGATTAATCGCATTTCGACCGGTTAAAGCAAGCAGAGCTCCTTTAGAGGCGAAACTGATTGCAGTAGCTGCACCTATACCGGAACTAGCACCGGTAATCAGTACAACTTTCCCAGAAAACATATTGCACACTATTTTAAATGTATAAATTGGATTAAATTTAAAAAAATGATGCTGTTGAATTGATTATTGTATCAGAACTGATAAAATGTCATTTTAGAACTTGAGTGTGTGTAATATAACATAATCGCGTGATTACAAGTTTTAATCAATAAGTATTGAATTTAATTATATATCTTTGTTATTCTAAACTGTAGACACAGAAAAATATGTAGTTTTTTTAGTTTGTGTGTGAGATACATATACTGGGTGATTTATACCAGAAGACGAAAAATAAAAATTCGTGTTTGAGATTGAATTCTCAGCAAAACATGCGAAATAACGTTTTTCTGATAGATCTTTGTTTTAGAGATATATGTAGATGCATAATGATTTTGGTACTTATTTAATTTTTGTTTATGAAATTAATAGTAAGTCGTGGAAATTGCTTTGAAACAAAAAAAATTATTTTCTAGTTGTTACAAACTTTGGGAAGTGTTCTTACTTTTTAGTGTAAACAGGATACAAATTTTGTGTGGACATTATTTTTATTTAGTGCTTTTACAACGGCAGTGCTTGTTAAAAGTTGTAGGGAATATCAAAGAATATTCCAGACTAGATGTGAACCATTTTGTCGTGTACTTTCCCATGCATTTCAAAGACTGTGACAATGCGGAATTGGTGAATCTATTATATAACGCTGCAAGAGAAGAAGAAGGAATTGATGTAGTACTTGATGAACCAGGTGCTAGCTCTAGAAGAATTGTCACTTCTCTGCAAATTTTTCAAATCTTGGGTTGAAGAAAGTTGAGCAGATAAATGTTTTATCTTCCATCACTTACAACCAGGAGATGAAGGACTAAGATTAGCATATTTGTAATGACTTCTATTTTGTGCAATGAAGCTACTTTCACCGGAGACGGTATCAATAACTGTCACAATTACCATGTATCCTCAGTACAGAATATGCACGAGTTTAGGAATCATCGTTTTCAACACAGATTTTCAATGAACAAGAGGTGCAGGCTCTTCAACAGTGGTCTATTACCATTATAATTTCTTTATCATCGTTTAAATGTTCTACTTGAAATTGTTGGATAATCTCTTGCGCAAGTTATTAGCAAATATTCCAGTTGCATTGCGTAGTGTTATGTGATATCAATACAATAGTGCACTACCACATTCTATAAGGGTTGTTCTAGAATGGGAGCAATTTTAATAAAAGGTGGCCCTCCAAATTAATGGTTTGCTAAGTCGCTACATCTAAATTCACTGGACTTTTGCTTCTGGAACCACAAAACTCGAGCAATGGTTTTGCTTTTTTAAGTAATTGTTGCGGTGATTAAATAAAGTTTTCATATGAGCTACTATTAGTTTTTTGTGAAATTTGAAATTATATCTTTTTATAGGCAATACAGAATAAAATTATAGAATAGGTTTTAAGTTATTGCACTTATAGATAATTTCATGCTTATTTTACTAAAGTTATCCCACAGTCATATTTGAAGTAGGTCATATGAACATAACGAAAGAGATACTAAAAATACTATACTCTTAAGACTATCTTATTTATCTTTTTTTTGCAATTCATCTAAAGCTATTGTCATCAGGCAAATGATCTTTCAATTCGTTGTGACAATATTATGTAATGCGACATCCTCTTCAACTATTATTGATCACGTTTATCATACTTGAAGTTTGAAGGGATCAAGTAAGTAATTCATTCTGTTGAAGGTAGAGAATGAATAATGTACTCCTACTCAAAACATCTTCTACCATGTGCGTAGTTTCAAAATACACAACTGTCTAAAAATAAATTCTAAATGTCCTCAATAAAATTGTTTAATTTGAAGATTTTGTCTTTCTAACTTCTTTTTTATAGAAGAGGTAGGTATTACATATCTGGATGAGATTAAGCAAAAACTTTATGTTGACGATTTTACCATGAACGGCTCGTCATAGGTAGGGTAGAACTTATGATTTGGAGTTTAAATCTTGTCGGAGACGTTTGTGATAATGTCTCACTAGATCAATACTTCGGTTGAATTGCATTCGCTCTTGAGGTATAATTATACGCTGTTAATTAACATTATTTATGACAAAGTGATGTGGTAACAAAGCCAAGAAAACTACATTTACGCGCACAATTTATAGGGACATCCTGTATACTTCAAGATAATTTTAGAACGTGCTCCTAATGAACCTACACATGCTCCAATAAAAAGATTTTAAATTTGTGTTACCGTTTTTTGTATATCAACCGAGGCGAATGTGGTGCCCCACCCTGTATATAATGTTACATTTGAAAATTAAGGATAAAGTTCGGCGTTGGCGTTATTACTACATGATAAAAACAAGGAAAAAAATAGCCAAACCTTGTTATGATACAGACACTGTAATTCAATATGATAAAGTATGAAGTAAGGCAGAATCTTATACAACAAGTAAATAATACATATGTATATGTGTATTATACTTTATTTTCAATTAGATTTACATATATATTAAATTTTCAATTATCTTGGACACGAGTTTTGTCGCCCGCCAGCTAAGCATAGTGTTTCTCCGGTAGTAAAACTAGCGTCATCACTAGCCAAAAATACTATTGCATTGGCAACTTCTTCGGGTTTCCCTACTCTTCCAAGGGGATGTATGCTAGCCATTCTTTTGATATATTCTGGATATTCCTCTTGTGTTATTCCTGATCTAACGTGAATATCGCTACTAATTATACCAGGATTTACGCTGTTCACGCGAACCTGTTTCGGGGCTAACGCTAAGGACACACATCTTGTGAACTGATCTAATGCTGCTTTTGACATGCAATACGTTAGTACTGCTGGGAATGCTCGTAAACCGGCTAAACTTGACACATTAACAATATTTCCTTTTGTCTTTACGAGATGTGGTACCGCTAAATTAGTCAGTAAATAGACTGGCCTTACGTTAGTTGCGAATATTTCATCATACTGTTCGACTGTTGCGTCTTCAATACTTCCTGTAGTCAAGATACCAGCATTGTTAATCAAAATGTCTAGTTTTCCATAAGTTTTAATGGTCGTATCTAATATGTTTCTGACATCACTATCGATAGTTAAATCACCAATTATTGTTAAAGGTTTGATGTTGCTCTTCTCTTCACATTTTTGAGCTACATTTTGTAGATTAGTTGCATTTCGCCCAGTTAACGCCAGTAGAGCTCCTTTAGAAGCAAAATTTATCGCGGTAGCCGCACCTATTCCAGAACTGGCACCAGTAATTAACACGACCTTCCCGGAAAACATTGTGAAGGCAACAACACGAAATGTGATTTATTACTGATAATATATAATGATGATAAGTACTTATATATCAGGCTGTGAGTATGTCATTAAAAGGTAAGACGTGTGTAGTGTGTCTGATTACAAATTATAGAAACTTGAGCAAAGTTAAGAGAGAAGTTAATGCTCTATTTAATATTTACGGGTGCAGGATATCGATAGAAATAACCAGCAACTACATAATAAATAATTTGTCAACTAAAGTTATATTCACGAATAATGTATGTTAGAGAGATATTGTGTAATCAATCCTTTAAATACCTATAGATAAGTTATAAGGTGCCTAATTACATACATTTGTTTAAACTTATAATCTTCATAGTCACTGTGTCTAATTTTAGAATGATTAGATAATTTGCGTTCACCTTGCCAGTTTATTATGTAATTTAGGCAGTGAAATAAGTATCACATCTTTTTTGAACATAAGTTACATACATACATATGTAATTGCGCTAATAAGTTAGCATAATATTAAAACTACTCGTTTAAATTTAACAAAATTATATAACGTGTATGCAATACTTTTTACGTCTTTTATTATACATTTATTAATATTATAATCCATAAACTTTAAAATTACTTTAAGGGTGTCAAGGTACACACTTAATTTTTCTAATAACTTAATTCTATTTTCTATTGTAGAAAAATTTTGCCCATTCTTTTTTACTTTTTGCCGTATTTTCTGCTTCTCTCTATGTCATTCCACGTTTTTTCAGGATTTCCACTATTGTATTGCCCCATGTAATCCTTGGTCTGCCTATTTTCCTTTTTTGTATTGTTTTAGCTTTCCATGCTCTCTGTGTCTATCTTGTTTCTTCCATGCGAACGACGTGTCCAAACCATTCCACTTTCTGTGTCTATACTTTCAAGGATCGGTTCTGTATTTAGGTCTTGCCTTACCACTTCCTTTCTTATTCTGTTTCTGCATGTAACTCCTTTGACGGCTCTTAAATACTTCATCTCCATTGCTTATAATTTGGATTTTGTTTGGTTATTTAGTATCCAGCTTCCGCACCCATACGTTACTATAGGTTTATATACTGTGCTAAATACAGTCATTTTTGTCTTCGTCGAGATTTCCTTATAAAAGTGTTATTGAATGTATAATATAGTTTTGTCGTACTTTCAATTCTGCCATTAATCTCTCTGTTTTCTTACCCTTCTCTGTGTATGTTTATTCCTAAGTATTTGAATGTTTCGACTTGTTCGATGTCCTTTCCTCCAACTTTAACTTAATTAACCGTTTTTATTATACATATGTTGCTAGAAAATTATTATACGTGTTACATTTTCCAGAATCTAAATATTATTACGTCAAGAAAAATAGACTAACGCTTTTCTTATTCACTTTATTATTATGATCTACGATGTTCTCTTGTGCTATACTTTTTAAATACCTTACTTTTTTTTAATGTGGTGGGTGCTTAGTTGCAGTGACTCCGTAAACTGTATCACTTGTCTGGCTATCACTGCAACTCTCGCGGAGTAGTTTTTTGTGTGTGTATGTTGTGTTCAATTGGCTTTGTGACAGCATCATATCGCTTTTTATGATGCCGCGCTGTTAATCACTTTGCTCCCAGCAGCGAACGGCAAGTCGATCCGGGATTAAACTCTCTGAAAAAATGTCACCGTCCCTCCAGATAATTGAACCCCGGCGCCTATCGTCCTCTCACAACAATAGTCAGCCGCCTAACCACTGCGGCCATCGACCCATTTAATGAAGTTATTAATTTATTTTGATTTTTTATGCTTCAAACTGATTCAGTGGACGTGGATTTGGAAAATATCTATCATTGGCCACATCGTTATTTCTTTTATCGAAAAGCTAGTGGCAATATCAAGGATGCGATTAAAATTGAAGATGTCCAGTTAATCTATTGGGTCTACTATAAAAGCCGTTCATTGGAAGTTTTCAGTCCTTAATTGTTGATGAAACCTTCTGTTGTTTTAAAATACTTTTGATGTTCTACAAGTTCTGGTAGAAATAGAAGGAAGAACATATAATTGAATTTTTAAACTTTACAATTGATTCTACTATACACCGTATTAGGTTTCCCTCTAACTATCTTGAGCTATTTTTGAGTTACTGCGATTGGTTTTAAATGTTGGCTTTTATGGAGTTACTTTTTAGCTTGTCTTTTGTTCTTATTTGAACATAAAACCGTCATATTTTAGAATTTTAGATCCATAAGGGTTACAAAATACACTTCAAAACCTACTGCAAGTTATGTAGGGTATAGGGTGAAAAACTGCAAATTTAAATGCATCTACATATATGTATATTATAGGTTTTCTTATACCTGTGTAAGTGAGCAATTGGTAACACTTCGCTAATGCATATACATATGGGGGTGTCACGACTATTTCCTCGGTCCCTTGTGTCTAAACGCTAAAAGATATGAGTTTCAAATTTTAGTCAAATATGTACGACGATGAGGAGTACATTTTAAAATTATCTGCCAGTATACAGGGTGATTAAAAAAGTACAGCATATCAAACTTAGGTTATTTTTAATGAAACACCCTGTATTGTATACCATTTTTGGATTCTACGTCATAAATTAGGAGAACTTTGTTAATAGTTCCCTATACCTATCTGCTGCCAATTTCGAGAAAATTCGTTTGTTATGAAAATGTCGGCTTTCGCGAAAAAATTAAAAACAGGAAACCTGCATGACTTGGACGATTTACATTTGTAAGAAGTTATTTTGACGAAGCAAGCTTTCAATAAACCGGTAGAGTATTTTCATATTGGCTACATGACATTAAGCAAAACAATTCATATTTTATATTGTTTCAACCATCAATAACTCTTTTAAGTTAAATGGAACACCCTATATTTATCCATCCTATATGAAAGCAGTGGTGTGTAATGAAAATGGAACTAGATAACTTTCAGGTATCAAATGAATGGTTGTAAAGATGCCATCGTTGTCAAGATAATATCTGACCAAAATCAAAGACGTATCTTTTTGAAAAGAAACGTTTATGACCATTCAAAAAAATATGCTCCACGCGGCCTCTTTAATGTACAGGATGGCCAGATAAGAATACAAAGTGCTGTATCTCTGAAACTATTCGTCGTAGAGACTTGCCGTAAAAAACATTACTGCTAAAGTAGGCAGACGAAGACCGTGGAAAATATTTTCAGATTTACAAGATGGTCGCCAGTCGTAACCGGCATCTCAAACTTTTAAAGTGATTTTTCACTGAAATCCACCCAGTAAATGTTACCAAAAAATATATGCTTTTTTTAGCTTAACTTTACTCGAGTAATTTTTGTTTAACACTTTTTGACATACATATCTATTAAAATAAAGTGGTGGAGGGTAATTCAATGTTTCTTTAAATAAACAGCTGTAACTTCTAAAGGACTGAAATGATTTTGATAAACTTGGTCTCATTGGAAAAAGCAGTAATACTACCAGTAAGTACTAGTAATAATGTTTTATCCACAACTGGTTTTAATAAAATAAAAATACACAGTGTTTTGTTTGATTTTTGCTGGAAAATTAAGAAATTTCATCACTTCTGGACTTGGATCGGAATCGGTTAAGTAGTGATAAGTATGGATACCTACTTTGTAATTGATTTCTTGGTATCGATACCTTAGTATTGTATATGTATTCGTATATGTTCAACGTCCGATTGCAATAAATAAGTTTTGAGAATAGTAAGTTTTATCTTCAAATGTTTCAGTATTCGTCCGCTCTAGACTAGACAATAGGACTGAAATACTATAAATGTGTGTATCATACAATGGTATGTTTAGTGTATACTTTAGGAAACACCACATGAATGTAGTTATGGTAGAATCAGGGCAGTAGTATATTAGATACTATTACGAGCGATCATTTTTGTGCAGTTTTATTATTAAAATTATTTTATACGAAAGTGATTGTTTTTTCTTAGATAAATGACTACTTTTTATAACTATTCTTACTACTTAAAACAAATAAACAATACTAAAACTATACTATTATACTATACATTATATACTACATATAACAGCAAATATATTTAAGGTGATTTTTAACGTTCACTGTTATCGGCTAGACACAACTTGAATTTATCTTCAAGGTTATCAGGTTAACATTCCACATCTTCCCGTATTGTATTCGAATGAGTAATCTTCAATAAGCATTCTAATTGTAAACTCATGTTCTCCTTTAGAGCACGAAATGTTCTCAAGTAAAGTAGTGCTAATAACGGGCGCGAGTTCGGGAATAGGTGCAGCTACAGCAGTACGATTTGCTGCTGAAGGTGCTAAACTAGCATTAACCGGACGAAATGTGGAAAATTTACAGGCTACTGCACAAAAATGCGAAGAGAAGAATCAATTGAAACCTCTCATTATAAAAGCCGATTTAGGACTTGACGACGACGTGAAGAATATCATCAATACAGTAATAACAATTTACGAAAAATTGGATGTTTTAATCAACAATGCTGGTGTATTTTTTATATCAAATCCAGAAGATGTAGATATGAAAGAATATGATGAGATATTTTCAACGAATGTGAGATCTATTTATTACTTGACAAATTTAGCGATACCACATTTAATAAAGAGTAAGGGTGCTATAGTTAATGTATCGAGCCTCGCAGCGATACGTCCTTTTGCAGCATGCATTCCATACTGTATGTCAAAGGCGGCATTAGATCATTTCACCAGATGTCTTGCGTTACAACTTGCACCGAAACAGGTTCGTGTTAACAATATTAATCCTGGTGTGATACCAACTGATATACATAGACGCGCTGGAATACCTGCAGAACAAATACAGCTTATATATGAAAGATGTAAAGATTCTCATCTACTTGGGAGAGCTGGAACTGTTGAAGAGGCAGCTGAAGTGATTGTATTTCTAGCAAGTGAGAAATCCAGCTTTGTTACTGGCGAAACGTTGCTTATGGATGGAGGATGTCATCTTAGTTCAGCTACATTATAAATTTTATATTACATTATAATATATTTATCTATTATTTGATTCTTGGTTTTTTTCCTTTGCCGTTGATTTAATTTAAGGAGTTGTGTCTTGGTTATAAGCGGCGTTGTTGATTAATTAAAATAATAAAATGAAAATTACGTTTCTACAATATATATATTGTCAATACAAATTAACATTAGTATGCATATTGCTGGTGCTATTAATTATGTTTTTCCAATTCCTTATTTAAACTTTTTATGTTTTCTATGGGCTTACCTTAAATTTACTTCTAATACATTTTATTAATTAGATATTTGAAATTTACATTCTGTTCTTAAATTTTGGCATTTTTTAAATGATTAATATTAGTTGCATTGCGTGCTTGAAGAACATATAATATGTAGGATTCTTATTCTCTAGTAAATCTAGAGATCTTATCGTATGTACCTATTTTTTTACAACTTTTCTTATTTTAACTTAAAAGTATTTATTCGTTTGTGCCTATGTGTCAGTGTAGTCTCTTGGGGGGTCTTATATTATGGAATAATAAATGGATGATAAGTTTGCAATGTCTGTGTCAGACATTGCAAACTAGCGTTATCTAATTAATCTAACAGCGTTATATAATTAATAAAATGTATTAGAAGTAAATGTAAGGTAAGCCCATAGCAAACAAAGTTTAAATAAGGAATTGGAAAAACATTGAAAAATTAATAGCACCAGTTTTATTATCGCCTTGCATTGCTGTTGAAACGCGTCGGTGTTTTAGTTAAAACTTGTTTGGTGTTCAGTGGGTTAAAGTGTTTAGTGTTCTACTTCTGCATCAAGAGATCCAGTGAAGAACCAGCAATATACATACTAATGTTAATTTGTATTTAGTTTTAGCTTTTTATTTGAAGAAGACAATATACCTATATATTGTAGAAACGTAATTTTTATTTTATTATTTTAATTAATCGACAACGTAACAACTAATACACAACCTGTTAAAAATGTATCTATTATGTTAGTAATATTTAATTTTGATACATAATATGCATTTAAAATTGGTGGTTTATGTTTGATATGACATTTTTGAATATTGAGATATATACGGCAAATATAATTGTTAAATTATAATAACGTTATTTTATATTGATTAAAAATTTTAAAAGTAATTTTAACATTATTATTTTTAAATACATATTGCTTCTGATAAAAGTATATTCAGTTGTAAATTAAACTCTATTTTACAAAGGTAACAAATGGAAATACCACATCTCACCCATTTAGTTTTAAAAACCATGGAATTCAGTTAAATTATTTTGACAGTGATTCAGAATCTTGCATTTAAAGAAAGATGAGATATTTTAACTGTAGAATAAGACATAACTCGTTTTGCATAATAAATATTCCATCTCATCCCACGGTAGAGTAATATAGTCTTATTTCTAAGAGTCTTTTGAAATACTATCCACTATAGTTAGTGCACTTTTCCATATGTAATACGAATCATTCACAAACAATTGGAAATATTGGAAAACAATCCAAACATTGCTGAGAAATTCTGGATTCTTTTAATTGATTACTTTGCAAAGGGTAAAATAATAACTGGCGAATACGCACATCTCCTTGACCAGCTTGATGAAAAATTTTTGAGATCAGCTCTAGATTGTAAAAGAAAAAAATCTTGTTCCATCAACACAATACACTGGCCCATAAAAGTGCTTTAGCAAGAGAAAAATTTAGGTATTTGAAGTACGAATTGACTATCAGCTATTCCCAAATTTAAAGAAGTTTGTGGCGATATGATGCTGTCACAAAGCCATTTCAACACAACTTACACACACTAAACTACACCGCAAGAGTTGCAGTGATAGCCAGACAAGTAATACAGCTTACGGAGTCACTGCAACTAAGCACCCACCACACATTAAAAAAAAAAAAAAAAAAAAAAATTACACAGTAGCCTAGGGACTTTCTGTAAACGACTTCATTGCCTCTACATATCATTGTTAATTGTTTTTGTTATTTAATTTTTCTGTCCTTACTGGTTATTTTTATCACTTTTCTTTTCTCTTGCGTCATAATTTTGAGTGTTCGTCGTTGCTTTACTAATAATGAATTTACTTTCTTGTTCGAGTAGTATATGGTGTTTGACTTTTGCATTTTTTTCTTGTATCTAGTTTTTCTCCAGCAAATTCATATTGCCTTAATGATGTTATTTTGTGTCTTCAGTATTCAAGTACATTTCTTTGTCTTCTTTTTCTATTCTTAGTGAACAACTAGTTAAGAATCGAAGAATTGTCTTGTCAAAAAAATACACAAGACTTGAACAAATATGCAGTATACACATTTTTTTTTCGGTTTCCCTTAATTGAAAATATAGAATTTGTGTTAAAAGTGCTCTATTTCTCAACCATACCAAAGTGTATAAATTACGGGTTAAATTATAAATTCGGCATAAAATTCGAGATCTATGAATAATAACAAAAATTTTTCATATTTCGTCCTGGAAATAGGAAGTAGTAAACATTTTTATCTACAATATAGTGAGATATAACGAAAATTTTTGTAAACAGTTAAAAAATCTTATATAATGTTTTATTACAAGGAGAAATAAACAAACCGAATTTTTAACATTTTCACTTATAATAATAGACTATTAATACTAAACAGTATGTGTGCGTGATCAGAATTATGCAATCTGTAAATTAATGCACAGAAAAATAAATTTACACTATTTTTAAAATGACATTCATTGTTGTTGAAGAGAGTTGTCTTGCTGGTTTAGTCAAGGTTGTTATGAATACTTTGAAGATCATTTTCACAAGAGGGAATATTACCAACACTGCTTAATAAGTATTCGAATTGTAAACATATATTCCTTGCTTACTCTTGCTACTTTAGTTCAAATGTTTTCGAATAAAGTTGTGTTAATAACAGGCGCGAGTTCTGGGATAGGCGCAGCCACAGCAGTACGGTTTGCTAGTGAAAGTGCTAAGTTAGCATTAACTGGAAGAAACTTGGAAAATTTACAAGTTACAGCCCAAAAATGTCAAGAGAAAAATAATTTAAAACCTCTGATTATAAAAGCCAATTTAGACCTCGATGGTGATGTGAAGTACATTATAGATATCACAATAAAAACTTACGAGAGATTGGATGTTTTGATTAACAATGCTGGTATATTTTTTGTAAGCAATCCTGAAGATGCAAATATGGAAGTATACGATAAGATATTTTCAACGAATGTGAGATCTATTTATTTGTTAACTAGCTTAGCGATACCATATTTGACACAGAGTAAAGGCGTTGTCGTCAATGTATCTAGCCTCGCAGGATTACGTCCTTTCTCGCAATTCATACCGTACAGCATGTCCAAAGCGGCGTTAGATCATTTTACCAGATGCCTTGCGTTACATCTTGCACCGAAACAAGTACGTGTGAATAGTATAAATCCTGGACTTGTGCCAACTGATATATTTAGGCGTGCTGGGATACCAGACGCTGATGTTGAGCTTATATTCGAGAAATCTAAGGAATCTCATTTATTGGGAAGGGCTGGAACAGTTGAAGAAACAGCAGAAGTAATCTTGTTTTTAGCAAGTGAAAAGTCTAGCTTTGTTACGGGTGAAACTTTGATTATGGATGGAGGATGTCATTTGAACACAACTGCGTTGTAGATATTTTCACATATATTAAAGATTTTACATTGATTATATTCTTGACATGTAACTTCATTTTATGTAGTTTTGCACCAATAAATGTTATAGCACCAAAATATTTTGTGATTCAAAATAAAATCTAATCAAGAGTTTGCATAAAATTTTGCAATTAGAATACTCCTCGCTTTTATCTCCCCCCTCACTTTATTATTTTAAATGGTACCCCTTCTTTTTTGCTCAATTTCGGTTGCTATTAATCTTATAAATACGGTATTATGTCATTGTTAGATTTATCCCCTTTGAAGCGCAATACAGCGGCTGGTTACAATCAAAGACTATTTTTAAGAAAGCAATACACACAGATCTTACGATACTATAACCATCCTCTAATCGACGACCATGGCTTAGTTACACGGAATAAGTGAACACGATCAAAAAGGAGAGAAGCTGCTGAATTGTAAAAACAAAGCAACAAGCATGAGAGTATAATTGTGGTAAAAGCAGGAAGTTGAAAAAGTCCAACTAGACAAAAAACATAGAAACAACATTTTCCCACTGCAGGAAAGAATGTGTTTCATACACTCCTGACGAGGTTTTAGCATTCCCATTCGATGATAGTAAACAACGAATTCGTAATATAGTAAAGCAGTAAAATTATTACAACACACTAAAACGAATAATATTGTTATAAGAAAACTTCTCACGTAAGTATATACATACATGATGATTCTCTTGCAGGATAATACATTGAATGACGAATGTATTTTTAGTTATGGGTTTGATGAAAGTACAGCTTAACAGGTTGACTGCCAAGGCGATCGTATGCGCCCGCCAGTAAATTTGCATCCGACGTTGTTGTTGTATATATGCGCTTGATTTTACGACAGCATACGACCGCTGAGGCATGGACAACAAGTACATTGCTTGCTACCAATTTTTCAATTAGGTACCGAAAAACGGGGTGAATATAGGGACACTTTTTTAGGATGGTTACTTATACCATAGACAAATATGGAATTATTATTTTCATTGCCTTTGTATGTTGTGTACCACAGGTACAGAGGCCCAAAAAATTAGTGTCTCCCCCTTTCAATACGCCTATATCAATATTATCTTCCATTTGCCGGCGTAGGTAGTTCGGTGAGTCTCGGACATATCATACCGCCTAAGCCCTGAATATTAAACAGCAGAACAATTGTAGCAGGTACAAATATTTCTCGGGAAAAAGTTTTCAATGCAGTAGTATCAGCTGCCGCTGAATGTGTGTACGATAATCCAGCACGATATTCAGTATTTTAAAATATAAAGGCTCTGCATATTCGTATCACTAATAGTAATTATATCTAATACCTACTAAGAATAAAATTAGTTGTAATGGATCTGTATAATAGTTTCCCATCATTTCAATATACAGGGTGATTGGTGAGAATGGCCTATTAAAAGTATTATACAAACGGATAGGAATTTGAAAACAAAATTTTGCAGTTGGATATGGTTGAATATGAACTATCACGTGAAAATATTTTTGAATAAATATCACTTCCGGTTAACCGGAAGTGGGCATCAACTTCGATTTTTTAAATAGCATGCTATAAAATAAATTACAAATTCAGCTTCTATGATAAATTTTACACATATTTCATGTATCATACCCTATACCTAAATACCATTCCTTCCGAGTTATTCGTAATTAAAGAAAAAAAGTGACAGATACCGATCTTACTTTACAGTGATATTACTTCACGTAGGAGTAAATGACGCGAAAGAAATTTTGCATGCGCACAGCTGATATTATGTAGTTATACAGCATTTGAAGTTTTTTTCTGTGACATTATACAGGGTGTTTAAAAACTTAGTTGCTTATAAATAAGGTCAATCTGCGGAAAGTACATTTTCTTAAATGGAAAGGTATATATTTTATTAGATATTATGATTCTACAAAATATTCTCTTTGAATCCGTATTAGGTGTTCCTATACCTAAAATGTAAGGTTAATAAGTTATAACGATTTAATTAACCTCCGTACCTAAAATGCTCAAATATGTCAATTTACAGAAGCACGTGTGCTTAGCTCATTTGTTTTACATACTTACTTGCCACTTATTTTGACGTCTGTCATTTTAGTTGGTTGTTCTCGCGTACACTGTGGGAAATAGATCTGCACCAGTACAATAATTAGGGTAAACAATGCGAGTATTTACTTTACAACAACAAAAAATTATTTTATTTGTTACAAAACATATTGTTATCTTAGTATTTTTTTACAATTTTTATTTTACCTCTGTAATAACATTGTTTTCGTTTCTGTGCAATACATTTTTCTCAGTATATTGTGTTAGAATGGATTAGCATTGAGAATAGACCAAATCAGGTAATCATGAATTTATTTATTATGCAAAGTGGATGTAATGAAATAGTGAAATAAACGTATCAAACGTTTAGTGAAAGAACTATACCTGTTAAGTAATAATAACAGTTATAATTATTTAAGAAGGCAGATATTTAAAAAACAGTTGAAGTAGTGTGTCCAAAAGAAAATATTTTGTTGAGCGTTTTTTTACTCAATGAAATATTAGTTGATTGAAGAGTCTTTTGTGTATCTAAAATAAAAGTAAAATCCAAAGTGTAAAGTAAAACCCAACGTGTAACAATATCAGTAAAAAAATTAGATTATCTAAGAAATAATAAATAAATAATAAATAATTAGTGATAACAAATTAGCTAAAATTAAAAAAATAAAAAAGATAATATAAAAGATACAGTAGAAAAATTATAAGAACAACAATAATAATAACACAAATAAATAAGTTATCTAAATGGTTCGACATGGCAACCATTTCTATTGAGGCATTCTATATTCGGAGACGTATTCCAATAATTCTTGCTAATCATCTGGTGTTATTTGCGTAAAGGATCCCCTATTCCTATAATTCAATGGGAAGAATTTTCGAAAATACGATTAACAAAATGACAGATGTCAAAATAAGTGGCAAGTAAGTATGTAAAACAAATGAGCCAAGCACACTTGATTCTGTAAATTGACATATTTGAGCATTTTAGGTACGAAGGTTACTTAAATCGTTATAACTTACTAACCTTACATTTTAGGTATAGGAACACCTAACACGGATTCAAAGAGAATATTTTGTAGAATCATAATATCTAATAAAATATATACCTTTCCATTTAAGAAAATGTACTTTCCGCGGATTGAACTTATTTATAAGCAACTAAGTTGTTAAACACCCTGTATAATGTTAGAGAAAAAAACTTCAAATGCTGTATAACTACATAATATCAGCTGTGCGTATGCAAAATTTCATTCGCCTCATTTACTCCTACGTGAAGTAATATCACTATAAAGTAAGATCGGTATCTGTCACTTTTTTCTTTAATTACGAATAACTCAGAAGGAATGGTATTTAGGTATAGGTTATGATACATGAAATATGTGTAAAATTTATCATAGAAGTTGAATTTGTAATTTATTTTATAGCATGCTATTTAAAAAATCGAAGTTGATGCCCACTTCCGGTTAACCGGAAGTGATATGTATTCGAAAATATTTTCACGTGATAGTTCATATTCAACCATATCCAACTACAAAATTTTGTTTTAAAATTCCGATCCGTTTGTATAATACTTTTAATAGGCCATTCTCACCAATCACCCTGTATAATTTCTATTTACTTAATTACTCTTAAATTTTATTTTCAATAAAGGAATCTCGAGATAAATATTTAAATACCGTTTTTGCGCTTTGTTCTAAACACGCATCTATAACTATTAATAGTGTTCATACCGACAAGTTTATAATTTATAATGTAAAAGCAGAATTAAGTGATACCTACACGATATGCATAGTATGAACTATGAAATTATTTATTATCCACATATTATTTCTTATATACAGGTAAACTATATTGAAAGTTGCAAGTCAAATCTTACTAAATTATTTAATTAATAGCATTATTTTACAAATTAAAAAAAAATACTGGGATATTATTGTTTAATGAAATACTATACAGAGTTTCTCAATTAGTTAGTAGTAAGTCCCTGCAATTACAGTTTATGAGTGAAAACTAAATGAATGTAGTAATTCTCTTTATATAAAATTCATTAGGATTAATGAAAACGTAAACTACACACATCAACATAATCTAAGGATATAACTTATTTGCTTAAAAAAAATAATTTAGTGCATCTTTTTACCCATTTTTGTCTTGAAAGTGCTGAGCTATGAGTGAAATTAGCTTAAATAAATATTTAACACAATTTTAAAAATAATTTATTAATTAGACATTAGAAATTATACAAAATGGAACTAAACAACAATTCAAAATTAATCTTATATTGAATTAAAAAATTTCAAGATTAAGGAATTAACAAAGAGTGGGACCTCCTTTGGAGTTTAAAACCGCCCCACATCTTCTTGTCATAGACAGAATAAGATTGTTCAGTCTTCTTGTGGAAGAAGATTCCACTGTTGTGAAAGAAGTTCTTGCAGTTGCCGTCGATTTTGTATAGCGTCCATATGTGGCAGGCATCTTCTCTGAAGCATATCCCATGCATGCTCAATGGGATTGAGGTTTGGGGATTGAGATCGCCATGGCAAAACCTCAATTCTTGCTTCATTGAGGCAATCGGTAACAACTCTTGCCACATGTGGTCGTGCATTGTCATGCATAACTATTAAATTTCGGCCCAACGCTTCTGCAAATGGCTGAACAAACAGGTTCAAGAATATTCTGGATATATTGCTCAGCCTTTAAGGATTGATCTAGAAAAACGAGATCAGTTTTCCTACCCAGCATAATTCCCGGCCATATCATTACAGTAAAACCTCGGTAGCTGTGCCCTTCTTGGGCATGCTGGAGCCTTGCTGCATTACCAGACTGACGCCAGACTCTTAATCTGCGAGTATCTGGGCTTAATCCGAATCGCGACTCGTCAGAAAAAAGTATAGTCGACCATTGTTCTCGAGTCCAGTTTAAGTGTTCTCGAGCCCAGTTTACTTGATGTCCTCGATTTCCCCTGGATAATAATGGAACCCTAAGGGGGCGTCTAGAGTGAAGATTGACTTCTCTTAAACGACGCCTGATGGTTTGGCTGTGGACTGTCACGTTATGCACTGCCTGGAGACGCGATTTTAACTAAGTAGCAGTTAGTGAACTCTGTCGGCGAGCCTGAAGAGTGATGCACCGGTCCAGAATAGCAGTGGTGGCGCGTCTTCTTCCAAGATGTTGTTCCCTGGGATTACCTGTATCTCTGTAACGTCACCATAGTCGGCTAATTACGCTCTGTGTTGTACCTAGCCGCTCCGCTACGTCAACTTGTCTTACTCCAACTTGCAGCATTCCAACTGCCCTATTCATTTCGTCAGGATGCAAATCACGACGTCTATTTTGTTCATTCGTGTTTGCTTTTAACGCAATTTATGCTCACACTTATCAATGGGTACTAATTTTTGTGAAACAACGCAGAAATGGTGGGAGAAGTAACACACAAAAGTTAAAATTCAAAACATTTTAAGATTTATCTTTAACTGTACTTGTTTAATGGATACTTTTGACAGATAGTTGTTTATAAGTTACCTAGCAACCAAACTAAACAACAAAAGACAATATTAACGGAAGTAAAATCAAGCAAATAAAATAAAAATTGATATCCTTAGATTATGTTGATGTGTGTATTTACAAAACAAACGCATTCACAAAGTACTCAAACTCTCTACTTACTATTACACATATAAGTTTGTTATCCGTAGATGGAAACAAATTACCGAACCTTAATTTAAAATTTGGCTAAATTTAAATAAATATTAAAAAGCGTTCAATAAAGATTGTGCGATAAAGGCCTCCAATATAATAAAAACTGATCGGAATTATATAGAGATATATTTGTATTCATTTATATATATGTTACATTATTTCACATAATTACGTAATGTTCATAAATGCATAGTACGCAATGCAAGCATAAAAACTAATTAAACGTTGCACACATATTAGAAGAATTATTCAAGAACAAGGTAAAAGTACGAACACAAAAGTTAGCTCTTCGCCCCTCTCCTTATTTGACAAAATACAAAAATTTTTTCCAGCCTAAAATATGTGGAATTTTCAAAAAATTCCAATCCAAAAAAATATAATTAAGGGGTGTATCTCTATGATGCCTCAATAAGGTTTTTAAACCAAAAATAAAATCTGCCGTCCATCCAAGTTTAACTTAAATTGTTTAATTATGTATAATAATTAATACGATTCGATAATTAGATGAAAAGAATTTTTTCGATGTCCTAGAACAGTCTTTGCGTGTTTGTGTGTATTTTGCTTTTGTTTTAATGTTCTTTTAGATATTATAGTAATTATTAATTTCATAATTATATCTTTATTATTGTTTAATAAGTAAAAATCGATCTAACTGAAGACTTTGTCTGAATTTGTTAAAAACTAAAGAACGAGGACAATTATTGAGCAATGTACATACATTTCTTGCTTTATCGTTTAACCGTTTCTTGTATTGTTTATCCTCATCCATTTTTTTAATAAATATCTCAAGATCCTAAACCCTTTTCTTTAATAAATATATTCTATAATTCACGACTATTCATATCATCTTAAAAATAAGGTAGCTTTTTGGCTAAATTTTGTCATGTATATGTGTAATGTAAGTATACGTAATAATATACTTCCACATAATTATAAAAAGTACAAAGCAATTATATAACCTATGCATGTAATTCAATGGATTTCAATTACATAAATTTTTTATCATTGACTAAATCAACCATATCTAACGTATATAATTGAGATTTTTGCCATTCCATTTATTTAAATAAAAAAGATTCACACAATCAAAAGCTCGAATAAGATCACAAAAGATTTCGACATGGCACCACGTTGCATGCGTTGAATAATACTCTCACTGAAGCTATGCTGGACAATAGAAATATCATAAAATTTGTCAAGAAATTTATGTAATCCCTTCAAAGAAATAGTATTAAAAAATTTAATAAAAAATAAGTTATATAGTAATAGATCGCCGATTAGAAGCAAAGTGTTTTTATGTTGATTCATTAATCTTTTCGATGCTAAAGATTGAGCAATTGTTTTAGAAAAAAATTGTGCAATGTCATCATAACCAGTAGCTAGTGTTTTAATTTTGTTAGAACATTTAATAATTTAAATACAGTCAATGGTTGTAAGAAAAATGATTTATACAAAAGTAATATTAGAAACATGAAAAATTAGAATAGAGTGTTGATGTTTGTGTTTATTTGGAATATATTTATTAATCATATTATTGTCTTTAATTGAATTACCATTTTATTAATCATGTTTAGAATTGTGTATAGTATCATTCTTAAGTATTATTCTTCATACATGATTTCATAGCCCACAGAGCTGAAAGTATCTTTAGTAAAAAGATAAATTTATTATTTATTATATTTATTATTTAAGATAATTTTTGGTTCATTTAAAAGATACTTTTGTTATAGATACTTCTTAAAAGTATCTAGTATCTTTTATCTTTAAAAGTATCTTCAGATACTAAAAGTATCTTAGGTACTCAAAACGTGGAAAATCAATACTTTTTCTTGATTCGACACGACACGACAAGCTTTGAGAGGTCGCGCCGGCCGTAACGTGAGAGACATGCATGTACAGTTGTAATCACGAAAGATGATCCCTGCGTAATCAATTACATTTGTATGAATCAAATCAGTACTTCGGCGTCATGTTAAATACTGTAAATATCAAAATGAATATGGCAGCATAGCAGCTGTGACATTTTTTATTTTTGGGTTAAGTGCGTGGGGATTTATTGACAGGCCGTAAAAATTTAAAACAAGTTGTTGCAATTGTACCTACCGTAATGTTCTACTATGTATTGCCATTATAGTTAAAAAATAAATGACTTCAAAAAATTGTTAAACGAATACGAATTATTCTTTGAATGTCGGTGATTGAGTTATATGTAAGTGACGCAGAGATCATCTTTCGTGATTACAACCATATATTGTTTTTTGTATCTCGCCCACATTATTCGTTTATCTTTTACAGCGCTAAGTTAGTTAGTTTGCCATGTTAAATGTTGAATGTTTTGTTTTTAATGCATAATGCGTTTTGTGCTGTTTTTTTAACAGACTAATTTATGTTTATTTCATATTGTTTTGAGAATTTTATGTTTAATTTTTGTTTTCAATACATAGTTTTTAATAACTTAACGTCTTTTGTTTTTTTTTTATATCCCAAAGCCCAAAGTATACGATTGCAAAGTGCTTCCTGGCTTAAACTTAAATTGTATGATTATTTAGAGGCTTAAAATGATGTTTTTACAACTAAAGTATCTTAGACACTGTACACTGTGCCCAAGTATCTTAGTTTCTACAAAGGTATCTAAGTATCTCAAATACTTGAAAAGTATCTGAGTATCTTACATACATAAAAGTATCTTACTACTAAAAGGAACTTTAGATACTAAAAGTTTCTTTAGATACTTAAAAGTATCTAAGATATTTTTACTCAAATACTTTTCCGGTATTTTGTATCTTAAAATACTTTCACCAAAAACTATCTTAGATACTTAGTATCTTAAGATACTTTTTGCCTAAAGTATCTGAAAAGTATCTAGATACTTTTAAAAAGTATCTTTTACAGCTCTGATAGCTCAACGCATCGGTTTTTTTTGTAGTAGACAGATTTTAACATAACTATGTCTTTTTTTGTGGTTCATCAGTTTTTAGAAATGATTAGATAGAAGAAGAAACAACTTAATTACGTAGGTAATTTATTACTCTGCACTAAAAATAAAAACAAATATAGGT
Organism: Holotrichia oblita; assembly: GCA_023690525.1. NCBI lineage: Eukaryota > Metazoa > Arthropoda > Insecta > Coleoptera > Scarabaeidae > Holotrichia > Holotrichia oblita. The sequence goes on along the minus strand of CM043016.1, from coordinate 153,928,037 downwards.
TAAATTTTAATAATTAAAATATATCAGGTTATAGATAAGAAATACCGATATTAGAAGTTAACATTTCTGGTCTGCAGTCCGCTGACTAAGCAATTTAATCACAGAAACAAATTATGACTTCATTTCCCTACGGCTGCCTTGAAAATCACCTGAAAATGTATGTACCTCAAATCATTTTAAGCGGTATATTTCTCATTGTTAAGGCTTATGTGAAGGGTGGCAACAACAATTCTGCAATTTTCCTTCACACTTTACTCAGGCTTAGGACTGACAGTCGAAATCGCTGGCGTGTTTAAAAATTGCAGCTTTTCTCTATTGGCAACTGCGGGTTTTAAATTGCAGTTTTTCTCTATTGGCAACTGCGGGTTTTGTTGGTTTAAAAAGTGGTAACTTGAAAATCACCTGAAAATGTATGTACCTCAAATCATTTTAAGCGGTATATTTCTCATTGTTAAGGCTTATGTGAAGGGTGGCAACAACAATTCTGCAATTTTCCTTCACACTTTACTCAGGCTTAGGACTGACAGTCGAAATCGCTGGCGTGTTTAAAAATTGCAGCTTTTCTCTATTGGCAACTGCGGGTTTTAAATTGCAGTTTTTCTCTATTGGCAACTGCGGGTTTTGTTGGTTTAAAAAGTGGTAAATGGAACACATACCTTGTTTTGATTGACTTAATAAAATCAATCTTATTTGTTGTTGTTGATATATTATCACAATGACACATACACCACGATGAGTACGATCACAAAAGTTCTACGTCAACATAATTTAAATGTTAAGTTGACGGAAAATAATCAAAGTGATAAAATTAACACTTTGTGTAAGACGATCAATGTGTTTAATAGGACACAATTCGAATTCGAATCATGATGCTAGCGACAACAACAAAATCACATTGCAGAATTTAGTTAGCTAACTATTACCTGCAATACTTTTAAGACAACTCAAATTTGAGTAGTCTTATTTAAACAAAAGCATGTTCAATTATACAATTTAAACACCATTACAGAATAGCAACTATTATTTCGTATAAAAAAGAGATAATAAACTTAAATTACATATCGATAACTTATTTTAATAAATGCAATAAGATATACTGATCAGTATTATAACAAAACGACTGGTAAAGCAACTTAGCGAAAATTACAGTACTCTAATATTAAAACAACATTTCAAATTATGAAACTTAGGCGCCTAAGCTTTAAAAATTCATATGTACATATCTATAAAGCATAAAGATAATAAAAAATACCACATTATAAAATGCAATATAAGCAGACATAAGAATAGTAAGTCAACTCAAAATGGAGTCATCTTACAACACAAAAATATCAAGTATACATGGTCAGACAGCTCAAAATTGACTCGGCAATTAAAAGAAATATAATGAAAATTGTACATTTTTGGCAATTTGGCCGGGTTTGGTTATTGCAAGAACAATCAAAGACGTACATTTGCGAGTTTAATAAATTTACTTTAACTCTTGTACCGACACAGTGTCACTTTTAACACTTGCATTATCGCCCATCAACAAAAGAACAACTCAAATTTGAGTAGTTCATTTAAAAAAAGAAAGCACGGAATTCAATAAACTCATACTGAAAGCAATAAGAATTTGTCTTTCGACCCTGTACAATTGTACACGGTATTAGATTTCACCGTTTATGTTCCTGAAAAAGAGATATTACATGTATACTTACTTTTTTGTAATGTGTAGTTTTCGATTGAATTCACAAATTCACGTTCTCTGATGATGCATGATCACTTCCACACAATAAAACAAAACATCACGCGAGACAATTAAGAGACAACTCAAACTTGAATTGTCCATTAATGTCAAAATGTTCGATTGGTAGATTTTAGACGCTTAAAGACCTATTGTACAATTGTACAATTTAGGTACACAACATCACGCGAGAGAATTAAGAGACAACCCAAACTTGAATTGTCCGTTAATGTCAAAATGTTCGATTGGTAGATTTTAGACGCTTAAAAGCATATTGTACAACTGTAGAATTTAAGTACACAACATCACGCGAGACAATTAAGAGACAACCTAAACTTGAATTGTCAATTAATGTCAAAATATTTGAATGGTAGATTTTAGACGCTTAAAGACCTATTGTACAATTGTACAATTTAGGTACACAACATCACGCGAGACAATTAAGAGACAACCCAAACTTGAATTGTCCGTTAATGTCAAAATGTTCGGTTGGTAGATTTTAGACGCTTAAAAGCATATTGAACAACTGTACAATTTAAGTACACAACATCACGCGAGACAATTAAGAGACAACCTAAACTTGAATTGTCCGTTAATGTCAAAATGTTCGGTTGGTAGATTTTAGACGCTTAAAAGCATATTGTACAACTGTAGAATTTAAGTACACAACATCACGCCTGACAACTAAGAGACAACCCAAACTTGAATTGTCAATTAATATCAAAATATTTGAATGGTAGATTTTAGACGCTTAAAGACCTATTGTACAATTGTACAATTTAGGTACACAACATCACGCGAGACAATTAAGAGACAACCCAAACTTGAATTGTCCGTTAATGTCAAAATGTTCGGTTGGTAGATTTTAGACGCTTAAAAGCATATTGTACAACTGTACAATTTAAGTACACAACATCACGCGAGACAATTAAGAGACAACCCAAACTTGAATTGTCCATTAATGTCAAAATGTTTGAATGGTAGATTTTAGACGCTTAAAGACCTATTGTACAATTGTACAATTTAGGTACACAACATCACGCGAGACAATTAAGAGACAACCCAAACTTGAATTGTCCGTTAATGTCAAAATGTTCGGTTGGTAGATTTTAGACGCTTAAAAGCATATTGTACAACTGTACAATTTAAGTACACAACATCACGCGAGACAATTAAGAGACAACCCAAACTTGAATTGTCCATTAATGTCAAAATATTTGAATGGTAGATTTTAGACGCTTAAAGACCTATTGTACAATTGTACAATTTAGGTACACAACATCACGCGAGAGAATTAAGAGACAACCCAAACTTGAATTGTCCGTTAATGTCAAAATGTTCGATTGGTAGATTTTAGACGCTTAAAAGCATATTGTACAACTGTAGAATTTAAGTACACAACATCACGCGAGACAATTAAGAGACAACCTAAACTTGAATTGTCAATTAATGTCAAAATATTTGAATGGTAGATTTTAGACGCTTAAAGACCTATTGTACAATTGTACAATTTAGGTACACAACATCACGCGAGACAATTAAGAGACAACCCAAACTTGAATTGTCCGTTAATGTCAAAATGTTCGGTTGGTAGATTTTAGACGCTTAAAAGCATATTGAACAACTGTACAATTTAAGTACACAACATCACGCGAGACAATTAAGAGACAACCTAAACTTGAATTGTCCGTTAATGTCAAAATGTTCGGTTGGTAGATTTTAGACGCTTAAAAGCATATTGTACAACTGTAGAATTTAAGTACACAACATCACGCCTGACAACTAAGAGACAACCCAAACTTGAATTGTCAATTAATATCAAAATATTTGAATGGTAGATTTTAGACGCTTAAAGTCCTATTGTACACTTGTACAATTTAGGTACACAATATCACGCGAGACAATTAAGAGACAACCCAAACTTGAATTGTCCGTTAATGTCAAAATGTTCGGTTGGTAGATTTTAGACGCTTAAAAGCATATTGTACAACTGTACAATTTAAGTACACAACATCACGCGAGACAATTAAGAGACAACCCAAACTTGAATTGTCCATTAATGTCAAAATGTTTGAATGGTAGATTTTAGACGCTTAAAGACCTATTGTACAATTGTACAATTTAGGTACACAACATCACGCGAGACAATTAAGAGACAACCCAAACTTGAATTGTCCGTTAATGTCAAAATGTTCGGTTGGTAGATTTTAGACGCTTAAAAGCATATTGTACAACTGTACAATTTAAGTACACAACATCACGCGAGACAATTAAGAGACAACCCAAACTTGAATTGTCCATTAATGTCAAAATATTTGAATGGTAGATTTTAGACGCTTAAAGACCTATTGTACAATTGTACAATTTAGGTACACAACATCACGCGAGACAATTAAGAGACAACCCAAACTTGAATTGTCCATTAATGTCGAAATGTTTGAATGGTAGATTTTAGACCCTTAAAGACCTATTGTACAATTGTACAATTTAGGTACACAACATCACGCGAGACAATTAAGAGACAACCCAAACTTGAATTGTCCGTTAATGTCAAAATGTTCGGTTGGTAGATTTTAGACGGTTAAAAGCATATTGTACAACTGTACAATTTAAGTACACAACATCACGCGAGATTATTAAAAGACAACTCAATCTGGAATTGTCCGTTAATGTCAAAATGTTCGATTGTTAGATTTTAGACGTGTAAAGTGCAATACAGTCAATGCTGTGTTAAATGTTGTTAAAGTCTGTTGAAGTCGTTTTTGTTGGTAGAAAATGACGTACACATATGAATTGGCATTGGTTACATTTTACAATAAATAAAAAAGTCGAGTCTGTCGTCAATATCTAGGAACAAAACGACCCTGAATAGAAACTTTTAACCGACCTAGTACACATTTAAATTAATTAGTAGAATACTCAGCCGATATACTCGCTTGTTCATTACTAGGCCGAATAGTTTGCATATGTAGATTCAGTTAACATACGACAAAGAAATATACTTACAAAACTTCACTTCGAGACTGCTAAACGAAAAGTATGAACATTTTTCAAATATACAGTTAAATATATTTTAAAATCTTTTTAAGAAATACTGATATTAGTGTAAATATTGCAATTTTTGTTGTACATACCTCATGATGTATCTACTTCTACATACCTTCATTATTTGTTTCACTACCCATTCTACACTGCATTCACTTCTAACGTCACTTATCTGTTTTTACGAGACGATGCGTACGTTACGAACATAACTCAAATTTGAGTTATGAACTCCGTTTAAACCGATTTTGATATTGTTACATTTTACAAGGAACAAAACATTTATCCCCTACAATACTGATGTGTGTATGTATGTATATAGTTCATCCCCTAAGAAGGGATTACATAATGTATTAAATAGATCAAATTTGAATGGAATAACAATCCATTCTAATTTCTTGATAATGGCGAAATATACAACAAAATATAATTTCTTGTTCCTTGTATTTATGTAAACATTTCAAAATAAGCGCGAACAACCGAAATCGTCCAATCGCGTAGACGATTTAAATGTAAAAAGGGTACCTATGGTATAAGGGTTGTATAGCCAAACTGCTGGCAGGTTTGTAAATCAATACTGATTAGGCGCATTAGGTCTTCAAACGAAGAAAAAGATATTAGTCTTGGCTAATTGTTTTTGTTTAAATGGCCGCTTTAATTACCGCATTAAATTTGTTTAAATTAGTAAATAAATCTTTGATCTCTAGAAAATTATAATTTGATATTTTCATACTAAGAAAATTTTTCAGTTAATTCTTTAATGACTCATAATTTAAGATAGTTTCTTATAAATAAATTGCAATTTTTATTATTATTAACCTTACTGTATTGAAAAAGTTAATGAAATACAGCAATTTCAAAGCTTAACTTTCAAAATTTAGAATTGAATGTGATTATAATAAAATTTCAGTTCACTTATCTAACTTGAAATACACGATATGGGCGCAAACGTTTCAAATGTGCTCTTCATGTATAATAAGACAATCCGCAATATACATGCAATAAAGAAGAGCACCTACCTTAATCGCAGATCTGCATGTAGACTGGTCACCTGTCATCCTCAGCTAGCCTAGCAGTTGCTTCACATTCGTCCAATTTATCTGTAACAATAACAAACGATTTAGTAAAATATTTCAGATACCAGATTTAAATTTTACCTTTGAATCTTTGAGATGACGTGGCACAACCTGGAAAACGAAGCTGCATCTACGTCGAATTTGTAGATACACAATAATAGCAAATACACATTTTTGACATGAATGTATAAAAAACAATGACTATTATCAATATTGTTTACTGCCAGCAGTGACTCTGATACCCTTTTCGAAATTGGCGCTAGGTACACGTCGGAAAATACATTAAATTGATCACTAACCTGGGTCCAAGTGCTACGGAACTGTAATAAAAAAATATATTGTTATGTTATTATTGATATTGATATTGTTCAGCAGTGTAAAATTAAAATAATAATTAAAAAAAAAAAAAAATTAAATTAAATTAAATTAACTTTTATATTAATTAATTACTAATTAATTAGTTTAAAAAAAAAAAAAAAAAAAAAAAAAAAGACTCCAGCCAACGGCGTGCACGGGGTATAATTAAAAAATCCAGATTATAATGTGAAAAAATCTATTAATCAAAATTTATTGTAAAAACACATCACAAACACATATAACACATAATTACATTCATTTCGACACAACAAACATGAAAGTCAAGCTGAAATTACGAAAATCAATTTTATAAAATAGCAAGCAGTACATTTGGAAGTTCTGTGTGGTAGGCCTGGGAAAAAATAGAAAAAACAATGAAAAGGAGGAGGTTGTTTACGAAGTTTTCGACGACTGACAGAGAAAAACAAGTCACAAGTGTTAAAAAGAGACTTTAACGAGAAATACAACATTTTAAAAGCAAGTGAAAGTTTTATGAGTTCCCATTAGACCTACAAGATCAAAATTTTACTAGTGAACGTGAAGAAAACCCGGGAAAAGAAAAAGAAGATTGAAAACGGAAAAGGAGGAGTTTGTAACGCACATAGGAGGATATTGGACAAGGAAACACACACACACACACATATTCAATTACATTGGGAAATTACAGGTAAGGGTTGAGGGTGGTTTAGTTAGATAAACATTGTAAAAATCTTTTATTCATATTATAATCTGGTTCTTTTTAAACTGTTTATATATTTTTTATTTCGTGTCATTAGTGACACACACAACAATATATTAGTATAAGTGAAGTTTATATAAAAACTTATTATAAGTTTTACCTTGAACATGTTTGGTCCTAGCTGTCCTCTTGATTCCTACAGCGACAGCATCCAAGGCACTAAGGGATCCAATGTTTGGTGGCACTGAAAAAAATATATTAGGTTTAATTTTTTTTCGAATAAACTCAACGACTTTATCATGTCGAAAATTCTTAAAATAGTAATTGCTAGGATGAGGATTTAGGTATTAAAAACAAAAAAATGTTAGAAATGTTTCAAAAAATTGTGATCAAGTTTGCCATGATTTTTCACTAATCTAGCCAGATGTCGTTATTAAATTGTTTGGAATTAATTAAAACATTTTAAAAATAAACTGGCTACAAATTTAGTATTGGCTGATAAACTCGAGATAACAATATTAGGCTACAACTTACCATACAAAAATTCCAGCTATCGCCTCTTGTTTTCAAATTGACTTTTTGATGGAAATGCTTTTTTTAGAAAATTTCCAAAATTTGAGTCCTATAACATATTTTTATATGGAACTTGCAAATCCAATTTGGTAAAGAATTTTTTTAATCATAAAAACGAAAATCATAAAAATCAAATTTATTTTCTTCTCGAGGGTTCGAGCACTGAGAAAAAATTTTTCTATATCTCGTAAAGTTATCAAGATTTCATACATTAAGCTTATCTTTTCTTTGTCTAATATAGTGGAATTTCTAAAATTAAAAGAAACATTTTTTTACAACAGATCGTCGTGCATCTTTTTCAAATTTTATTAATAAAACTGTTATAATATTAATTTCTTTTAATTCTGGACGTTTAAACAGACGCTATTTTTAAAAAAGGAAAAATTATATGTAATGTTTTTGAATAAAAACGTTTTTAAAAGGTTTAAAATAATTATTTCCTATTACTACACCCTTCACGAATCAATTTTATTCACAATAACATATGATTTTTTTAATGTAAAACTGTTACAACACATTTAAACAGGAAAAAATAATAATTTGGCTTACCAACTTAAATAACTTGTAGGTGATATAATATAACAGAGTTTTAGTAAAATATTTAAATAATAAATATTTAAATCGTGTTCAAGTAATGAGATAATAATTTATTAAAACAATTTATGAAGAACGCCATATCTTGTCAGTTAAAAAAATACAATTTTTAAACTTTCAAACAACAGTATGTAGATTTCTTTATTAATTAATTTGATAAAATAAACGCAGTTTTTAATAAAAGTATGAAGAAAAAGTAAGGATAATGTAAAGCTATTTCTACAAATTAAAATGGAGTAGACATAATACTAAAATTTTTAGAAATTATAAAAATCCGACTTACCAACTTAAGAACTTACCGACTTAACAACGATGCGGCACTACAGTAATTTCATACACTTTAATTAAAAGTTACACAAGTTAATTAAAAATTACTATTACACTCTGTATTAAGTTAAATTAATATCGAAACCGTCTTCACCACTTCACGCATAAATTGTAACTGAGTTTTGGATAGGTTTAAAACGGAAAACGTTTAGATGACGAATCGCCGAAAAAACGCCGAAAAACAGTTGAAGGGTTTTTTTGTGATATAGTCGAACTCGATTTAATGTAAACAACTACAATATTTCAGCAAGTTTGAACGAGGAGAATATAACTTTGATATTAAAAAAATTGTAGGTACATACATACATACATATATTTAAGTTGGTTTAAATTATTATTTTATGGGAATTCATTTTAAACTCATTTACATTATAAAGGACGTTTAAAGAGCATAATGCGGTTGTTTTCTTGTAATGAAATAAGCCGTATTATTTTATTTTTGAAAACACCGTGAAAATGATGCCACATTTGTCATACTTGAAGGGTATCTTTCCGATTGAAAATTATAAAGTTATCCTATACGCCTCATGCCTCTAAATAAAGAATACTCATAATTTTCTTGGATTACATTTAAAATTCTAATTAAGGATGGTTTTAGCCGCAGGTTGTTCAAAAGTAATTTAAATCAAATAAATGTAATTAGAAAATTAGTAAACGTAGCAACTGATAATTACCACTTTTAATAAAACAGTTGTCTTAACTGAGATTCAGCAAATTCACAGTTTTTAATAATAGGCAAATGATTTAGAACATTTTTTAAATAAAAATAATGATGGTGATGGATTGAGATCGGCCATTAGAAAGATTGGGTTTTCTGTTGATAATAAATTTCTGCAAAGTTGGGTATGGGTACAGGGTAATGAAGTCTATCCATTAAAAATATTTCTGATGATGGCACTTGGGAGTATAGGAAATTCATATGAATTTTGTTATTTCGGTTATATGGAATGATATTCTTTGCATTTTCGAAATTTAAGCGCTATTTTAGAGCGACTTTTGCTAGTATTCCCTATACCTAACTGTACTCTCGTTTTGCGTTCAATGATAGATATCCTTATTTGACAGCACTGGCCTAAGAGAAATTTAAATGATCGATTTGAATTTTTGGCAGTTAAATCCAGCATTTATAACGTGTGTGTGTATTTTTGTATTTCTGAGTTTATTAGCGGTTATTTGACGTGTTTTTGTATTGTTTAAAGAACAAAAAATCGATGTTTAAATTTATGTTTAAAGATTGCCGTCAAATGAGGATATTTCTCATTGAGAGCAGGCAAGTTCTTTAAACAATCTTTTATATTTTCTATATATGTATGTAAAGTAAATTTAAAATGTCCATGTTAGAATCACTTTCATCTTTATCGACGGACACAACGAAACCATACTTGAAATGTCATGGTAACAGTTGCTAATAACTGTATATGTACATATGTTCTGTTTATGTTTCAGGCTTCCTTCTCTTTTCATGGCTTACTACTGACAAAATTATCATTTTTCTAAACCCTACCAAAAATCTTCATAACTCGCAGAATCATATATCTCAACATACTTTGCTTCTCATATAATATTCTTTTAAGTTGCATAAGGTTTTTGTTTAACATCTATAAACCTTTCTGGAAGCCCAATTTTCGATGGTAAAGTGAAAATTTTAGGCTTGAAATCTACTGGAATTTGTGTTTTATTGCTATATTCCATTTCAAATTTGGATAAAATGAACTAGAACTTTAGTCCGATTAAATCGAACCTTTTACCGATACAATTTCATGCTCCTCCCCAGAATGAAATCTTGCTAAAATATAGGCTAGAATTAGTAGTTTCTTCAGTAAGTTACTCCAGATGAAGGACATCAGGTTTAGGGATGAGAAGGAGGTTTAGGATTTTTGAGGTCGTAGTGCAGGGCAAACATGGGTCAATCGATGTCTGGAATCTTCCAATCCATTGTTGTTGTTTTGTTTAGGAATGGTAGATCTGGATATTTTCGTAATATTTCTTGCACTACTTCTTGAATTGCTTCATAAGTAACCAATATATGCTGTTGCAATCTAATTCTGATTTCCATTACGACATTCTCCTGAATTGACTTGTATAAACATAATTCATACAGAGTATATATGGTGATATTGTTGAAGATGTAGTTTCAAAACAAGCAAAAAAAAATTGTGTAGCCTGAGCAACAACTCGATTCCCTTCAAATTTGTACCCATAAAAATCTATTTCCTTTTGCAATTTAATCAAGATATCAATCAAATTAATCTTACCATAATTTTATAATTTGATGATAAGTTTACGATAACTTATCACTGTAAGAAAGGGGTTGATCATGAATTGGCTGACACGAGGTGGTATAACTCTGATTTTAAATAAATGTGCTGGTTTCGGCAAGAAGAAGTATGAAGTGCTTTTAATACCGTTGGATAATACAAATTCGAACATATCTTTTTCGACAGATCTCCAAGGTACATATTACTTTCCAAAAGATTGACCTTCGGTACTAAAAGCACAACAGGTTATAATCGGTAGCGCATTTAGCAGAAACTTCTTTAGCTTATATTGAGTCACTCTTGTTGGATAATTTTGTTAAACATAAAACACTAAATCTTCAACAACATTATTCATTAATAGTATCGCGTGATCTTGCCCGATGTGAAAACTGGTGTCATTTTACTCCGGAGGGTCTATCAATTCGGCTTCTTCGTTTGGGCAACAGTCTTATATTGAAAAAATTTAATATCCTTCATTAAGCGATGTTTTATTAATTGTGAATCTTTTGCTACAAAATTTGGGATGTTAAAGACCCGCACTTTAAAGTATGGTCCGTTGATTTTGTCGTGCATGTCGTCTAAAGTGTTTTTTTTTAACATAAAGAAGTCATAATAATTTCCGAAAAATAGTTGAGGTTTTATGTAAGGGATGCCTTTGCGTTTCCAATAACCGAATTTTTTTGTGAAGAATTAGTAAATTAGATATGCAGTGATAAGATTAAGGTGGCATAGGTGTATGCATAGGGTCAATAAAATGATATTCTAACATCGTTTCATATGTGTCTGAAAGTTGTTGTTTATGTATTTGCTTATGAATTTACAACGCAGTCCTTTTTATTTATATAAATATTTCTTCAAAGAATTACTTAAAGGTACAAGTGATACATACGGACGCGTTTATTTGATGTATAAACATTTTTTGTTGTGCATTACATGTTACCTTGAAATAACATTGCACAGTCACTGTTTAAAACTTGATTTTTATTGAATCGAGCTATCTAGTTTGATGTTTTGTACAGGTTACTGAGACAATTAAAATATATTGCTAATAGGTAAATAAAGTTTGTAGCTTATTGAATGCAGTTGCATTGATTTAACTCGTTATTTTTTTTAATGTAAAGTAAGTAGAATTAATTTTTAATTTTCGTATCTCACAGTTTTTAAAATAAACAATAATTCCTGGTAGGAGACTGGATTACAATATTAAAAATTACAACATAATTTCTTGTTTAACGTATCGGATATTTATCGGTAATTAATAAGTATTAAATTAGTATGTAAAGGAAACTAGAAAATATGTACTGAGGGCAATTGACGAAGAAGTAAAGCAGTTTGATAATTTGTTGCCCTATGAAACATTTTTGAAAATAACATATAATATGTTATTACTGATACAAGATCAAATCAAGATTGTCCGATTGCTAGTGCGATTCCTAAGTAGTTTTTAAAAATATTTTTTTAATCCCTCAGAATTCAATCAAAAATCAAATATGTTACAATATGGAATAAATCCTTTACACTGATGGATTAGATTGTTGGAGTCCATTTTACATATTTTTTACAGATATGACATCAACACATGACAAAATCAAAACAAAACAAAACATAACACACAGCAATTTTAAGAGAGCATGCGTTTAAACGTGGATAAAAACCAAAAACAGATGAAATTGGAAGTATAAAGGGCGGCAATACACTAATAAAGTAACAGATGTAGGTGTAAATCTTATGAACAACTTTAATTTCTTTATCTTGTCTATATCTTTTGAACCTAGACAAATTTGAGCTTTGTTTCTAAACAGCTAAGAAGGAAACACAGGCAAGTGGTGGTGACCGATTTAAATGAAATTTTGTGGGTTTGTAGACTGATGCAGTGTAAGAACAACGGTAACTTCCATAGATGCTAAATCGCCCGTGTTCGAGGGGTGGGGCGCCCTAAAGCCAACCCTACCTTTCGATATTTCCTTTAATATTTCCAAAACTATAAAACATATTAAAAAAAAGTTAAGACAAATATTCAACTGTTTTATGAGCACTAAAAGATAGCGACAATAGTATGCCTGTCATAATTATTGTTTTCCAGAAACAACCCCCACCCCCTAATTTGTTTTTGAAACTATTGTCGCTATCTTTTAGTACTCATAAATATATATATTTGTCTTAACTTTTTTTATACGTCCTATAGTTTTGGAGATATTAAAGGAAATATCGAACGGTAGGGTTGGCTTTAAGGTGCGCCATCCCCCGAAAACGGGCGATTTAGCATCTATGGAAGTTACCGTTGTTCTTACACTGCATCAGTCTACAAACCCATCAAATTTCATTTAAATCGGTCACCACCACTTGCCTGTGTTTTCTTGTAAGTTGTATATGGATAAGTATATGCCTGCTTCAATCCACAAACTTTTAATACATGGAAGACAAATGCTGCCAACAGCATATTTTGCAGAGGAACCATCTGATGCTAGAAATAAATTATATAAACGAAACGGACAATTACTACCTAGAAAATGTTCTTTTATTATTAATTAAAAGCACAATAAAATCAGATGATCAATCCGTTGCATCTTCAAGATGTAGATGACAAATAAAAAGTAGAAGAGGACGAAGAAGAAATAGTAAGTTGGTTACTAGAATCGATGGATTACTTCGAGTTAGAGACTGTGTAGCATTATGCATTATTTTATAAAAAAAAGATATTGCAATAAGTCTCTTTCTATGTGTAGTTGCTAAATTATAGAGATGTTTAACAAACTACTAATTTATAATATTTCATTATAGCAGATGAAAAGCTGTTTTTAAAAAAAATTTATACCAATACACTAACGACAAATCTTTAATTTCAATTTTAAAAATTAAGAAAACCACCGAAAATTAAAATATTAGACTCTTTCTTGGTGTAAAACTAAAAAGAGAAGCAAGATAAAACAGTTTTTATACAGAATTCATGTTATCATTATGTATTGACTATTTAAATATAAGAGAAAAGATTATATTCAATGTGTTTGCGTCAATTTTTTGTTTAGGGTTTTATTATAGGTATTTATACTTACTTAGTCACAGAAGTGCACATCAGTTGCAAAAGTGGCGAGTCGACAATCAGTTGTGATACGATTCCTCTTTTCGGATTATTTAAATTAGAGGTGATTTAAGTTAGTTTTAATTGAGACTAACGTGCTCCTTATTTCATCCCTTTTTCTATGTGCATCGAAGCAGAGAATGGAGCTAACAATTGTTCGGTAAGTCCTATTCCTTTTATTTAGACATTTGTTTTTTTTTACAAAAACCTGCGTGGTTCAAATATAATAATTTGGTTATTGGGGCTGGTTAGGATGTAGATGTATTAATTATATTTTATAAATAATTATGATGGCGGGTTCATTTCGGTTGATCATTTTTCGAGTTGACATACCTATATCGCAACTTTAATACACGTTAATACACAGTTTTTGCTAGGTTGATGCCGGGCTTTTTTGTTGTATGATCTGGAGGGCATTTGATTCAGAAAAAACCTGATTACAGTTCTATGAAGAATATACAGAATATACGGAAATCGCAATTTTACTTTTAAATCATATAAAAGTTATTATTAATTTAGAGTATACTGTTATATCGGTAAACATGATTAGATTTATGAAAAGATTTTGCTGATTCTGTTAATATGAGCAGACTTAAAATATTATGCTCGTCAATTTACGTAAAATTGTTGATCAAATAGTAGTCGTTAACTAAGAGAAAAAGAATTACCATTATATGTGTACCAGATTATATTAAGTATATATACGGACAATAGGTGAAATTTTTTGTTACTTTAGAAGAAAAAAGAAAAATCAACAATTATTCTTCAAAATCATGCATCTAAATTACTAGAAAAAGAGCTACATAACATTGAAAACGGGAAATATTTGGAAACACTTGCCCCATATACATATGTAGTACATATAAAAAATGTATATGGGTATTAGCGAATATATGTATATGTATTTCAAATAGAAAATGAACGTCTGAGTCTTGTAAGAATTTTAATTTATTTTTTGGAAACATTATCGATGATTCCAACTTATAAAAAATATTAATAAAGGATATGTCCTTGCTCCAGACTGTTTTATTTTTGGCTGAGAGGTGGTGATTGCCTTTATTTATTCGTCAACTATCAAAAATAGTTATAGAAAGTTTGATATCATATAAAAGTATGTACTTACATTTCTGTACAAGAAAATGTGATCATATATAGCGTTTTCCATTAAAAAAAAGATATTCTTTGTCTTCATTGCGCGAAAAAGCATTACCCAGTATAATAATCCGGTTGAGATTAAATGTAGCGACACAAATGTGCTGCCATTTTGTTTAACAAATTAAACGTAACGAAACACGTTGAAATACGTAACATTTTCGAAAGAGAATTGTAGTAAAGTAGTAAAGCAAATAAGTAAATATCTTGATAAATCCAGTCTATACTATTAATTGGCTATATTTTTTTTAAAGATAAAAATGAAACTTTTATATTAGTTCAAAAATATATGTAGAAGGTATTCAATTAAAAAGAACAAAACTTTGATTAGTTACTTCCTAACAGAAAACTCTGTAGGTCTATCTAATTTTTAATTTCTTAACAGTTAAAAAGAATATTTTTTCCATAACCGAAATTTCTGAATTGAATTGTATGATTTCATTTTTATGTGCAATATGTTAAATATCACATACTGTATATTATGCAATAACATACTTTTACAATGAGCATTTAATGATCAATGAGCATTTAATGATAGCTATCAAGATAATGACAAGTAATGAATACGAGTGTTTTAATAGCTATTAAATGCGAATTGGATACACTATTTTTTCTACGACTCCATAATATCATACATATTTCTTTAATTTTTACTATATTTAAATAGATACAGAGAACTGTCAGGTTTAATTAACTTTTACATCTGTCAGATATGTAGTAACGGCCATATTGAATATTGGAATGTTGCATTGGATATAAACTTGTATCGTAATGAAAAATCTGTATTTCTATTGGATTAAACTTGCATCATAATGAAAATCTGTATCGTAATGGACATCATTAAAGTCAGGTTCAGCATATCTAATAATACAATTAAAGTATGGGACAAATACAATTAGGGTCATATTTATAGTTCGTGCTTGAGGTTGTGCCGATAACAATAAACATCGGTATCACCTCACACCACAACTTTGATTAATTATTCGGGCCCACAGTCTTTCAAATCACTCTGTTGTGCCGATGTCTGAGCACGCGATTTTGACATATTTGCAATTACATTTACGTCAAAATCACGTGCTGAAGCATCGACACAACGTCAAGCACGAAGTATAAATATAAACTTTAATATTAGTGACTAATTTCGAATTTTATATAACGAAAGTACGAGCACATATCATTTTAATTTATTTAATGTTTTAATTTATAAAATACATGATATACGTTTTAAAGCTTCTTAAAACAAACTCGCATGCAATCCTCACTTTTCAAAATCTTAAAATAATATTTTCTAAATCTGTGTAAGATGTTTGAAAATGTTGCTGTTACAGTCAAATAGTATTCTAAAACTTTCGAATTGTTTTGGTGTAATTTCATGGGAAAGTCTTCATAATTTTATTCCTGAGTTTTTCAATAACATTCAACAACAGGAACATTATTGTATACTATACTAATTGTAAGATTTTATCCAGTCTCAACAAAAGAAATCTAGTGGTTAGGGGTCAGTTATTTGGTCGCTGGATCCAGTTATTAGGAAAATTTGCCGCATAAGCCAAAACATATAATTCCAGGTTTTCTGTCACTAGTGTTGGTCTTGTAGAACGTTTCTTATTGTGGGTGCTATTATTGCAGCTATAGAATTTTTTAACTTCTCCATCGTACTTGCTATCGCTGAATGAAGAATAGGTCCTATTAAATACCATGTGCAAACCTAGATCATTTCTTCTGGTATGTAAAGTGTAAATTTAAAAATTGTCCAATCACTTGCATGTGTAACGAAGCTTTGATCAAATTTACATATTGTGAAGGAGTTCCTAAGTTTTGGAGGTTATTATCATACAAATATCAGTATATCTATCAATGTAATTATCAAAAATCCATAACCATTTTACACTGCAAAAATGAGAAGGACAGTATGTAATTTAAAAGAAACATTTTTTTTTGTTTTTAAACTAACAGAAGTATAATTTACACAAATTCATAATATGAAAAACATATTAATTAAGTTCCTACATACAGGTCGCACATATAATATGTATTGTTCATTTAGTCTCTGATCTCTTTTTGAGTTGTATTTTCCATCAACGGACAGTTCTTTTTTGCACGAAATCATACTTTTACTTTACATTGCTTTGTAAATCATTGAATTCCAAATAAGTGGTTATGGTTTTTATTGCCCTAAATTACTTGTTGAGCTGTTGATATTTGAAAAACGCGTTCTGGCTGTTTTTATTTTTCTTACGATTCCAACTTTTCATTAAATTATGTTTTGGAACTGGTGCTGCAGTTTGAATTTCTGGTGGGTTTTGCAAGTTACTAAACAAATGTCGATTTCTTCAAATGCATTAAGTACTTCTGTGAGAATTTAAAGATTTCTGATAGCCCAATCATGTAAACTGAGGTAGTGTTTCTCATCTACATCTTTTCTTTTAAGTTTTAGCAATATTTTCAATTTAAGAGTGTTTCTTGCGTCTTTGGTGTTATATAGAATTATGTATTGTATTTGCTTACAAACATAAGATTTACTGTAGATGACACCTAGTTTCTATGTATTAACATTAATACGTGCTCGTGGACGCCTGTAGTTTATCTAAGTACGGGTAGTAATTTATATAATAAGATAGATGGATAGATAATACTTTTTAATTTGTCAGTTAATATGTATATTTTATGACCTTAATCTTTTATGCTTTTTGCTTGGATATTGCTTTACTCATTAATATTTTTATTATATATGACTGTGAATTGTTTGACAGTTCTCCCAACTACCATCAATTGTAGTCAGACTCTTGCAAGTAGCATCGACCACAGAAAAAAAAAAAACTTATTCTGCCTAATGAGCTTTGTTGTTCTGCAGCAAGTTGATAAATATCAGTGAAAAAATATACAATCAATACATTTAGAGAGACACCGTTGTTATTCAAGTTTTTACATGTCTAATTTATTTGTATTTAGTAAAAATCGATTGATATTTGTTACTGGCTTGAAACAATTGAATTTCGATGCTCATATTGCCACCTAAATTGCAACATGTTTTGAACAACTTTTTTGGAATTCTGTACATTCCCTTACATTTTCAAAACCAAATCAGGCTTCTCTTACAACGTCAGTCGTAATAGTTGTAAAGTGACTATTCAAAACTAATTTTCTAACCAATGAATCAATGAAGATACTCTGTTACGTGTTGACTCAATCGACGAGAAAGGCGTCTTATATTTAGAATTTCTTGCAATTAACGGTGCGTGAATATTTCTTTTGTTCACGCATACTCCACATTTTGGTTTGTTTATATAATCAAAAAGTAGATGTAAATAAAGCTGCATTTCCTTTATTATAATTTATTTATAAATATAGGAAGCAACAGGCAATCATATTTCTAAAAATTAAATCAAATTAATACGTATTTTTGGCAGGTTTGGTTCATCATGTATAATTATAGTAATCATCCTGGGCAGATTTATAATAATTATGTGGAGATATACGTTCCATATCTATGTCCATATTCACATGTATCGGATTACTTAAATCTATGTTGAATTCTTGAGATTTGATACTCTGTTGACCTGTAAACATCAAACTCTAAAATCTGCAAAAAGTTTTTCTGTTGTAATTTTATGGGTGTACCTGATATTGTGGCATTAAGTTTGTTGATAATGTCATCCAATTCTTGTTGTTGCAATGTAGCTGTAATTCTAGTGCTGTTGTTGTGCAATGATCTCTTGTTGCGCGATAGTAGAGGTAGAGTAAATTCAGTTTGAGACAATGGTGTGTCATCAGTACCAAATTCCTAAAAAATATATGAAATATTTTACATGAAAAAGATGTATTTTTTATTTGTCTAGTCTTTCGGAACTTGTTATTTCTAGTAAATTTTACTTACTAGACATTTGCCACTTATACAATACGCCTTTTTGTTAGCGGTTCCCTTTGCACAATCCGTACCAAACGGAAACCAACCGTCTTCACCATTTACTAAGTAAAATCTGTGTGGTATAGTTTCATCTTGACATGCAACTCGGCAAGGTCTATCTGGATCCTCTACAAGATAGGGAAATGTTATTCAAATGTAGATAGATAAATTGTAACGATTAATGTTTACCAACTGCAGGAGATATTTGCATGCCAAGCCCAGACAATCGGCGGACTTTTTCTCTATATTTGGTGCAAACCAGGGAAGCATGTTGAAATGGAGATTTTATTCTTCCACAACCCTACAAAAGTAACCGAATGATAAAATAATAAATGAAATAAATGAGAAAGCATGCGTTGCGTTAGATTTAGCTGTTTATCTTCTGTTATTCAATATTTTTTTACTAATTTAAAAATCAATTGTTTACTAAGCAACACAATGTTATTTGCAAACTATCATGTAACCATTGTGACACAGTATACACTGGTCAAACGAAACAATATTTATGTGATACAATTGGCAAACACAAAATAATCATCTAATCTACACCAACAAAATTTAAACATGTTGATTGGAATCTTTGGTGTTATTTGATAGTAATTTAAATGGGGAAATGTACTTAGAATCATTAGAAGACAACGCTTATCCGATGTTGCCTAATATTATTGAAAACAATAACCAGTACTGTGACTACCTGATATTTTTCCAAGATGATGGAGTAAGTAGAGCTGGAATATTGTTTGCTGTTCTTGTTTGTAGATAATATTATTTACTATTTTCTAATGCTGTTAATGTTTTCGTTGCTAATATGAGAGATTCTCAAAAAAGCATTTGGAAAACAAGTTGACTTTCTTTTGAGCACTCTTTGTTCTTTATTGTTTTTCTTTTGTTGAAGTTTAAAATCTCATATCGGTCAATACCTCTTTCCTATGATAAAATAGGGAAGGGAGAGTTGACTTTTAAATTCCAATTTCCGAATTGTTGTATAAACGGAAGCACGGAGGGGAATTGAGTGTCCAATCAGATTTGACTTTAAAAATCACAACGATACATAATATTGAAAGAATGGTATGTAACTCATTAAAAATCAATATGAAAATAATCGATTTGGAAATCTTTTTCGCATTGTTATATTTTCGATACTAGTTGTTTGGAAGTATGTGAACGTTTATTTAAAGTCCATTGACCATTTTGACTACACTTACATACTGATCAGGATGGCATAGTTGAATACTGGAGCGTCCTTTCTTATTTTTGCGTACAACAAGCCTTATGCCAGAACCAGGTGACATACAATTAAAGTGACAGCCACTCGCACTAACCCATTGAACATTGTAGTCCTTACGCCTAAGACCAGTTTTCCAGATAATTTCATTTTCTTCTTTATTGATATTAGGACATAATTCCGACTGTAAAACGTATTGTTCTTCATCGTATATATCACAATGAAAGTCCTAAAATTTATATATGTTTTAATAAGTTAAGCGAAAGATTAGGTTAAAACTAGATGAAAAAATAAAACAAGCTACTTACTATGCATTTTCCATTAATGCAGTAGCTAGGTTTTCCATATCTGTTCCGTTTTGTTTGACAAGCTGTACCATCGGGAAACGTCCAGCCTCTGCTTTTAGTACCACCGTTTCTTGTGTGGCACCACACCATACAAGCTTCCTCATCTACAAATAACACGATTGCAAGGCTACTGTTTATGAATCCTAAATGTATATTATTTACTGTCTGTGCTGATTCTCTGAGAACCTATGCCTGTTAATTCTTTATCCACTTCTTTTGCTCTTGTACAAATTTGTTCGGAAAATTCGCGTATAGTGAGCTTTGGTACGTTTAGACATTGTTTTGCATTACATGTTTGATACTTTTTGTCATGACCTTCGCACTTGGATCCGCTTCCTTGTGGCCTATATTAGAAAACGGTTACATATAAGTTAATAAATTCATAAAAGTGTACAATTATTAGAAGTTCTCAAAGTGTAGGTAAATTTTTGATGAGTATATATTCTTTATTGGCAGTTCAGTGCAATTATTAGATTTGAGCCTAATATTGATTTATATTTTAGAATATGTAGTAAAACTAGAACACTTGGTAAAACTAGAATGTTGAACGTTAAACTTTTAGAAACAACATATTATTGGAAATACAGGATTTTGCTGTAATACAGTCTTTTGTGACGGATCTTTCTGGAGAGTAATATATTGTTTCGTATCTATGCTTAAATTATAACTTAAATTTTATATATTTTATAAGAAGCGATTACAAGTATATAATAAATATGTGAATCAAGTTCTTTGCTAGCTGCTTTAGCTAGCATAGCTATTTTGGAAAGGAATTTTTTAACGTTTAACAAGAAAATGTCAGCTTCGGAGAAAAGTTTTCTCTTTTATACAACAATTTCTGGTCCATATTAAGTTGACTTTCTAGAAATGACACCAACGTTAAAGCCCAAATTTGTTGTTTTAGAGAAAACCTGAAAAATATGTATATACATAGGTATGTAACTTCTTTATTATTTTATTTCGCTATTTGATGTTCGCAATAGCTTTATTACAAATAAAAAAAATGGTTCTTTGTAATAACCAGTTTTAATTTTAATCATTCAACAATAGATTAGTAAAGAAAGAAAGCAAACTTAAACCGTTCCTAGGCCTAACTGACATTTAACATTTCATTTTAACTATAAATATGATGGACGATAATAATGAACAAGTGAAGATATATTAAACAATTTATTCGATAGTTGAATTATGAGTTCCCCATGTAATGTAAATTCTAAACCTTCTGCGTTTAAGTATTGCAACTTTATTCTATAATCATTTTTAGTTGACGTTTTCCACGTAGAATATGTAAGATCTATTTAAAAGTCAAATGTTACTCTTGAAAAGTTTAAAGCCTGTAGCTTTTGTACCATCTATATAGTCATGTATTGTCACACACCCACCGGGTTTTGTATATAAATTCATTATATCTGGGTATACTAAAAGCTTCATTATCGACATCGACATTTTCTTTGCTTCGCCTTCGTAGTAAATATAGAAGTAATTATATGAAATTGAAGACTTCCACGGCCCGAATCTCTATTATGAGTGCTAAAAGATAAAAGTACAAAAATACAACTTTAGTAGATTTTGTAGTTTAGTACTGTTACTTTCTATTTTGCTGTTTGTTTGTTTAGTATGGTATATATTTACATTTCTATTATGCGGTAAAAATTCCGAAGCCCTCATAATATATCAATTAACAGGAAATATTAAGTCAAAATGTGAATCAAACAAAGATTACATCAAAAATGTAATCAAAGTGAACATACGTATGTGATGCTGCTTTCAACTTATATTCATAAAAATACCTTGGGTTATTGCATAATCTCGTAGTAACCATGATTCCAGCACTACCAGTTCTTAAACGGCCTTCCTCCCCATACAAGCAGCCCGAAGCGCAATCGCTGAATTGTCTCCATTTACTCCATCCACCATTCAATGCTTCCATCCTCGCTAAAGATGTTTGGGAAGTACGATATGCAGAGTTAGTAGTAGGTCCTTTGGTGATACATCTTCCGCCTTTACACCACTAAGGAGCCATACTGTTTAATACCAAATAAATCTTCCTAAACATATTTTTTCTTACCAAGTTATGTCCACAAGATGTTCCTTCTAAAGCTGGATGAGAGGTCCAAGTATATCTGAAATAATAAAAACACTTGTAGGTGTTAAATCAATATAGAAATTAATCCAATTATAGAATAGAACTAATCATAGCATGACGTACAAGTTAGGTAAAGAACAAAAGTTATAATTTGTACTTTTGACTGCTATACATACCGCTCTCTTTCACAATGTAAATCGCGACAGACATCATCTAGTGGTTGCTGCGAGGAATGGCGACTTCCCCTTCCATATTTCAGCATGCCTAATATTAAAGTTGTCGGATAATTAAATAAGCTAAATAATAGAAAATCTTACATTGCTGATCGGCATCAAACCGTTCACCGGGTAAATCTCCTTCGGCACTGTGATCTAGTTGACCGGCCGAGCTTCCGTGGTCTAATAAGCATCTTGATTGTATCGTACTTTAAAAATAAACGACAAAGACTTAAGAAGTGAAGATATTTTTATTGAAAAAGTACGTACTCTAGGAATTTTTCTAGATATCTCCGGCTACACGAAGACCAAGTAATTTTTCCACTACCTAGAGTAGGTGACATAATATAGCTCGTTGGGTCACAATCGTTGTCAGCCATTGGTCCATCGTGTCTCATTCCTAGACTAACAAAAAATAAAAGAACGTTACTTTCTTCTTGTTAGTATGAAAATGAAAGTTGAAGATTATGATTTTATTACATAACTTTTAAATAGGTATTTTTTTATAAAAGGAATAATAGTAGTATGTACAATTTTTGAATTCAAGCTTCCTAGATTTAACAAACAAATTATATAAAGCAACATCCTAGTTTTTGGAGTATAGAATTTGTATATTTCGTTCATTTTCATTGCGAGGTACAAGTAACTTTTCTGTTAGTATTGGTTATGCGTGTAGCTTTAGTTGCTTTGATATTTTAGCCACAAAATTACTTATATTTTAATTTATAATGATCCAATGTGAGTTAATTAGTATCAATTCAAATAAGAATAAAATGTTCTGTAACACAAATTCGTTTTATTGTAATAAGAGTCCACATCTTTCGGTCGAGAATATAAAATTTAGGAAAAATCAGTAAGTTGCAGATAAACACAAACTATTGACGTTTCTTAAATTTTTTATAGCCTCTGTTATAGTCTATTCTCCTGGGAATGGCTAATTGCCGAATTATGTAAAAATTTATTACAATAAAGCAAATTTGTGAGGTGGAACATTTTTTTTTTATTGGGATTCATTCCAATTCAATTCATTTATTATTCATTTGAAATGCTTGCTCGCAATATACGCAATATCGCAAATATTGACGCGGTGTTTTGCACAATTTTTCAATGTTATATTCTTCTGTACTGGTTTATAAAAATCATTTAATTATTTCATTGTAATTGCACTACAGGAGATACTTTTCCAGGATGTACATGACAAGATATCCAGAGATATATGCAATTCTTCGAAATCTTGAAATTATGTATTTGTCGAATTCCCAAAGCTGCTCTATTTGGTTACTCAACATCTTAAAGTGCGAAAGATCGCTTTCTTCCAATGTAAGGATAAAAAAAGTTTTAGTTTAAAAGCTCAAAGCTCAATGTCCTGCGGTTTCGTGTTTAGTGAGTTAAAGTGTTGTACATAGTCGGTATAAAATGTGAGGTTCACAAGCCTGTCGTCATGCCTGTTAACATCTTAAAGTTTTTCCATTGTTCATGGCTTTTAATAAAACATTCCGTTGCAGATCCTAGACACATCGAAAAGTATTGCCATAACGTAATCATCTTACTTTGATATAGTAAAAATTATACGCAACTTCTTCGGATTGGATAATCCGAAATAAATAATTTATAATAAATTATTCATCCAGTTCTTTTACAAATATCAATAATGCAATGCTGGTGATATGCGTGCTTTTGTTAGTGGCAATTGAAAGATATTTATACTTGTAAAATTTTCTGGATAGGCAAGTTCCAATTTTATTCATGTGCGTAGTAATGGTTTTCTTTGGTAAGCTCATAGATTATTAAATGCTAGGGCATGCTTAGCGAAAGAGGAAAATTTCTACGACCAATGTGATATTCTTCTTACCCATCCAAAGAGGAACTTTGCTCATTCGAAACAGTTTAATACCGAGCTTAGATATAAAGACGGCCCACTTTTTCGTATAATGGTCTACGTTACCTAATTAATTACACAGTTTTACCACACCTTGCACAGGGTGACTTATTTTCGTATGTTTGGCAAAAGATCTTTATCTAGAATTATTTCTATTTATAAAATAGTTTTATGGAGTGAATTGTACCAGATACAAGAATTTTTTCAAACTGAAATATACTTTAATATATTGTGGGTCCTTAAAGTTAATATTCTTCTGGCATTAGTTCGAGAAAATACAAATATTTCATGTCGAGAAATACAAACAACTGGAAATGTTAAAAGAAACAGTTCTTCGAATCCTTATGCAGTGTAAATTTCGGCCATATAAACTAGAATTAATCACTATCTGTGCCTAACAGGTTTTAAAAGAAGGTTAGAATTCTGCAATTTGTTTGTAAATAGGTGTAACTAGTATTCAGTTTTCGCAAGGCATGTTATCTGGACTGATCAATCACTTATAAGTAGCGACGGTATCTTTAATCGCCATGAATTCATAACAATCCCTATTCTACCGTCACAAGTTTGAGACAACGATAGATCAATTAATAAAACCTTATTTCTTCAATATAAACATAAATGCGTTATCGTACATAAACATAATAAATAATGAGTAATTTAAAACCATAGTTGAACAATGTACACCTCTTGCTATTTGTCGGTCAATATAAGAATAACAGCTCGAAATAATGATTCTTTACTAAATTTGCATCTTCATTTCTCAAATTAAAGCACTTAATTAATTATTGGTTACGAAAGGATTAAATGCATGCAAAACTACTTCAGTAGAATCCAAAATATAGAAAACGTGATACTTTTTCTTTTTCCATGCCTACTACAAAAATATTGAATTAACGATTTTTCAAATACCTCACCTGAAAATACTATATATATTATATATTTTTGGAATAGCTGTTCAATTCTCTTTTCATTTTTGAGAAAACATACGAGATGTCCCATAAAAACAAACACAAGTAGTGGTTATATCGAAAAAACCAAAGAAAAATCAAAATAAAATTTATGCTCTGCTTAAAAAAGTGTCTCAAGGATGTTGAAACTATTTTTAGATAGCACCTAAGAAAATCAAAATATAGGTAGGAGATGGCGGAATTCGGTTCATTCCATTATTATTTTGCAAACATGCTTAAACTTTGCTTAAAATTCGATGAAGCAAGAACTGTTTTATAATATTTCGTACATATCATGATGAACTTAAACCAATTTGTTAATTGGTTAGGTAAATCACGATTTTGATAATCGTATGAAATGTTTAAAATCCAATTATATAGTGAAATACGTTTAAATCGAACAAATGTAAAAGTAAATACAACAATTGCGAAAGATCTAAAATTTCTATACGCAAAACTCTAATTAGAGTTAAATTTAATTCTTTGAAAGTACGCTAATGATATTCTTATTCAACTGTTAAACGAGATATCTTTTCCTGTTTAATGTAACACGTGAATAAATAATTTCCCTTTAAATGTATGCCAGTCAATTAGAGACACGTAAACAAAACTAATTCATTTCGTGATGTTCTTGGAACGACAGTGAAATGTAAAATTTTATTTTCTAGTTTGCTAACCGAGAATTGCGATTTACGATAATTTGGCTGTTTATATTCCATGATGATAACAAGCAATTACTGAGCGCACTCGATTATCATATTCTGCGAATTTTGTCGGTCGTTGTAATTTGCATGACATTTAACTTACTTGTGCCCAATTTCGTGAGCGACCACATAAACACTTTCGAAATGTCTCCCTTCGTTCACAGTGCAACTACTCGTCAGCGTACACATCCCGGCGACAGGAGCTAAACCTTGAAATACATTAAAAACATTAGTTCAGATACTTTTGTATATTTTAGACGTATGTACCATCTTTTTCAAGATAAATGCGAAATATCTTTGTTTTAAAGCAATTTTAATTAGAGAAATGAAATTCGTTTTAAATCAAAAAGCGTTTATTTAATATGGACGCTGAAAAATTTTGAATTAATATGAGAAAGATGACACATATAGTATGTACTCCATAGATGCAATTCAACAACTACTAGATAATATAAAATTATTTAGAGTTATTCTCACCAACTACTTGACTAGATATTTTCCCATGCTTTCCGCGGACATACAGATCCAATCCAGTTAGTATAAGTGCATGGTCCCAATGTTGTGGTTCACGATCACCAACAGGATTCTTTGTCCTTTGCCAACTACAAAAGTTGGAGAGATATCTGTCAATGTCCGGCGGTCGTGATAAGCCTGCAGCTTCTTCTTTTAAAATCTCTAACCGTTTCAGGAGAAAATTGACAGGTCTTCCAAGGCTAGGATCATGATATAACAGCTGGACCTATAGATATTCTATATATTACCAGTTTTCAACCACAAAATTGTGAAGATCAGTTATATTTATTAGTTTTACTTGTGGGTTTAAGTGTTTTAGTGTTCTACTTCTGCACTCTGAGAGCCAGTGAAGAACTATACATTGAAGGCTATATAATAAGGCTCTGATATATTGTCACCTAATACACCAAGCCAAACATTAATATATAGAAAACTTGTGCTGATATCTATATTATCGAATCTGCTCTGAATATTATGTGTCCCAAACGTCAAGATTTTTTCGATTAAATATTTCATTGCTCTTAAAATAAGACCTATCTCTCTAAACGATTAACTTAAGTAGATCTAGAATATTGATAAGTTATTTGTTAAATCATTTATTGGACCAATATAATTTTGTTTACATCTTCACTTTCTTATTTTTATCTTATTATCGTAAATATGCGAGAGCATGTCCGTTTCCTTTCTGGACACCACCATCGATACATTACGTAAGCTGCTGCAGGATTATTATTGCATTTGATGTACATAAATATGTACACTTTCAGTATGTCAATTTTTTATCGTTAGAATAATAGATATCTACCACTGCGTTTTACTTATGTTGAAAACTGAAAAGTCAATGTCATTCTTCGTCTATTCTTTTCAATGAAACAGTTTGATTTATGTTTTTAATTGTAAACTACAACATGTTATAAAGAGATTTTTTTATTTTGGAGGCATATGCTACAATTTAAACATTTGTTGTTTAATTGTTTGTTTAGTGTATAATAATTCTATTAAATTTATTTGAAAATCTAATAAAATGACATAATACTTCAGACACCTGACAAATTTATTTGTGTACAATTTCAATTCTTTAAGTTTGTGAAGTATAATCTAGGAATCTAATTTAAAAAAAAATACGGGCAGAGGGACACAATAAAATGAAGATAACATTATGTACATTAATTAATTGGTTTAATAAACAAATATTGTAATCAGAATTAGTTTAAAATGTTACTTACAGCATTTATCATGGCAAGCACAAATCTTATAAGTTCTCTTTCAGTATCTACTGGAAAATTCGTAATCATGTGATCAAAAAGATCTCTATCAACAAAAACGGCAGTTTCTACGAATACTGGA
This sequence comes from Holotrichia oblita, assembly GCA_023690525.1. Lineage (NCBI taxonomy): Eukaryota > Metazoa > Arthropoda > Insecta > Coleoptera > Scarabaeidae > Holotrichia > Holotrichia oblita. The sequence continues at coordinate 153,900,004 of CM043016.1, read as the reverse complement.
CTTCCTTCTGGAAATGTCTCTCTTTTTAAGCGTTTTCTTGAATTAGTTTTAGTCTTGTTCAAGTGGAACGATTCTTTGGTATAAAATTCAGGTCGCTTTGTATGTTTCTGTTTGCGGTTAGCTTTTGTTTTTCGTTTGGAATATCTATAATCGAAGCTACTATCTATACCCTGTAGTTTAGCGTTAGTGTTACTCCTTTTGACGTTCTTATTCATATTGTGTACTGGTTTTCGTATTAATAGGTGCGGTTGACTGGAATTGTTACGAAAACGTTTCGGCAGTGGATGTATGATGAAGTATTCGTTTTCGTTGGAATGAAGTAGCCCATGCTGAAACAAAATTAACGTTTTATAATTGTGAATCATTATAGACTTGATACTTACCACTCCATCGCATAAATTTAAGGCAGTAGATGTCGATTGATAAAAGCATTCCAAATCCAAGTTGCGATGAGGTATTATATGAGATTCATTGGTGTACGAGTTGAGATAAACAAAGTTGGGCGATAGTAATTTCTGAGTTTGAATAGGATACAGCGTAAAATTGCCTTGAAATATGGAGGAATCTATTAAAAGTTGGAGCATTCCGCGTACTGCGAATCCCCTTGACGGTTGTTCTATGTTTATTAGAATAGGGTAAGTGAATGAGTATTTGTAACCTGAAAATAAATTAAAAAAAATCAATACTCGAGAGATTTTGCATATTTGGGTATATGCACGTTGTAAAAAGATATATTCATATCTGAATGTATGTCGTTACAAAGCATGTTTCTTCTGATTCTATTTCATTGTTATCAACTTTTACATATCTACAATATTACCATAAAAATAAATACATAAATGTCATACTTCAAAAAATTTTCATCCTGGATACAAAAGCATTTAAATCTACGTATCTACCGATCTTAACGTTTGGTTGTGAATCCTGGATATTAAACAAAAAAAAGAAGTAGATTACAAACAGTATAGATGAAATATCTGAGAAGGAAATTACAATTTATTAAACAGAGACTATTAAGCTGGGGAGAATATCTGTAGAGATTGGAAGGCACAAGATAACCTATTCGACTACGTGAAGCAAGAATTGTAAAAAATAAAAGAATAGGAATATTTAAATACAAATTATTTTTATAGAAGATAACTAGAAGCATCTCATTTCAGATAGCCCAGTGTAGAGTTTTTTGAAATCGGTATTTAGGGAGCAAAAATATAAGTAATTTTACATGAACTTGAACTAATGTTACTTATTTAACATTTTTAATATCTCTTCGTAAAAACATCTATAAACTCATTTACGTGACAGCTAATTCAAAATAAAAACAAATATAAAAAATGTGAACAAACATGAAATTAACAAAGAATGAGTAACATCGTTTTTATTCTTTACGTCCAAGATTCTACTCGCTACACAATTTTCTGAAGTTGTTGCTTCAGTGTAGGGTTCGGTGCAGGAACTACAACAAAAAATTGTGGCTGGAAGCAATTCATCGCAAATGTCTTAAGTTATTATTTGTACCAGTTACTTCAGTGAGATTAATAATTTTCTGATCTCTCTGGACGACATACTGCCCTAAATTATAACCAATAGAAATTACATCTTCCTGTTGAGATAATCAAAATGAAACACTACGGTTTTTTTTTCTGTGAATTTCTAGCATACCCAACACACACTTCAAATTCAACCTCATTGGACTATTATATTGCATCCCATTTTTGAGGTGCTCGATTATGTTTTCTAGTTCATTTTAACATACCTATGTATTTTTTTTTACTCCGGCATTCAAATCGCTTTTCTTTGGTGCAAAAGATAAGTTTTAAGAAGATTTATCTATCTTATTTAACAATTTATCTTTGGTATTTCTATTTAATTTTCTTAAAATAATAAAATATCTTGTAGATGATAAACCCCACTTCATAAGCCCTTTTGTAACACGTAAATCTTCTAATTATGTTTCAAGCACACACAAAGGATTTGAGTGAACATATTTAGGGTGTCTCTTTCTGTCATTGTTCTTTTTAATGCTCTTTCATTGGCGTGTTTAATTTTAACTTCTATCTCATATCGTGGCTTTGCGGTGACTGATCCGCTGATGGTTGTATTTTTAGTAATAATGCTCAGGCTATTTTGTGATACTTGGAATAAATTTGCAATTTCCCAGTTTAATTTTCCGGAATTATAAAATTTGAATTCACTATGAATCTTGTATCTGCTCATACAGCTACTAACTTCAAACTTCATAATAGGTTTTCTCAGAGTTACCAGCAATTATCCAGGCGTTCTTTCTTCAACGCGATCTGTTATTATACGTCTACATTGTGATTGAATAAAATGTAATACAATAATATGCGGATGATCACTGTCGTGGACGCAAACTTTTGGTGTATGCAGGAACTATATTATTATTAAAAACTAAGATTTTATTAGGTGAGCCAATAGAGATGAGACAGGACTCACATAATAATAATATTTATATTTTTCAAGTATCCTGTCCGTTCACATGATCTGATGAAGCATATATGTACATGCATACCTGTGGGATGGTGAAGAATGCAGTATTACGACAGTAATACGAAGTATAATATCCAACTTCAGAAGTTGTTGGAATTAGTCGTTACGAATATCTTCATTAGTCAGAAAAAAACGTTATCTACTAATATTTATTCGAGACACTAGTTTAGTGAATATTGTACCGTAGGTATCAATAAGTAAAAAAAAATATTAACTATATTATTATTAAAAACTAAGATTTTATTAGGTGAGCCAATAGAGATGAGACAGGACTCACATAATAATAATATTTATATTTTTCAAGTATCCTGTCCGTTCACATGATCTGATGAAGCATATACATGCATACCTGTGGCATGTTGAAGAATGCAGTATTACGACAGTAATACGAAGTATAATATCCAACTTCAGAAGTTGTTGGAAAAACGTTATCTACTAATATTTATTCGAGACACTAGTTTAGTGAATATTGTACCGTAGGTATCAATAAGTACAAAAAATAAATGTTAATAATTAGCTATTAATTTTAAATCGTAAAGCTAATTGTCAACATTTTTTCCACGTTATAGACTTGAATCTCAACTTTACATTTTACAGAGTATTTCATTTATCAATTCCTAAGATGGGATCGATACAACCTATTTTATTAGTACTAAGTTAGTCAAATGACCCAAATTATTGCTACATATTAAAATAGTTACGCAAATATTGATTACAAATTGAAATATAAAGTTTTTCTTTAAAATGGGACACTATCTACTTCACAGGGCACTGCTTTAACTTCGTCATCATCGTGGAATTTATTTCCAGTCAAAAAATGTTTTAAGTTGAAAATAAGTAAAAGTCGGAAAATGTCAAATATGGTGTATAGATAGTAATGGGTGACCAACTATTTCAAATTCAAGATCCACCAGTTTTTATAGAATTTTCTTCTTGTTTAAATCGGGTAGTTTGTTTTGAATATAGATTGTTAGACGGTCCAGGAGGTTAGTATAATATGCTCTTGTAATGGTTTGACCTCTCGGAAGGAAATCTATAAGCTAATAGCTATATCATCATGTTTAACCTACTGGTTTGATTGCTGTTTCATTTTTGTTGTCCAACAATGACCGTCCATTGTTATAAACAGTTGAAAAAATTCCACTCCATTTTGATTCAGTTTGTCTAAACCGGCTCTACCACCGAATTTGCTTGTTCTTTGATGATAGTAAACGCGTCATTCAATGCATGGATAACTTGTACATATCCAGTTCTTGTATTGTGATGATGATACGCCTTCTTTTAAAATCTGCACCGTCTCTGTTAGCTTCAATTTTCTCTCAATTAACATGATATCAGGGAATTTATCAACAATATCCGGTGTCAACACGGTTTTTGACGTACTATATGAGGTTCATTTTCGACGCTTATCTTACCTCCCTCGAACCCGTTAATCTAATGGCAAACAGTTGTAAATAAAATACCATCACTCAACGTATTGATATTGTCATCCTGTATTTCTTCGGCTGACAAGGTTTTTCTTAGAAGATATTTAATCACAGCACGATATTCGCTATTCTCCATTTTACAAAAAACTGTGCACTAACTGTTTCTTAACATTGCTAAAACCAAACTACTTGTACACTCAAAAAAAAAACTTTTCGTCCCAACCTCGTATATGTATATTGGTACGAATTTCAATTTTAGATAAGGTAACCTTTCGCGATTCTGCTTTTCGAGAAATCCCAGCAGAATGACGCAATGTAAAGTCTTTTGATTAAACGGTCTAACAATTGATTAAATTCTTCTTAAGCAGGAAGTGAAGCCAGACTTGAATTATAAACATACTTAAAGGAAGCAATTACGGAAAAGTACAAATCTTCTCTGATGTTTATTCACTTCAGTTAATTACTATATGTACGATGGAAGTTCTGCGTGCTAAATCTTCCGGAATTACTGCAACAACGAGACACCGATTATAACAAAAAAGTAGTTATTGTTGAATTAGTAGAATCACGACTGTGCAAATTTATTTACACCGTGAGAGTGTTCTATAATTAATCAATTGGTTGCATTAGCATGTCAAATTAAGAAATATCTAAAAGTGTACCTTTGATTTGGTAATAATCGTTATGTTTTTACTTTCAGCAAGTTACATTACAATCTAAAAGTTAACTAAGAATGCGTTTTTAACCAAAAAAGGAATTATGTGAACTAATATCTTAGACAGTTTGATGCTTATTAGTATAGTACGAGTACATTTTTGTAGATACATATATATAAATAATGTTAAGCATTTAATACTTAACGTCAGGTCAGCGCTGTTGATACGTATTATACTTACACAAGTTCAAATAGTGAAACAATATTTAAAATTACGAAACCGTGTTTGTTTTGTAACACTCAATCCTTTTTTTTTTGTTAGCTGAAATTAGTTTCTTATGCGAGTAAAAGTAATAATAGCAAAGTTTGTAGCAGATCGTTACAATTATATCATGAAAATTGCATATGTATACTATTTGAAATTCCTCATAATTTTATTTTTAATTTTTTAGTAAAAATTTACTCCAGTATGAAGTTCTTTTCATTATTCTTTATAACATTTTTTGATTATGCAGTTTTCAAATTTTTTATTATTATAAAATTTACAAGAAAAATTCTTGGAGAAAAGTTATATTAGTTCAGACATTCTAAAACTAGTTTCAACTGTACAGGATAGTTTAGTAAGATGAACCAAGACGGAAGTTAATTATTTTAAATAGCACACTAGGCATACATTTGCATCACCGAATTGGATGTAAAAGTGTACGTACGTATCTTACCTTACTAATTTTTTTGCGGCATTGCCAGTTTCTTTCAAAAAATTTTTGTATTTTTAGAAATATATACCACAATTGTCATGAATATGACAGAATTATGATGAAAATTTGTATGTAATTAGACATGTATTATTAAATTTTTGTCTTGTTTCGAATAAATATGAAGCAACGTTCAATGCACCACCGCCTATTTTTCAAGAATAAATTAGACAAAATGAATATTTGAAATTATTGTCATCATGTCAAAGGTACGTTGATTTAACTCAATTTTTAGTCCATAATCAGCAATTAAAATACTAAATTGACTTTTACAAAGAAACTATAAGAGATAGCTATAGGGCACCTTAATAACATTTAACAGAGAAATAAAATTAAAATCGAATGACGATGTTAGATACAGAGTGATTTATTTAAAATAAGTAAGTTATTTTAACCACCCTGTGTAAGTTTTAGCAAGCATCTTTATTTTAGCATTAGATGTAATGGTTGGTTGTGCTAATAAAATAATACAACTTGAAACACGTAACTTAAATAGGTACGCTAGGTACTCATTCGAAATATTGATCTACATTGTCAAAAATTGTTAAATATCTCAGAAAATGTTGAACCTAGGCATAGGGAATTTAACAGTAACTTGCCTTTATTTAGTCTGCGTCATCGAAATATGCAATAATATACATGGTGTTCCATTTAAAGTTTGATGACTTTGATGTGTAACTTTCTTTTGGAACAATCTGTATATTTCAAAATAATTTTAGAACGTACTCCTAATGGGCCTACACATGCTACAATAAAAAGATTGTAAATATGTGTTACAGTTTTTTGTATATCAACCCCTCTCCTGTATATATATTCATATATAGGGAACAAAAATGATAATCTTGGGTTTTCGGTCTGTTATCACAGACCTAACATTGTACGGTTGGTACTTCTGGTCGCATATTCATATATATGTATACACATATAAACGATAATTATGGAATAATAGTTATTATGTTCAAAGCTAGTGAGCTAGTTGCTTGAATTCAGATATGTAGAGTTCATTAAATTATACAGAAGTATTTCTTCATCAAGAATTTAGACAATAACAGTTAGTAGTCTCTATAATAATAAGGGGGAAACGAGTTTTATTTCTGTCAGGTACAGAGACGCATTGTAGTTGATGGCTCTTTTATGCCCCCTATGTTTATGTTTTCAAGGGAGAGAATGAAAATGTTGTAAATGGTATACGACTAAATTTCTGGCGCGAATACAGCACGAACGAATAAATAATCTTTTCGATTTGGTGCAAAAAGTTTATGGGAAAAAAAAAGATAATCCATGCTGCTATAGATAGAACTTGCACATAGAACTTATAGATTATACCAGGGATAATGGTGTTGTGTTGCTATGCTCCATTTTCTATTGCATACATATGGTCTGTCACCGGTGGACGGAGCGCTTATGAAGCCATTAAGAAGTTATTTTGGAGAGAAAGTAAAAGAATTGTAAAGATCTCATAGGATAATTACCTACGACCAGATCTGTGAGCTCTTCGAAAATACCTATCTGCGAACAATCATAATATCATTTTCAATCAACGGAGTTCGGAAAATGGCATATGGGGAATTGAGCATAATGTACTTGAGAATGTCGACTTTCCGCCATTTGCTGCTACTAATATGCGTGACGAACAAGAGCAAAGTAGGGTTATGGGTAGGCTTGGAAACAAAGGCAAAAGCAGTTTCACAGAACAACCTTCAAATGAGAATTGCTTTGAAAAGGAGAATATAACGAATACACTACGTGCAGTCACAATAGTAACCCTTTCCATTGATATCATCTGGATCATCGTCGCTTTTTCTAGATCCGTCAACGTTTTCCGAAAAGTTTTCAGAAATCCAGGTATTCTCGTTTTCAACAGCGAGCGCCTCGTAAAAATGTGTTTCGTATCAATATGGTAAGATAGCGATGATATCAAGTTCACAATATAAAAAGATATGGCAGCTATCTCAAACAATGCTGGCAAACACAAGAATGTTGTAAAATCGAAGGTTAATATAGAGCAAAACACAGTCAAGAAAGTGACAAAGACCGAGATGATCAAATAACAGACTAAAGAGAAGGAAAGGAAAACAAATTTCGATAGCGAGGATAAGTAGGAGGGTTCGTATTATCTGTAAAAATTTCTACGAAGAGTAGACTATAGATAGAGATATAATTGCCTACAGAAAGGCACTTTCTCACAAAGATTTCAAAAGTATAACATCAACATAAATACGGGCTATTCCATTATTAGATTGGACAAATAGATTAGAAACATGTTTTAATGATTTGCTTAAAGTAATTTTCGTCTAAATTTTTGTCTGAAAAATTGGTTGAATATTTATATGATTTCAAAGATAGATATAAAGAAACATTTTGGATATACATATACGTAACAGTAATTAGCAGTACTTTAACATTTTCATATGATATACCTACATACATATAATGTTTTATTTTGTTTTACAAAACTCATATCTTCATGGTTAATATACATTCTCTATTGTTTTAGCCAATGCTTTCTTTTAATAGAGTAGAATGTGTTAGGAAACTTGCAAAAAGGTTCACGACATTCTATGTGAATTGTGCAAAAGATAAGCAGCGAATTAATATAAGCATGTAACCGGATCCGAAGCGTGAACAGGATCTAGACTTAATTTCAAACAATGGACCTAACAAACGTGGAACTACCGATAATTAAAGCAGGAGGAATGACTGTTTTAGCCCGTTGGGATTCGCGAATTTTAGACAATCACCACAGCTCAACGCTTGTAAAATGCGTGCTGTAGTAGCAGTATAACAGTACTTTTTGTAGATGTAAGCGTATATATGTATGTAAAAGTATGTAATTGTTTATGTAGCCAAAGCAAGCGAAGGGTGTCTGACAGTCGAGACCGGTTACATGGATATCTGCACTTCCGACTTGAAAAGACATAAATTTATACGAAATTTGCGTGAATATTCAATTACGGAAATTTTGTAGTTAAAGATAAATATATCGATCAAGTTAGGCTTACAGAAACGTTACAGAGCACAAACCTAGTCCCTATTTATTGCGAACAATCTTCTATTTGATGTAATGCTTCAAACTGAAATGATTTGGATTTTATTGTTGAGTTTGTAGTTCTCTAGTTTAAGTTGAGGTATAATACCACTATTAAACTACCATATACATCAAATTAAGATTTTTTAATTAATAACAAAATATAATTTTAAGGAACTTTAACAGAAAAATACGGTTGGGTAATATGAAAACTTGCAACAGAATAATTTTATTATATAAATGTATGTCCTAAGAATTGGTAAACTACAAGAAGAAAACCAATTATTACTTATTTTCAATGTTGTCCAGTTTGTTGAAACCTATAAAGGAAAATAAAAATAATTCCAATATCTAGAAAATTATAGAATTTATCATGAAACGTATTTTTCCAAAATATTATTTAAATGCTTCAAAAGACGTCTACCAAAAAAAAAATAACAAACTAGAAAAACATATAAAGCAGTCGCGTATTTTTGATGATAGCTCCAAATCTTTTTAAATTCATCAATTTTAGCATGTTAGTTTTCAAATTGAAACAAGTCAAACAACAAAATCTATAAGATTTACAATATATTTAAATGGACGAGACGGTTGTTTGACTATAGAGTTGCTTCTTTATTTGCAAATATTACATTAACTAACATTATATTTACACCTGAAGAAGTTACTATGTAGTGAACCAGCTGTCCTGTTCAATTAAATGTACTGTAAATCTTAAATATTCTGTTGTTTGTTCTATTTCAATTTGAAAATGGATTACGGTTTAGGGTCAACCAATGACCGAGTCAATCCAAGAATGTGAATTTTGGCTCTTAGTTTTAATGTGTCTTCCATTCCTTAGAAAATCACGTATATAATTATGTGATATGATTATATGATTGATATGATGATTATATGATGTGATATGTTCATCACATGAAACATCACAATATGTGGTTCCTAAATGATAGCTTTGATACATCTGTCTGCATGGAAATTTACCATTATTTACATATACATACATTACATACATTATACACATCATTGTCGTTTTCGTCTCCTTTAAGATTCAAGTATTTATTTATTGTAAACAAAATTTTGTTGAATGGTAAATTTATAAATTTTTTTAACACAACACAGTCAATTGAGGTTATTACTAACGTATATTTTTATTCGAATCAAAAGCTGGCAATGTAGTAGCATTAAGTACTAATGATGTATTAATTGCTTGTAGACACCGAATCAACGACGAATAGCAGTTGTAATTTCAATTTCTGTGAGGTTATAGTGAATATTATCTTAATATAATTATGTAGCAATAGGTTTGTTTGCTTTCCCTAGAACTAAACACCAATATTTAGTTTTGATATGAATTTGTTGGAATAGGTACTATGTATTATTTCTTCAAGTGTCTTTGTTTAGATTTAACAATGTGTCTACCAGGTACCATATCAATGTAGTACTATCACTATATTTGAAATGTAGTTTGATTCATATTGAGCAAATACAAAGCAAATGTAATAAGATCTTCAACTACAGTACACTACTTTTCTACAATTAAAGTGCAAATTTAAATGATCTTTTTTGAAGTATGAAGTAAATAAAACGTTGAGCGTAACCTCTGATGTATTTTAAGAAAATATATGCAATGTCTCCACCTAGAGCACGACCGGAAAATATCACCTTTTCTTTAAAAAATGTTGTAAGCTTATTAAGCAACAATACATGTTCAATGTAAAATTATACTTCTTCGTTATTCTACATTCAACTGTTCCTAGCAAAGTTACGAAACTGTGCCTCCACAGATTTTGTTAAAAATTTATACGCATGTAGAAATAAAAAATAAGTGATTCCTATTTTGTTTTAGTTATTAGTTTTTGGTATAGGAGGTGAAAAAGGTGTCCGAATTTGCTCCTTGAAAACAGGTTTTGGCCATATTTCGAGAACCACATAAGATATAAACATGAAACAAAAACTCTCATATTTTACTCAAAAGAGCTTTTCGTTGTTCTGTCAACAAGCCGGCATCACTTGAATGAGGGAGAAGGGAAAATTGTTTTCGTCGCGATATTTTTTAACATATGAACATGAAACAACCAGAGTTAACTATTTCTGTTTTTTTAAAGTAATTTTATTGCAAGAGGGAAAATGATTGTTTAAGAATACTTCAAATCTGACGGTGGTAGCTCTATCACTTTGCTTGTTAGTAAGTGGTTTTCTTTTCCAATTAAAGCTAGTATTTACTATTGCTACTTTTTACTACTTATCAGTTTATGTAGGGAATAAACTCTATAAACTGATATTAAATTATGTGCACTACAAAACTTTAATGCTGTAGTGTGCATTATGTTAAATTTAATTACAGTATTAATAGAAATTATTTATAAAACTCAAACACTATAAAGCATAGGTTTAAACTAAATACAAGTTTTTCATTAAGTATACGACGTACGATTATCCGTCTCACTCGCTTGTAAATTCCGCAAAATTTTGTTTCTGGGTATTAAATGACAAGAATCGCGAATCGAAGGGCTCTAAAGCTATACAGAAATAAAAATAACAGGCAACTTAATATTTTGATTCAGGTTGTTCTAAGTTAAATGTGCACCATTACTAACTTTGTTGTTATTGCTGAAAATGGCTGCAGATACTTTTCCCGTAACAAACTGATTTTAATGTTTACTCCTAGGGGATTTTGAACTTTGCGCGTTTGGAGGTTGTAAACTGCCGGGTTTGACCGTCGATTCTTCTTTAAACTAGCAGTCACACGTTGATAATGTGGTGTCCAAGTTTTGCATATTTTAATTCGCTTTTGAACTTTGATTTATTATTTTGGGATATCAACGCAATCCTATAAAAAAGAGCAATACGTATAATGACTAAGAACCAGAGGGAATCTTGCAGAGAATATTTTAAGACGATGGGTATTGCAGTTTGTAATCTATGCATACGGGCAGCGGCAATGTACGTACACGAAAATAAGAGCCAATTTCTATCCAATTTTGACGTTCATGATTACAATACCAGGAACCCAAAATACGTCAGCCTTGCAAAGTCTAGCAAATACTATAGTTCCTATATTGATGTGGGAATCTATATTACAACGCTTTACCGAATTATTTAAAGGAGATCACGGCAAGTCGTTTCAAAAAGCGTTTGAAATATTTTTTTAGCGATCATTGCTTTTATTCAAAAGAGTTTTTGAATCGTGAGTAGCAAATATTATGGGCTTTGGTATGTTTCGGATTGGTGTCCTGCGGGATTGTTGCCATTTGTTTAACTTACTGTATTTTGCTGTCTGTTTTATTTGTTAAATTTAATTTTTATTTGTGTTAGTATACATATTTAACTCTAATGTATGTATTTTGTTTTATATTTCAACACCAATGGACCCGAATAAATCTATTTATCTTTCAAGGTCGGTTAATTAGGGATATTTAAACGGAAAAACAATTGAGCATCGCGTTTTCAAGATGGTCACTTAAACCATCTTTTTAAACTGAACACCTTGTATATTTCATTGCAGTCTAATTAAGAACTTAATTCTAAATTAAAGAGTTCTAATACATCACTCACAAAGAATAAAAAATAAAGAAGTTATTCTGATATTTTGTTTTCTGTCATTGTGAAAGTGCTTAAGCATTGTTTATTATTACTTCAAATACACGGTGATTGGTGAGAATGGCCGATAAGTTCAACACCTAATATAGATTAAAAGAGAATCTTTTGTAGAATCAGAATATCTAAGAAAATATATACCTTTCCATTAAAAAAAATCTACTTTCCGAAGATTTAACTCATTTATAAGCCACTAAGTTTTTAAACATCCTTTATAATGTTACAGAGAAGAGCTTAAAATGTTGTGTAACTACATAATTTCAGCTGTGCGTATGCAAAATTTCATTCGTCTCTTTTACTCCTACGTGACATATCTCTGTAAAGTAAGATCGATATCTGTCACTTTTTTGCATTAGGCCATTCTCACCAGTCACCCTGTATAAAGATGGCGTTTATTCATTTAGAAAAATGTCTGTGTGTACACAATGTGTAGAAAAAAATGGAAAGCGAATACTATAACAAGAACCGCAATATGCCGAATTGCCGCTATTTTTTGAAGCTTTATACAAAATTTAAGATAAATGAAGAGGTTTTCAAGAAGAAACGAGCAACAAAGCGATCATAATAACTTCTTCTTTTTTGGATTTTTTCTTCTTAGTTATGTGTTAAATTTTGTATTAAAATTAAATTCTTAATCACACATTAATGTAATACATAGGCTGTTCCATTAAAAAAAAGACAATATCAGTGAACATCTGGCAAACGCGATGCTCATTTGTTTTTCTATTTTCATCACTGCAATTGCTACATAAAATCCCTGAAGTATGCCCAGTTAACTGAGCTCCAACAATAACAAAGTTAGGAAGGGTGTGCACTTAATTTTACAAGTTAACAATCTGTATTGCCTCTTGCGCATAAGCCAAACTTTAAATTTTTGTTGATGTATCTGTTTTCATAAAGTCTATAATAGTGCTCTATCAGGAGAGAAATATATTACTTCAATTACGTTTTTTAATGATTCAGGTAAACCTTCAACATTGTCACAATTTTACAACGTTAGGGGTTGAAATATGGTGGTATATAGCATACCTTTAATACCAGTGTTTAAACTATTTATGGGCTATATATGCATTCATCTAAAAGTAATATTCTACTTCGATCTGCATTTTAAGTGCTGTCGACGTTTTATTACTTCGGTTTTTATTGAATAGGGTGGAATTTTAGAGCTTCATTTGAATGTCGACATATTCCATTTTAATATACTGCAGGATATTAATTTCGTCACAGACAAAACAGAGCAACATTTTATGCTGTAAGGGTTATATTTATTTTTGCAGGATAATTGCAATGAATTGAATATCCAGCAAAATACATGGCTAATTTTACTACACTTATACACAGAAATTGTTTTAATAATTTATTTACTACAATATTTACAACAACTAATCACTGTCGCTAATTTATTCTAAGACATCATTCTTATATAAAGAAACATAAACTATAGTCCTGTCTTAAATGGCACATTAAAGTTCCACTGCTCGATTAGATTTAATGCAAATTCTATTATTCTTCTAATAATTCGTACACCTTGGAGAGAAAATCCATGTAAACTAGATAACTTATAAACTAGCACTTTATATAAACTTCTAAAAATATCAAAATTATCGTATATTAGCGCATGAACTCTAGATGCCATTTGACCTTTTAAACGCAAGAACGATTCTACTAGCCTTAATACTTCAATTTGTGGAAGCAACAATTTTTTTGGTCGAAATGCATCTAAGACCGATGTCACTTGTAATTCTCCAGATCCCTCTTCTTCCGTTTCATCTCCTTCGTCTTCATCAGGTTGTGCGGAATTATTTTCCTCTGGAGAGATAGGTTCAGCAGCATTGATTAATGATAAGATCGTTTTAAAATCTATATTTTTATCACCGTCACTGTTCTGTGACGTTGTAAATTTTATATACAGGATAAGCCCCTACAAAAATAACAACAAAAATACTATTGAAAATGTTTAAATTTAAAATGTTAAAAATACATACCAAGACTATAAATATAATTTTCACAGCCATTTTGCTTGCACAATATTAAATAAGGCAGAGAAACACATGTAGTCTCTATATATAGAAACAGATTGTCATTAATATAAGAAAGTGCTAAATAGTTCCCTTAATTCAAAACTAATTTCTTCATTTGTGAAGAAAATTCGATTCTGTAACGTTTCTAATTATGGCCATTTAATAGCATAGTTAATGTATGAATAATTTGTCGCTCTGTGTAGGATAATATCGGATGTTTGTATTACTCAACAATATCTAATGTTTTTGCTACCACGTTGGGCATATTGTAAACTTTATTGTGCCAAATATCAATTTTATTTATATTTTAATTTTAGAAAAGAAAAAAAATACTGTAGGTTGATATGTCCGTTTATTATTGTATATTGAAACTATTATAATAGTACCAAATGTGTCATTAAATTTTGTTAAAATAGTAATCTTGTCTTCGAAAATAATTCTACATATAATTCGGAAATTAAGTACTAGTATCTAGATACAAATATAATACTGGGAATAATACAAGGCAAATTAGTACAATTGTTGTAGATCAATAGTGTTAGTTAGACAGAAGACGTTTCCTACATATAACACACATATTTTTCGCATAAATCCGCTTGAATTCAAGTTGTAATAGTATGATAACATGTTGATTATGCTTCATTGTTTGCATGTTTTCGTAAAATAGTTTAATTTGATAAGAGGTGCTGAGTAACTCATATATAATTACAAATAGAAGGGAAAAAAGTTGGTCTATATCTCACAAGATTCTATATTAACAAATAATTTGCTACCGGTTTCGGGAAATTCCCATCATCAGGCAGCTACAAGAGATAAAACAACAGTTGGTATAATAAATAAATTATAACAACTAGAGATAACATAGAGATAAAACAACAGTTCTTATAATAAATAAATAATAACAACTGTTGTTTTATTTCTTGTAGCTGCCTGATGATGGGAATTTCTCGAAAACGGTAGCAAATTATTTGTTAATATAGAATCTTGTGAGATATAGACCAACTTTTTTTCCCTTCTATTTGTGATCATCTACTCACACGAGTCATCATGTTTGATTCATATATAATTATTAAAATAGTAGCATTGGTAAGACACCTGCGTCTGCTATTTGTTGTATGCTATCCTTTTCGTCTTAGTGGTGTTTCTTGCTTAATGTGCTGTACTTGACTATGAGGTGATCGTATCAGTTTAGTTCTTTCTTTGCTGTTTTATTCCATCTCGGCCCTTCTTTTTAACGATTCTCTTATTGTTTCATTTGTAATTCTGTCTGTTTGAGTTTCCATCCAGTTTTGTAAAACGCTTGATTCCCATTGCAGGTACTTGACTATTGTTTGTTTTTTTTAAATAATTTTCAACTCACACTGGTATATTTTTAGAGTTAATTGTTTTTTTTCTGACTTAATTCTCTTCTTGAATGAATTTCTTTTTCGTATTTTATTCCTCGACAATGGCCAAACTGTGCAATGTCCACATCTACTCAATAAATCATATAGCTTTTCATAAGTGACGTTTGATGCTGTTTTTTTTATATTTTGTACTAAAATTTTATTTAAATGTATATAACCATTATACATAGAATCTGCAACGATATTACTTATATACTTATTTCCTATTTTAGCTAACGACCTAGTCTAATGAAAGCTGAAAAGTATATTCAAGTAGCATACGTAGACTCATATCTAGGATAATAGATAGCATAATTTTTGTAAGAACTAAATACATTTTCTTATATTATTGTTATTAGCTGTTCATATCATGTGCGTAAGAGTTTTAAATGCAATGAATATACATACATATACTAGAATCTTGTAGATTCGAACTACATAATTGGAGTTGTAACTTTTTCAGATTAACGAAAGATAGGATTTAATAAATTAGATATAAAACAACGTAGAAAGTAGAAAATACTACATACTAGATGCTATAGTTTATAGCCTCAGGTACTACGCTTTTTTGTCATTATATCAGTGTTTTATTCGTTGAAAATTTCTATTTAAGATGTTAACATTGGTGAGATTCTACTTCTATATGAAACTGATATTGTTTCTGAGATCTATTGGTATTTAAACTTAAAACATCTTTACGAGCATAATATATTAATAGCATATAAGTTTAATTCTTGTGGGTTTTTCAATACTTCAATGCCACGTTCTTTAAGTGTCGAACAATATTACTTTACGATTACCTTTATCATTAAAATATGTGAGTGACACACACGGCAAAAATTGAAGTTATTTGCATTCTACCAATGAGTAAAATGTTGAATATTCAATGGCAAGTATTTATTCACGTATGTGTACCTACATATTAGAGAACCTTATCGTGAAAGGATTTTGGAAAATACAATTCCAAGATATAGTTGACATACATTATTGCTATTAAACGTGTTTACGTATTATCGGTTTAATGTACTCAAGGTTTAGTTGTGTAGGTGTGTCTAATAGTTAAGACGTCCTTCAGAATTAGTTGCAAAACACAGTTTGTGTAAAATTCTAAATTGGTTTTTTTAATTGACAAAAATGGCTTGGTAACGTGGGACAAGAACAGTTATTTAGTTCATTGCTAGATGAAATTATATAAGCAGTTCGCTTGTAAATATTATAACTACGAAATATACATACACATATATCATCTATGAGAATACAAAACATTAGTTGTAAGAAGGGAGGCAATTAGCCAAAATTTTGCTAACAATAATAACCTAAGGGCATTTATTAAATTATAATATATATGTATATACATATATATCAATTTTGCTCTACATCTATATCTCCGCCTCTACTTGTTTATTAAACTGTATTTTCTGTGAGATTAATTTGAATTTTTGTGGGTTATATAATGCAATTGTAGATTATTTATATTCAATATGTTATATGGAATAAATATGCAAGCAATAAAGAGGATAAAAGTGAAACAGGTTGCACTTACTTGCAATTTAAAGAGGAGGTTAGAAAAATATGAAAAATTTGCCGAAAATTTCGTTTTACTTACAAGATAGTTTCATAAGTACATAAAAGAGATAAAAACTGCAATAACTGTGATGGTTTCAGTGAAGGTATTTCTTCTTCGTCTATGTCCTCTTTGGGATTTTCATCCTACGTCCCGCAGAACCTGTAGTCGCTACTCTGTTTTAGACCTATCCTTGTCATCTGTTTTCCAAGGTGGCAATGCCATGTAAGAAACCGTGTGAGGATGCGTAGTCTAGTTATTTATTTCTAGCAAAATTTTTGCTCTATGTTTGTTATAGTTTCCAAGGGATATCTTGGAGTGTTTCAAAGCAGGGAGATTCTTCCAGCGGGATAATCCGAGTCTCTCCTCCCTATCTTTGAGTTCCTTTTTGTAGGTGCTGATTCCTATGGCCCTTAAACATTCCGGTTCCGCAAACAAAGTTTTGGCGGTAATAGATTAGCCTCTGATTCCAGTATGTCCTGGTATCCAGCATAATGGAAGTTTGTTTTCCTTGCTTAGAGTGTTTAGTCTATGGAGACATTCCCAGACTAATTGCGATGATGTTAGAACTCAGCGCTATGATGGTTGCTTGAGTATCTGAGAAAATTGCAATGCTCTGCTTTCAATAGTTCATGTCCAGGTTCATTTGAGCACATCTTCCAATGGCGTTGATCTCTACTTGAAAAACGCTGAAATATATTCCCATTGGCTCAGATTATTTGGTTCTTGGCCCAAATATCCCTGAATCTTTTCCTTTGTCGGTTTAAGAACCGTCCACATACCATTTGATGGTGTTTTCTCTTAGGGAGTAGGTGGAATATTCTCTTGTCCATTCTCTTTTATTACTAAGCTTCGTAAAAAAGCTCCTTTCGAAGCTATAATTCTGAACCATTTCATCATTCGGTAGACTTAGAAGTGGGGAGAGCCCCGCTTGAGTTGTCCAAGCTCTCTGGCACAGAGTCTCACCCCTTCCAGTCGCCGCTCTGGTCAGCCTGTGCAATGCCGTAAAGGCCACTTCCTCCACCACTATGTGTAGAGGCGAATGATATCAGACAGAAGAAGAAAATTTGATAATACGAGGTGACAGGAGAAAAATTCAAGTATTGGGGAGTGAACTTTACACGATGGTTTCTCGTTTTCTTCAACTTGCAATATGAGTCATGTGTTTAATGATCGTCGTGTTAACGCTTCTACTTCTACCAAAGATGTAGAAAAGGCATGTTGAATAGTATCTATATCGCAGCAGTTGGAATTTCACTAATCACTCTCTTTATATCCAAGCAGCTATTTCTTGAGTGATTTCTGAGCATAAACCATGTGATGTGCATGAAAGTACATGAAATACCTATTTCAAAATTCTTGAAATATATCGCTAGAAAGAAAAATACAATTAAATGTGAAGACTTATTGAGGTGTTTTTATTTTTCTACACATCCTATGGCGAATATATTCAATAAACATAAGCTGGTAAATAGAAAATGGCAGAAATTATTTATCAAATAACCTAACATCTATATATTATATTATTTACTATATAAATAATTATATAATACATTTTCTAAAAAATTAATGCTTACCTGGACTTGGATGGCCTATTATATTTGACCATTCTGCTGGACTAAGTAAATCTTTTAGTGTTTCTTCGGTTATCTGGAAAGATATGTCTATTATTAATTA
The DNA here is from genome assembly GCA_023690525.1 of Holotrichia oblita. NCBI lineage: Eukaryota > Metazoa > Arthropoda > Insecta > Coleoptera > Scarabaeidae > Holotrichia > Holotrichia oblita. Next base: position 153,881,387 of record CM043016.1, on the reverse strand, counting down.
AGTTTTGTATACTATACAGTACAAGAAAAACCCAACATTATTTATTATTTCTTGTGTGAAAGATAATAATGTATATATATACTTATATCACACTATACATATGTACATATATCTAAATCAGATATGGATATACATAAGTACACATTCGTAAAGTATTCTTTCTTTTTCCCTATATTTTTCTAATATTGAATGACTGACTGTAACCATGTTTTTTATGTTAATGTAAACATACATTATTTATAATTACATAGTTGAATTGCCATGAAACCAGACTAGAGTAATATTTATTAAATACCTATGTATGAAATATTTTACATATTTAGTATTTAGATGTTGGCACTATACAGTGGTCGCGCAGTTTTGATTGTGACCGCAAAATGGAATTTACTGAATATGTAATTACTGATAGAAGATATAGGTGGCTTATAAGAGCACAAACCGAAATGATATAAAACTATATAGAGTGTTCCGCAAGTATGAAAAGAGCTAAAGGTGTCTTTTTTTAAATGAAATACCATGTATACTCTTAATTTCTTAGATTTTTTTCCACTTCTGTCTTCAAAAAAGATCTAACCAATTGGTAGTTTCAGATTTGTAGTTTTTGAAATACTTAGAATTCTTTTTGGAAAATACTATATGTTTAAATGTATTTCATTACGTTTAGTTTGTTAAAAATGACACTAATACAGGTGATACATTTTAACATGATGAAGAATATTTTAATTGTTTTTATTGAAAGCTCCTGTATATGATAACATTAGTATTCAAAAAAGTATGCACTTTTATTTGATATTAATAAGATATTGTAAAGCTAAAGCGATAGCGAGTACACAAAATAGAATAAAAGAAACAAAAACATGAGAAAAAGTAAAGTTTGAATATGAATAATACATTAAATAAACAAATGAGTCCTAAAAATTTATTTTCAAATATTTCGTCTTCTTCTTCAATTCAAAAATTCAATACTTGGAAAAACGAGTTTTTCCTCTATCAAAAACCTTAATAACTCAAAGATGATTATAGATAGGTACAGGGAATGCAAACGCAGTTCAATGCAGAATTTAATTCTATTTCAAAATGTTGAAAATGAAAATGCATGATTGTATTTGAGAAAATCGAGTTTTAATTTCGGAATTTCCACTTCAAAAACGGCGACGATACATAATATCAACCATGATGACGTAAATTTCAAAATTTTCTAAAAAGTCAAAAAATCTTAAAAGCGACTACATCTGAGTTTAGGGAATATCAGTAATAGGCGCTCTAAACCAACGCTTAGATTTCGAAAATGCAAAGAAAACTATGTTATTCTATTTAAAATAAGAAAGTTGATGTCAATTTCTTGAAGTGCAGCCATCTTGAAAATATTTTAGTGAATAGTCTTAATTACCTACTTTAATATGTATATGCAACTTTACAGAAATTTATTATCATTAGGAGGCCCAATCTTTCTAATGGCTGGTCTCAATCAATCAACCTGTATAGTTTTATACAATTTTTAGTTTGTATTCTTATATGTAAACCATCTATATCATGTCGTAATTAATCTTTGAGTAAATTCCATTTTGTGGCCGTAGTGGAAAACTCACCGATAGATTTTAAAACCTATATTACCGTTAAAAATTAAGTTGCTTTTCAATCGAAACTTTCCTTGCAATATTAATAATCAATAGGTAGACATGTTGAAATTGAATTGCTATAGCAAAAGTGCGAGTTCATCCGTGATGCATACACCTACAATGCATACGTATTCTGTGTACCTATTACAATAGAAAATTTTTAATTTGGGTAAATTACTATAATATGTTTACATACAAAAATTGTTTCACGAGATAACCTTGCTTTTACCATAATCGTAATAACGACTATTCATATAGGTTAGTCAACTGTTTCTATTGTTAAATGTAAAAATACAACATTTGTCCGCAATTATGCATATTGGCCATATTAATCTCAGAAAAATGATCATACAAATGTTGGAGGTCATGACTTATAGGTATTTAATTTACTTTTCCTTACTAATAAAATAGAGAGGTCCTTTTAACGAGATCCGTTTCCATTTATATACCTATTATATCTGACATTGAAAACATGAAAATTACTTTTGTAATAATAACTACTCTAGGATATAAAAATACATACGATCAATAGTAGATAAGAATATGTATTCTTGTTCTTAGTTGCAACATTAGAGAGAAAATCAGTGCTTTTAAAATAACCGGGAAGTAATTCTCTTAATTACTTCTCATAATAAATAATTGTTTGAAAAGTGGGAAAACTTTTAAACCGTAATAATCAAAGAATTTAGCTAATCGATCTACTTGTGGATCACAAAAGCAGAAAAATTGGCGGATGAAGAAGTAAAAGAACATGGTAGAAATAATCGACTGAAATTATTATTCGCATAATACAGATTGCTTAGTAAAATGGATAGAGCAAGATAATTAAGAAAGGTGCCATTGACCAGACGGTTTTTAAAACAAACATTTACATATTTACATTTTTTATTTGTTTATGCAAAGTTGATTCTGACAAAAAAACCGACTATATCATCATTAATGTGAAAATATAGAAGGCTAGATATATCAAAAACTAAAAGCTGGCGTTATGACATCTATTTATAGAATGGCCTAGCTAATACAGCACACACAATTCTAGTTCTTACCACAAATACATATTACAATATCTAGTTTTTAATTGCATTGCTAAAGGCTAAACCTACTTTAGATAACTATCCATGTAATTTTTATATGAAATCTTATATCACAAAAGATATACATACGTGGCCGTATAATATATATCTACATATAATTGTGCATATATATTTCCATATATGTACTCGTATAATATGATTAGAGAAAATTTTTATACCAATGCTTTGTATATTAAACAGTTAACTGCGCTCTTTAACATGTGTAATGTTCTTGATTACGGTTTTACTCGTAGTATAGTATTAGAACACAAAGCTTAATTTTTTTCCTAACAAGGACAATGTTTTAATTATAAAGAATTATATACTGTGATATGTGGATATTGCCTTGAATTGTGCTGGAAAAACTTTATCGATTTTAAAAGTACGACGTGGAAATCTAAATAATGAATGCAGAATGCGCAAATGCACACAAATATCCCTTGACAATTGATAGTTAGGTATCTATAAATGACGAATAAAATCGTCCACTACTATCGAGCGAGCAAGAGAATGACATCATTCAAACTAATCGTACAATATTATGGAAAAATACAGTAGACGACAAATTCACCTACCTCAGATACTAAAATGTTAAAAAATGATTGCTGTAAAACCTGGTTTTATTAATGTTTTGTATCCATAAAAAATCCACGGTTTCTGAATTATATAACGTACGTAGATTAGTTTTCATAATAATTTTGTTTACTACACAGGTGTTTATTTATTATATTTGTACATACATGAGCAATTTTGCCAATATTAAAGAAATGTGATCGATTAAAGTGGTAAAGATGGTTAGAAATTTATAATCATTTATGATACCATACACAGGAAGTGAGCACTCCCACATATAATTGATTAAAGTGAAATTCTACTTGGGTAGTACATACAATGAACTTAGCTGCAATAAAATCAAATTACATAAAAACATTATTTCGTGTAGAATTTTCTAAATTCTCTAAGGTGTACTATGTACCCAATATTATCATACAGACGATACTACTAATGCATCAAGGAAGATATTTATTTTCTTTTATTTTTTAACACGTGGTAATGTTTTAAATAGGGTCGCAGTACACCGTATACTCATTCAGACAAATGCACTTTTGCTATGTTAATAAAACGTAATTGGAAAGTTGTTTCTCTAGTCACCATGTGTATGTATTCGCAACACATTTCAAACTACACGATATATAATTTCATATTATGGGTATCCATCTAGAAGAGTGTATCTTGTAAAAATCTATTATCTATACCAGTAAAAATCTATTATCTATACCAGGGCTACTTGAAATGTTTCCAGAATCGACAAGAAAAACACGATATTGGTGTAGTTTTTTATTTTTATTTCTCCTCGAAGATCAATACACTTTTTCAAACGGTGCTCCAGTCTCTTGAAGCCGTCGGAAAAAGTAGGATGTTTCGAGGTTTGCAAAATAATCATCCGTAGTGGCGATGACCTCCTGATTTGAGGCAAATCTCTTTCCCGTCACCGACTTTTTCAGGTTTGGGAATAGAAAAAGTCGCTGAGGGCTAGGTCTGGTGAATATAGAGGATGAGAGACTAATTCGTAGCGCAACACATTCAATTTTGACACGACGATGCGGGATGAATAAGCCGGTGCATTGTCATGGTGGAAAAGCACTTTTTTTCCGCTGTGAACGAGACCGTTTCTCCTTCAATACCGCATCAAATCTGATCAATAAATAGCCGTAGGATTGCCCCGTTATCGTCCTTTAGTCGATGATCACAGCTTGGGAATCCCAAAAAATGGTGGCCATGAAAAAGTCAACTGCTTCGACTGTTCCTTGGTCTCCGGTATGTAGTGGTGGATCCAAGTCTCATCCACGGTTACGAAATGCATGAAGAAATCGTTTGGATTGCGTTGAATCCTGGCCAGACACTCCCCCGAAACGGTCACCCGATTTTGTTTTTGCTCCAGTGTGAGCAAACGCGGTACTAATCGCGCCGAAAGCATTTTCATGCCCAACATTTCTCTTTCAGCTTCAATCGCCGATCGGCTATCACGCCATCAATCAGTTTTTCGGCGTCCAAATCGTGGTTCGTCACTTGTGCTTGTGCGGCCACGTTTGAACTCGCTCACCCAGAAGCTGCTGGTCGAAAATGATGGAGTACATCCGCCATGAACCTCTAGTAAAATATTTCGATTTTCCGTGGCCGATTTTCCAGCCATCCAGCAGCTCAGATGTTTTATCACTGTACGAATTTCGATTTTATGCATTTTTGCGAACAACTATTGACAGTAGACGTCTGAAATTTTGACAGTTGCTATAAAAAGGGTTCCCCTTGCTGACCAATTAATTCACTTCAACCTTCGTGTGCCATTTCTTGCCGATTCCGAAAACATTTCAGGTCGCCCTCGTATATATAAGACTTTGTACCGAACAACGCATCCTACACATGCCTAGTCCAAACCGCTAAGGCTAGAAATTTGAAATTTGGGAAAAATGTTAATTTTATACTCTAGGCGTTATTTAAGTAGCGGATTTTTTACATTCCGCCTCTATGCGGATGAAAGGGGGCAAAGTTTGTATATAAATATCGATTTTAAGGTCGAATTTACTTAAAATTTGGTGTTAACGTTCTTTGGCGAAATTCATGAAATACGTATTTCGGTGTTTTTTAAAGTTTCTATAACAAAAAAAATATTTTCATGCTTAAATTTTAGTTTGAAACATAATTAGTCAAACACGTGTTCGGCGATTTTGTTTAATTCAAATCCTGTGGGGGAGGTAGAAAGGGGGTGGCAAAGTTTATATAGGCAAAATATTTTTATAGCCGATTTTTTTTAATTTGGCATTAAGACTCTTTGACAAAATTAACGAAACACGTGTTTTGTTTTTATTAATTCCTTCGCTGTCAAGGCGAAAGAGGGTGGCAAAGTGCATATAGCATAAATATTATTGCTCTTTGACACAATTAAGACGAGCTCCAGTGTTTTTTAGAATTCAGTTCCAAGCGCGCGGAAAGGTAGTGCCAAAATTTGTATAGAAAAATTTAATTTTAATTTTAATTTTATGGTAAAATTTACTATCAGTACACTTTGACACAATTAAAGAAACATGTGTTTCGACGTTTTGTTAAATTTCAACTTGTAACGGGGTGAAAGGGCAACATTTTTATATGAAAAATTGAAAAATATATTTTCATGGTCAAATTTATTTGAAACATGGAATCAATGCTCTCTGACAAAATTAATGAAACAAGTTCTTCAGCGTTTTTAAAATTTCAGCCCCTAACGGGGTGAAAGAGAACAGCTAATTCTGTATGAGAAATTCATTTCAAACTTGGTATTAATGCTTTTTTAAAACTAATAATGAAACACGTTTTTAGAAGTTTTAAAATGCAACGCCTGGGAGGGTAGCGAAGTTTATATACGAAATATGAACAATGTACATACGTGAGAATATATTATAAATTTGATTAAAAGGAAAAAGTGTATAACTTTTTCTTTTTCTATTCCTGCTATGTGTGAAATTCTATAAATATTAAATTAACGGTTTTATTATAAATACCTTCTCAAAAAATACTACATGTATTATATATTTTCGGAATCGCTTTTCAGCTCTCTTTTCATTTTTTCAGGAAATACATATATAGGATGTCTTGTAAAGAGCATTCCAATGAAAACGAGACGATCGTTGTTCAAACAAAAAGCGACCTGTTTCGGCGTTTATTCGTATTTCTTTAACTGTATAAAAAACACATCAATGAAACAACGAAATAATAAATCAAAACAATCTTTATACAATCGGATGTAACTTAGAAAAGTGCCTTAAGGATGTTTTTCAGTAGTATCTAAGGAAAGCACGATATAGGGCTGGTCTGGTTTTGCAAAAAATCGAAAATATCCTGTATTTCGAAAACGGTAGGACATAGTGTGTTTGGTTTTGTCCCATTATTATTTTTGCAAAAAAAAACACTATAGAATTGTCTTTTTCGATCTTCCACAGGCTCCCTGGAACACTCAAAAATATATGAAAATAGATCACCGTTACAATTGAATCACTTACAGAGAAAGAATTAATTGAATTTAAGGCAGTAGCGTCAATTGTTTGCAATAGGCAAGTTCGGTTACAAGAATGTTTGTTAAATATGATTATAAACAATCAAATGATGTGAATGGTATCCGACAATTATACATAATATTTTATTCATGTTACTACACAATAGTGTTTACACACGTCAGAACTCTATAGTACTCTATAGTATAGATACAGTAATAATTCATAAAAACTACATATCAACAAAATCATTCACTGAAAATTCGTCTACAGTGTAAAATGCCTTGGAGATGAGATAGTTCTTTAGAATGATTTTAAAGTGAGCAAAAGGAAGCTGTCTAACATTACTTGGCAACGCATTAAAGAATTTTATTGCGTAATAATTCACCCCATCTATTGATTTAGATAGGCGAAGGTAATTTAACCTAATATCACTTCCACGGCGTGTATTATATTCGTGGAATTCACCATTGCAAGTGTACCTGTTGATATTTTTCTTTATAAACAGTAAGCACTCTAAGATAAATAAACAGGAAGCAGTTAATATTTTGAGTTGACTAAAGTACAACCGGCAATCATCTCTATATCCTAAACCCCCTAACAATCGAACACATCGCCGCTGAAGACCAAAAACTTTAGCCAAATGAGACGAATGGCCCCAGTTTAAAATTGCGTAAGACATGTTAGACTGAATCAGGTACTGCGGCGATAACCTGTCCGCAAGTGATCTAATAAGAAAAGTCAGCTTAGACAATTTAGCACAAAGTAAATCAATATGAGGTTCCCAAGTTAGATATTAGATAGTTCTAAGAGAAACAAATTATGATGATAAGTTGGACTACTATGAGAACATGACATAATTGAGAAGCACTGGTTTGCGTTTGAGTCTCCTTACTAGAAACATTTAAATTATTGAAATGTTTTAAAAGCACTATTAAATCTACTAAATGAAATGAAATCAAAATGGGTCTCTTCCTTGCTCTTTGAAAGGTAGAGCATCATCTCAAAATAGCTTTTTTTACCAGTACACGGAAATTTTTGGTTTATCTTTATCTCTTAGCTCTATTAACACCTTGAGATTTTTAGTTGGTTATGACATATTAAGTTTTGTAAATTTACCATATTGTAGCAATGCAAGTAACTCAAATAGAGAGATCCATAAATCACCTAGAAGATCATTATTCTTCAATGAGCGTAAGTACAAATTGCCTTACTTCAAACTTCTACTATCAACTAATACCAGAGCAATTGCAAATATTAAACATCAACAAGCTTCACTATTAGCAGTAGAACATACAACACCATCCTTCTAATCTTTTACTTTTGATGCTATTCTATGTGCCATATTAATAATCGTTAGTGTAAGTGCGCAAAAATTCTGCATTACTCGATAGCGCTGTAGTAAGTAATTAATAAAAAAATCATTTGTCTTGAATTGTTTTTTAATTTCTGACCCTGTGATATAGATTGAATGATTGAATGAAGATTTTCAACACTCAGCCGGTTGCGAACAAAGTAAATATTATATTACTTTATTGAATGTTATTTAATTAATTTATATCAATTACAAAGGCGCATTAAACCGAAGAAGAAAAGGTAGAATTTTTATTGAGGTCATTCATAAAGATTTCATCTTATCCAGCACTTAACTGGTAAGCTAGACTACGTAATACATAATTATAAATTTGCATTATATATATATATATATATACTATTTTAAATAATGCAGTAGAAGTGTGGTGCCTTAATTAAGCAAAGCAAAATTCTTACACAACACATCTGTTTCTCCTAGTTGTTGCTCACATCACCGCCCTCGTTACCTTGAACGTGTACACACATAGTAGGACACATTCTTCAGATTGCGCTTCTGTCAAAGTCACACTTTATGGCATCTGCTTCTGTGAATTACTATAATTGAATAAATTGTAAGCGACTGCGTGAGACAAACAAGAAATAACAGTTCTGCTCAGTAGAACCTAATTAAAGTAGATCGATGTAACAATGTGCTTGTTATTCTTACTACATCACTTTTCATACCTTTTAATTAAAGCTTATGTATCTAAAATTCGAAATTGGTGGTTGGGATTTATCTTTACTATTAGTTAAATAATAACTGAAAGTTTAATCTGTTTTATAATAAACATTTATAATTAATAAATATTGAGTAGGACGGCGACCTATTTTTCTTATTTTAAGGTACATATTTCAAAACCAATTGTGAGATTAAAATTACTCTTTTCGAGCAACACTGATGACTTCATTATGATCTACTACTAAAATATTTAGTTTTAACAAATGCGTGACCGTAAGTTGGTGAAATCAGGCGAAAAATCATCGGTGATTTTAGCAAAATTGAATATTTGCTACAAATTTTTAAGAATACAATGATTTAAAATCTAGAAAATGGTGATTTGATTCTTCAATGTGACATGCATGATCCATAAATATATCATGTGAAACAAGGGCAAGAGGAAGAATTTATCAAAAACAAATGGCTCTTGCTTCAGGTTAACAGAGTTAGCTGTGGCGCTTTATTTGTACAGCAATTAGAGACAAATATACCAGAGCTTCCTTCACCTACTCCACGGCTCATCTGTAGGTTCTGCTGATTAATTTCTTTTCTGAAAAATTCCATGAAATAAATAAATGAATAAATGCTCAAAGTCATGTTATGCAATACCTAGAATTGCTTGTAAGAGAACATTTAGTTTGTTTGAGAGTGTACACCGTATTTAGCATCAAATTGTTCAAGATAATAACACATAATGACTATTCTCACCTTTATAATTTTAATATGTCTTCGCAATGCATCACACACAACATTGTTCTTAGTTAGATCTGTTTCAAGTGAAGCAAGCGCGTGCGGCATGTTGTTTTAATGAACATCAACGATAACATCTAGAATATTTAATATTTGTCAGATTTAATGCACGATATGTTTAGTATTAGTCCGACCTGCACAAAAATAATATCGTTTGAGATTCAAAGATTAATTAATGATACTAGGAAAGTTAAAAGGAGGGATTATAATTTAACTAGAAGTAAGTTTGTGCAGAAATTTGCATATTAGCAAAGAATAAAATAATAAATATGTGGTTTAAGCTTGAAAATATCTACAAGTTAACATACATTTTTTTTGTTTTTCTCTTTTTTTCACGTTTAATTTCATAATTCATTCGCACGTTTCCTTTATTTGGGAGTACGATTATATTAGATTTTTTAGTGTGTGGCGGGTGCTTAGTTACTTAGTAACTTCGTAAGCTGTATCACTATGACTATCATTGCAACTCTCGCAGTGTAGTCTTTGTGTGTGTGTGTAATTGTGTTGAAATGACTTTGTGGCAGCATTATACCGCCTTTTATAATGCCGCGCTGTTAATCACTTTGCTCCCAATAGTGAATGGCAAGTCGATCCGGGATTCAACTCTCTGAAAAAAAGTCACTGTCCCTCCAGGGAATTGAACCCAGACTCCTATCGTCCTCCCACAACGATAGTCAGCCGCCTAACCACTGTGGTCGTTTGGTATTATTATTTGGGTAATTATTTTTATTTCGTCTTGTATTTATACTAATGCTAGGTCGACGATGTTTTCTATTATCTGCTGTTCTATGCAAGATAGTTTGTCGAGTAACTTTGCTATTTTGCAATTACAAAAACAGTTTAATAAGAAATGATAAAGTGACTCATTGGAATGAGGTTTTACTTTATATTGGTAACAATTTAATATTTGATCTCACTTCCATAAACTTTGAACAACTACGGTTTTCTGTATCGGCTGGACACATAAAAATTGTTATGGATGCAGTTTTTTTTATATTCAGAAATGTTTCTTTACAATTTTGAAAGTACACTGTCACTGTCGTTTATGCCTTGATAGCGTTACCTGTTACCTTCAACATTAACGTCTTAGACCTTGATATGAACTCACTCTTATTATGTTTCTACGAGTCTTATCGATCTAGTTTTAGTTTTTGTCGACCAACTTGGTACATAGTCTTATATGCTCCTGGAATCTTAAATTACGAGTCCATAACTACATATCTCAGTTCCAGCTCCCAAATAAAAGATATGTAAAAAAATATATAGATTACGGTTTTATAAAAATTAGGGAATTTGTTGTAATGATACCATTATTAAGATTCTGGGTTCTTTTTAAGATCCTTTTATAATATTGTTTTATGTTAAGTTACTTCTTCTCTGAATAGCTGATAGTGTATGGATTTTCCAACGTTTACATCAACCTAAAACTTCATTGCAATATACACTCTCACTGATTTCTTTTCTTTTTATGACTTTGAGGACTTTGAGATATATTTCAAACAGTAACTTCTCTTAGGTCACGATATTTTGGGCCGAAGGACATTCCTATTCATGTCTTATGATTGTGTCTTTATTTTCTTTTACTTGTTATAAAACGTCCAATTTATTATTTGTTTTTGTTATATTGCTTTAAAGCTGAATCCCATCAATATATTGCTAAGTTTTCCAAGTTTTTGGAAAATGTAATGGATAATAAACAGTTTATCACTTCGTTACTGTTGCTAGATTTTAGCAATACCATTAACATAATTGGCTGCGAGCTGCTTATTGTATTATTACTCTTAATCTTAGCTCGGACAATCCAGCCGTAAACTTAATTCAATAATACTTATCAGATCAGACGCAAGCGGCTAGATCCATTATTTATCTATCAACTTTCTGTATTATTATTGTTGGTGTACTCAATACACTGGCACAAGCCAACAAGGTGTCTTTGATTTGATGATTAGAGGCAATAGCGGATGAACTACCCAAGGAGGGTTCTAATAAACACTTTATAGGACCAGAGCCCGTGTGTGGAATCACCAGGGATTCTACTAGAAGGGAGATTTGGTCTTGGTTAGACAAAGAAAGTGTAAGCATATTGAGGTCGACTGAAGGTCAACTCCATACTAAAGCGCTAATAGGGGACGAGAACGCTAAGTTATCTGAAAACCTGATTAGACGCAACAAAAAGCAAGTTAAGACCATTATTGGGTTGATAACTGGACACTGTTTCTTAAGGAAGCATCTATACAACACGGGTCGGCTGAACGAACCCTGGTAAAGAGAATGCGAGTTACAGGAGGAAATAAGTTTACATGTAATCTGCACATGTGAGGAATTGAAGGTACTCAGGCAGAAACATTTCGGAAAGTATCTACTGGAGCCTTCGAAGGTACTCAAGCATCTAATGTTATTGGACTTTGTAGAGTAAACAGTAAACTTCTCAACTGGAAATTAGAGTTTTAATAGGGATGACACAAGGAGCACCCAGCTCAAGTGCGTGGACTATAGGTGTCCAACCCTAATTGAATAGATAGGTAGATAGATAATTGGTGTACCACAACGATCTATACTTGGCAGACTACTGTCTATTCTATATATATCTCAATTACATGATTGCCCTCGACATTGCCAGTTTCATTGTTTTATAGACGATACTCAAATTTATATTTTGTTTCAACAGATCAACTTGAACAGAAGTTAAAAAAGCAGGGTGTCGAGTAAAAATGGAAAAGTTTCTGTGAACAACTGGGACGAAATTCGAAATTATTAAGTTCTTCTCGCAAGACGAATGAAAGTATCTTATCACAATCGTTCGCCTTTGATAATGGTTCCCATTCATAAAATAGCTGAGTGGGCAAGTACCTGACTTGGTTTATAATTAAACAGTGCTGGGTTAGATTACAGGTGTATTCTTCCTGAGTGTAGGGTTTTCTAGTGAAATCGAGAAATAACATCGTAGGTTCTTTTGCCACATAAACACTGCTCTGTCGTGAATAAATCAGGTTCCTTGCATTTAATACATGGCTTATTTCAATTGCGTTCGCATCATTCATTTACCTTATCGTGTCTGGGTTTTTTCTCATACCTACTAATTCATATATTTATTATGCTTTCTTCAATGCTTTTTATTATAATAGCTTAATAGAATGCACTTTTCAATTTTTCTTACTTCATTGTACGCTACTTTCGTTACAGTTTTTCCCCATATCAGCGATTTTGATTTATACCTTTTTGTGCCTTCATTTACAATGTTAGCAACAAAGATAAAAATATAGACATGTAGTAGCTTGGCTAATTTATTCTCATTGGCTCTCTACGTCCACTAAATAGACTAAATTTTTTATTTCGCTGTAATTGGCTATAGATTTGTTACGAAATGCAATTTATAAAAATGAATGGAAATCAAATAATTTGTATATGGATCTGTTTTTATCCATTTAAAAGTTAGAGAAGCAATACGTATTTGTATAGCTTTTAATAGAATATTAGTAAATATGTAAAACTGAAATGAACACGGATATTGTATTCGTATCATTGTATTCCTTAAAATCGAGTTTCTCTTATGAAGCAATAATCGAGATTTAAGATACTGTGTTTTTAAATGAAAGTTAACCAGCAGATGCATATCAGGTTTATAGAGGTGAGAATCGAGGAAGTATCATGTTCCTATCGCAAGTACTACGTAGTACTGTATTACTTACAGTTACGTAATAATCGTGTTATGAAAATGTTTAATGTGAATGATGACATGCTGATTAATTATCTATTGGGGTTGAAAGAATCTCAGATTATCGTTTTAAAATTTGTAAAAAAACACAGTACTTACTACTAGGTTTTTGTAAATATTTTTTCACGTGTTACAAGTAATATCCCTAGTAGTACTAATGATGGATGTTTCATTTGTGTACTGATTAAAACGCGGAAAATAATAACACGTTCAAGTCTATCTACATAATATTTTCTTAAAAATTAACCAGTATTTTGTTGTAACTGTTTTCTTTTTCAATCTTTATTTCTCAACAGATTAGAATAAAACAGCAATTAAAGGCCTTTCATTTCGTTGGGATACACTATATTAGTACTGTATGAATAACTTTCTGTTAATATGAAATATCATTACCTAAAAATGCAACAAATTTTTCTTTTTCACCTCATTGGCGCCTACGCATTTTCTACATCTCTATTTGAAAGGAGGTATAGAATAGAAAGAAATTAGAACAAGTATCAGTAGAACCTCTGGAAACACTATTAGTATTAATGCTTTTTAAAATTTTTTAATTATATTTAATAATTTAATTTTAAATTGGTACATTGGTTTTTAAAATGTTTCATTTACGTTACGTTTATTTAAAAAGAAAACAATTGATCAGCTACAATTTTTTTTATACCTTTGGAAGTTTAGAGAGTGAGGAAGAAGACCTATGATTTTCCATAAAACTTCGGGTGTCTTTCTTGTGTATGGATACTATTTTAGTAAGTCTTAGATTATTTGAAAATACATCATAACTCAAAGAATTATTTACAATAAAAGTAAGTGGAAAAGTTCATACTGATGGAAGAAATTGCATCATAACCAATTGAAAAGCTTGATTTTATTTGGATAATTGTTCTGTCCATATCAGTATTCTAAGCAGTATCAAAAGAATAACGTTAAATTATTATTTGGAAGGTCTAAATTTTCCTCATCTCTATCTTCAGAGTTATTGTCTTTTATTATTTCCTATGCTGTTTTACTTTTGTTACGTGAACCCATAACGTACGGTAATGTATCTTTTTCGCTGTACTAACAATCCCATGGCATACCCTTTCGTATCTCTTGACAAATTGTGGACCCGTTCAATAATTCAAAATTGTTATGAACACACCCTGATAATATTTGTTATCCAATCGTTTTCATGTGTATATTTTTCTCTATTTTGCGGGAGATGCTTAGTTAAAATTAAGTTGAGTAATATTTATCATGTATACATATGTATTACTACTTAATTTACCGGATCAAGTACTTTGCATTACGTTTGTTGTTGCATTAAAATCTTAAACATTGCAACATTATTTTCTTTATTGAAGGCTCTATAAGATGCTTTTGACAAGAACTAGTCCCACTTCTTAAAGATATAATCAATTTTCATCAAGAATGATCAGAAAGACCATCCTAATTCATAAAATGTTTCATTTATGGAAATATTATCTAACCAGCAAGCCCGGGTGTAGATTTAATTATAGTTAAACCTTCATTATTGAAATCATGAATCTTTGAGTGTATAAATAGAACTGCAAAAATAAACGATTATGTCACCGCAAACAAAAATTATGTAATAATTCACTGTGTTAAGTTGTGGCAATTTAAAGCGTCTGGGAGAGTTTGTCCAAAAACAAATCAATCAAAATCAGCACAATTCCTGTATATAACAATAAATGTATTAACAATCTTTGTTTTCCCTTCCCTTAGTCCGACACGGAAATTATTATTTACAAAAAAATACCATAAACCTTAAACTCTAAACCATTTGATATCTTTTAATTTGCAATTAAACACTTATCTTTTTGCGATACTAATGATAGATATATCAAAAGATACATAAGTTTTTTTTTACTATACATGGATGTAAATGTAGTCAAGTTATTACAGTTTTGCTATGTAAAAAGGCGCAGTCACTTAAGAGTAAAACAGAAGACACATTAGATGCCTCGATATGGCCATTTTTCATATAGAACCAATTTAGATATTGTATGAAATTAAAAACAATTACTGTTATTGTATAAAAGACTCTAGTGTTGCTAAATCACTAAATATACATATATTGAATGAATCCTTTTAATAATGATAAACTAGGTACATACGACCAAACTGAATTCCAAGATTGTTGACTGACGAACAAAAACTATTTAAGCAACTCTACTGAAAACAATCTAGCATTTTTCCATACAGGTACTGACGCATTCGATAGAGACACATGAAGAGACTCGAGCATAGCCATGGAATTCAAAGGAAAGGTATCGTTCAATACATGCCAAATAAAGCTACAAGTATAATAATAGCAACCATATAGTAATTTTCTGATAAGAGTTTTTCAATCTGTGCTAATGTAAGATCTTTGAGTTGAACTCAGACAACGTATGTTGCAGAAGGTAATGAAATGAAAGAAAGGATTGATACTTATTTTAAAATAAACTTGTTGCACGAGAAATCGCACAAACTTATTAAAATTAATGAAAATTATGTTGTAAGATACAATTATATAAAAATTATTACAGTAGAAACTGTAAAAACTGCGAAAAAAGGGCAAACGATAAAATCTTATCGGGTTTACTTCATTCTTCTAATCCATTATAACACTCGTCAATTAATTGATGGATTATTTATTTCGAAATATTCACTATAATCTAGGGTAATCTATTATAATTAACTTAAAGATTTAATTATTTTCAAGAAAATCAATAATTAGACCTAATCTAATATATTTCTTATACATGCGTAAATCTATTCATTTAAAGTTCATTATGGCAATGCAGCTAATTACCGTAAAATTAATCTCTTGTGACTCAAAAGGATATTGTTTCTCTTCCCTCAAACTTTCTCGTCATGCAAATAGATACTAGAATACGATGTGTATAATACGTATTTCCCATGTATTCGTCATCGCGAGTGTCGATAATATCGACTGAACGCAAACCGCGTTGTGCAATTGAGGTCTTTGGAAGAATGATTAGCGCAGGCTGCGAAGATAAATTACGAGAGCGAGACATCGAAAAAATTGCAGAAGTCCGCGAAATATCCGTGAGACGGCTAAGCTCGCGAGTCCTTCGACCTTGGTAATTAACGATTTCGGCACAAGTTGTGTATATTATCCGTGCGCATCGAGCGATTCACGAGGTCGGGTCAAACACATCGAATATCCGTTCGATAGTCGCGCCACCAGTTTATTGTTGGTGTGAAAAGTTTTTACGCCAAACTATAATACTTCATTATACATACACGTATACATTCGTTTGTATATAAGTTCTATCTAGTAGAACAAATTCCAGTTGATTGACACTTCTTTTTTGTTGCATGTCTTTGAATCGTATTTCATTTTTATCCTGTCGAAGTGTACATAAACTTTAATAGGTTATATGTCGAAGATGCTATGAAAGAATGAAGAAATGTATTTTATCAAATCAGTTGTTTGATATTAATGTAATCCATGACTCCCTTATAGTAATGACCAAATTGCACATGTTTTCCTCCAGACTGAATCTGGCCAATAGAATTAACACCGAATATGAGACAAGAGATCTTATTGTTAGTCGAAAAAAACAGGGTTAATAAAGATATATTTTTAGTATCATTATTCTTAAATTGTTTGCTCTTACTATTGTTATTATTACGGTCACATATGGATGTAGGTATATTCACTGAATAAAAATCTATTATGACGTTTGATTATATATAATATTATATACAGCCAGACATTCAACGTTCTTTCACTGCATCTGTATTTCCACATACATAGATGTTTGCAAGCGTTTGAATTTTTAAATGTAATTTTCAGGCGATTTATTTGGTTGGCTGAGCATAAAGGATAATAAAGTGTTAACGATTCGTTTTGATATTTATACACTCTTGTTTATAGAATTAGAGAAGAAAATGGTATTCACTGATCCGTAGAAAAGATAACTGACGTATAATTACGTTACTAAAGCATTCTTCTATAAACTTCAAAGCTACAAGTGAAGAGAAGGTATTGTTTCATTTCCTCCACTCCAAAAAAGTCATGGTTTAGTTAAATTACTT
Organism: Holotrichia oblita; assembly: GCA_023690525.1. Taxonomy (NCBI): domain Eukaryota; kingdom Metazoa; phylum Arthropoda; class Insecta; order Coleoptera; family Scarabaeidae; genus Holotrichia; species Holotrichia oblita. The sequence goes on along the minus strand of CM043016.1, from coordinate 153,864,087 downwards.
TCTATAAGTATACATCTACCATGCTATTACAACAAATTGGTTCATTATTTACTTGTAGTTGATTAAATACAGAAAAGTTAAATACCATTTGCAATTGAAAAAATTTACAGAGTCAATAGCCGATTTAGAAAAGTATATTTTAATGCAAATCGTTATGTCTTGCAATTTAACTTTCCAAGGTGAATGATATTTATAAATTTACTTTTCCTCCATTTGTTCTCAGATGTTTCTTCGTCAAATATAAATATCGTTCAGAAGGAGAATGCACATAGTAATAATACGAGATAACTCTCAACTGATTTTCCTGCTTTATCATCTTTTAGTAAAACTTGACCCAACTATGTCTACCGTGTGCCTGTTAAATTTTGGATTGTAATTTTGTAGAATTGAAGTTTCATCGCATTTATCTATACTCTTTAGGTAATTTTAACATTTTGATTAAACTGCTCTACTCTTGTGCTGCATTTTCCTTTAATATTATTGCTATGTATTAGTACAGATGTTAGTAAATAGTGAAAAACATGCGATTAGTAAATTATCCTCAAAATATAACCAAAATTATTATTGATTCATTAAAATTAATATTGATTATTGATTGTGGATTATAAATAAAAACAAACCACTAGCTAGAAATTTTTGCAATCTGATGAAGATCACTATTAATAACCTCCATTGCTCGCTCATAGTCAGTAGAAGGGAAAGAATAAATTAATTGTCGTCATCATATGCTTCTATATTACAGTTTTTTATAGACTTTAAGATGTCAATCGTATAAAAAATGAAAAGTAAATGTCCAAAACTGTATACTTGGGGCTCTCTCGAGAAAATATGCAATTCATGTGAAACCGCACCATGGTATGACATTCTTTGAGTTCTACCAGACAAATATTAAGAAATTACCGTCAGCGAACTAGACTATGCTTCTAGCAGTAGATGGCACACAGTGCCGAAAGCCTTAGAATATCTAAAATACCAAGTACACTGCTCAAGCCAGAATCCACTGCAGTCATAATATCATTTAATATACAGGCTAACAACTAGAACTACGAAAGCCTATTGATAGGAGAGGGTGGTGGGAGTTCAAATTAAATGTCTCCATTTTACTATTGTCAACTTTTTATATGACAGGAATGTCAGTGGTCATGTCAAATACTTCACCGAGCCATCAAACTTTTTCCTAGGAATACACAATAAATGAAAACGTGCAAATTATAAAGTGGTTTTATAATTTGCCATAGTATTTGACATAACCACTGACATTCCTATCATACAAACAGTTGATAATACTAAAATGGATACATTTAATTTTACCTCCCACTATCTTCCCCTATCAATACGCTTTCGTAGTTGAAGTTGTTGCAGTCGTAGTACTGAAGCTTTTCCTATATTCAGATTGATAATCAAATAGGTATTCATTAGAAGAAAAATACTCGTAAATTTTGTTATAAAGAATTTTCTCCAATACTTTGGAGAAAACAGGCAATATACTAACTTACCCTCAAATCAGAATAATCACTAGCATTAGGTATTTTCGGTAGTGGAACCCCCAAAGCAGCCTTCCAAATAATAGGAGAGTATGACTGTTCATTACAAGATTTAATAGCCGGAGTAACATAGGTACTGATTAATAAATGAACTTCAACATGCAAGAAGATAAACCGTCGCATCCATAATATGTTTCTTTCAATTCTTCTTCTACGACTGGTAGTTAATATACAATTGCAGAAAAGATTACATCCCCAGAAGTGCACAGCTATTTCAGATAGAAATATTGAAGTTTATTATTGTCAATTGCATACTATTTTAATCTAGTGCAAGAAATACATTTACATTAGTATTGATGTATTGAAACTTGTGCAAATTTTAAAAGGCACTTGGTCTTTTGGTGAAAGATGTTTCGTTGTTTTTAAAAATATTTTATTTAAGTTATGTTGATGTTGTTGATGTAATATATGCAACTTTAAATCAATAAACTATTTGAGTTATGATTAATACCACATCTTTATCTTCATTTCTTACAACATTGTAGCTTCCATTGTAACGTGGATAACATTGTCCATAATGAGTGTAGTCAGATCATGCTTTAAATCTTAATGAAAACTTTGTGAGAGTAATATATTTTGGCGAGATCGGTTTGCCACTGCCAAATAAATAAATATAATCTGAGTATTTCATATTTATAAGGCAACATGAAGTGCAACAGTGCTTGTTTTGGTTGTTAGTATATTGTCATACTTTTTCCAAACATTATTTAGTCTTAGCATGTACTCGTAGTATGTGTCGGCACAAACCATTGGCGTTGAAATTTTGTCATAGTGATAGCTTACTGCAGAAACCCCGCTACAGTCAACTCTTATTTTGATTTTCAAACCTCTTCTTAATAATAATTTTACAACGTTCCTCTTAATTGAAATTTCTGTTTGCTCAATCGAATATTAATCAAAATTGAAACATAAAATATGAGTAGAGCTTGTAAGAGCAATTAACATTTACTAGAAATCACAATCAACTAAAATAAATTGTTGTGTTAATTGTATACTCAAACAATGATAACCAATTTATTAAATTCAGGGCACAAGAAGCGCGACATTAGTAAATGAAATTAATAAGTTAAAGAAGTGACTAAACTGACATACACAGGATTAAATAAGGCGAGAAGGTTAATATGGATGCTTTAAAATTTTAAATTTTTAATTCTATTTTATAAGTCAAGCAAATTTATTTGAACAGATTTGATGAAATTTCATATCTTCAGTACAGAGAAAACTGCGTAACCTTTAGGCATTATTTATTTCAAACAAGTTCTTAATCCTCATTGGTTCTTAAGCAAGTAGTATGTCGTAACGCTAACATAGTTTACTTATACAAAGAGTTTGACACTAGACAAGCTCCACTCAATTAATGAATAGAGAAGTATTATAAACCTGCATTGGACATTATCTCACGTGTTTCGCGGAGATTTCTTTGTGTCTGCTGAAGTTATACGTCTTTACTAGGAATTAATTGCTTCGTAGATACACTCCTATTTCTTAGTTGAATGTGTTACATTACTACTTACACATACACATGTTACGCAGAAAATGATGTCGGTTATATCTATTTGACTTGGTAATTGGCTAAAATCGCCGAATTTAACGCAAAGATTAGTGGGATAATCCATATCATCTTCTTCTCGTGAGAATTTACGTATCTGTAAATTTCCTGTATAGAATATCATGCACGACAGGTTTTTAAAGAAAAAAAATATATGTATGCTTGCTTAAGCAGTTGGTTGTATCGCAATCTTAGCAAGACGAACAAAAGTAAAAAGAGATCCTTATGAATATACATAAGTTAATGAACCTAATTTGGAGCCAGTACTAAAAAAGTCTTTGTCTGAAGATTGAAGATTATTCTGACTTTTTTTCTTTCACTGTTTGAAGGTGTTGCAGATATAACTTCCTAGTTTCTATAAATGGTTGGCAAAGATTTGCATTCTATGTGATTTTAATTAAGAGAACAACTGCTGGGATGTAGTATAACTAAATTAGGTTGTGTCTAGTGGGATGTTCTTTGGAAGTTATTTAAAATTTACATTTGAAAATAGAAAAAGATTAAATTTAAGGTTAATGTAATATTTTCTGCTGCTCTCTAATTTCGCAGTGGTGTACTAGGCAAAATTAAAAATGTTGGCAAAAAAGAACGTTTGATGCCTACCCAACTCGTATTTACAGTAGTGTTATATCCGTGTATATTTTGCCACTAAAGGATAGATTTACGATATATTTAAAATCTATCAATAAAATTTGTTTGTTGCTTGTTTTTGTATTTTATTTTTATTAAATATTTGATAAATGTCTTATAGTACATCATCATAACACTATACACTCTGTCCAGTTTAAAATGCAGTACATTGGGATATTGGAAATACAACGTCGGTTAAATGGGAGAAAAGTTGCGTATTCATTTGTCCATGAATAATCCGACATCAGATTTTGAAATTTTTGTTTCATTACGCAGATACAGGATGAAAAAGAAAAAAATGCATTTTTGAAAATCTTCCATATTTTGTTTCCTAAACGAGATAAATTTACAAAAGTTGCAGGCTGGGGATAACAAGTCATGAAGATTTTAAAAATGATTTCAAAAAAAATCTAGGTCTACTAGATTTTGCGTGACAATAATCAACTTTTGTTTTTCTTATGGCAGCCATATTGGATTTTGACATTTTTAATATCTTCAAAAAAAAATGCTATTTAATGATGTATAACATGTTTATGTTCAAGATAGTAAAAACATGAAATATAGAGAAAGTAAGATTTTAACACAGTAAGCCGTGATAATAAATGTGACATTTGTATTAAACAACTCTAAAAGCTGTGAAGTTTATTCTGAAATGTCAGTAATCTTATTGTTAATCTCATTGTATTGTTACAAGTATCTGTACTGTGCAAACCTAAGATGAATCGTTTTACAAATAGTGACAAATATCAAATGCTGGAGTGCTGTAGTGTTTTATTTTGTGTGGAAGAAATGATGAATTGGCTGCAGAAATGTATTTCGATAGATATCCTGAAAGGCGACAGCCAGAAAAAAGCATTTTTCGCCGATTGCGTGATAATTTGATAATGCATGGAAGTTTTGTCAAACCCAAAAGAAGGCAAAACAATGAAAATAATGAAAATATTGTTCTTCAAGCAGTAGTTGAAAATCCCCGTACGTCTTTACGGGTAATTGAAAATACACTTGGCGTCGCTAGGTCAACAGCTGCTACCATTTTAAAGCGTGACCAATTCAAACCTTATCGTGAAAGAGCCAGTCAAGGGCTTCAAAATGGTGAAGAAATACGGAGAGCACAATTCTGTCGTTGGTTCATCGAAAAATATAATGAAAATCCAAACTTCTTTGCGAAAATTTTATGGTCTGATGAGAGTCGATTTACTAACTCTGGAATGTCTAATCGTAAAAATACTATCTTTTGGTCCGATGAAAATCCACACCTAGTTCGTGACCTTAGACAGCAAGTCAGGTGGGGATTTAATGTCTGGATTGGCGTTATTGATACCCATGTTATCGGTCCATTCTTTTTCAATGAGAATTCTGAAAGGTATTTAGAACTTTTGTGCACACATGTTGTTGGACGAATTGAAGAATTTCCACTTGTCACGTTGCAAAATATGTATTTTCAGCAAGATGGAGCGCCTCCACACAATTCCTTTTTGGTTACGAATTATTTAAATAATCAATATTACAATAACTGCATTGATAACCGGGAACCAATAGGGTGGCCTGCTAGGTCCGCGGACCTCACACCTCTTGATTTTTTTTGTATGGGGCTATTCGAAAAACAAGATGTATTCGAGATCTTATGAAAATGTGGAAGAATTACGTTACGCAGTTGAAAAAGCAGTGAATGGAATAACACCGAACATGGTTAGACAATCTTGTGAGGCAATACTAACACGATGTAGATTGTGCATACAAATGAACGGTGGTTTATTTAAACAGTTGTTACATTAATGATTCAGCTACCTAACCACGTTTATTTAATGAACACTAACAAACAAAATGTTAAAGATATTTTGATCGTACGTGGAGACTTGTTATTTTTATTTTTTTTATCAGTATACACTTAAGTAATCCGCAGTTCCATGGCCTACTATGTTAAAATCTTACTTTTCTATTTTTCAATTTTTTACTATCTATATATGAACATAAACATGTTGTACATCATTGAATAGCATTTTTTTTGAAGATATTAAAAATGTCAAAATTCAATATGGCTGCCATAAGAATAACAAAAGCTGATTATTGTCACGCAAAATCTAGTAGACCTAGATTTTTTTTGAAACCATTTTTAAAATCGTCGTGGCTTGTTATCCCTAGCCTGCAACTTTTGTAAATGTATCTCTTTTAGGAAACAAAATATGGAAGATTTTCAAAAATGCATTTTTTTCTTTTTCGCCCTGTATCTGCCTAATTAAACAAAAATTTCAAAATCTGATGTCAGATTATTCATGGACAAATGAATATGCAACTTTTCTCCTATTTAACCGACGTTGTATCTCCAACGGTTTCCAATATCCTGATATAAAATGGGTGCAAGGACTGTCCCTTGAGGAACGCGATACTCTATTGCACAAGTTGTACTAACAGTTCTCTGCAGTAGTGGAAGTGAAATACCTTTAATGTCCACTTCCTCTAATCTTTCCATAAAAGGAGCAAAAGTGTTTTTTGCAAATCGATAAACAAGTCAAGTGTTTGGCTTTCATGCATCTACCCAGTTAGAAATTTAGTGTAAATAATTAACACTAGCCGATGTTTATATAGATCCACTCTTTTTAGAGTAAAATATTAACACGGTGTACACAGGTAAATTTAAGAGTAAACATCTCTCTACGTAGTGTAAACACATTTACTCTACTTTTACACGTTATAAATATATAGGGTGAAGTTAACACTGTTTTCATAAGAAATTTTACACTAACTTTGCCCATCTTTGTTTGGATGCCTGCTTGCTATCCTTTACTGGTCGATTTAGTGTGAAATTACTACTACAAGCAATTTAAAATAGGTATATACTCTACATGTTTTACTCTAAAATATTTACCAGTAACACTAGACACTTTACACGGCTCTATTTTCGAACTGTGTAGTGCTTTGTACAACATTTTGATAGTGAGATCTAATAGTCCATCCTCTGTAGATTTTCTCTTTAGAAACCCGTTTTGTTTAGGCGGTAATGCACTTTATTTATTTATAAAATCAACATTTTTTTAAATATTTTGTCAAGTACCTTTGCTAAATTTGTTATGAAGGACACTGGTTTATAATTTACTATGTTTAGCTTATCATCTTCTTTATGTAGAGGCTTTACTACTTTAAAAATTGTCCGGAAAATACCCTTTTTCAACGATATATTTATGGAGCACACTAAAAGATTCCTAATATAACCATTCTTAAATGAATGTAATTAAATTATTGTAATTCAGATGATTTATGCCAAAAAGTCAGCTACAGCATCATTTAGGTCACCATTGTTGTATATGTATGTCTTACCAGGTTTACTACTATGTTTCTAGCCTGTACCAACTTTTCTCTGTTAAATAAAATTTGACATGATCAGGCTCTTGTTGTTTTTATTTTGTCTCATTAGGAAAAATTGAAAGCTGCTATGATCGAGAAATAAGCTCTAATATTGGTTTCCAAACTAACTTTTTGTTATAGCAAACAAAAAATGTGATCAATGCAACTATCCGAATTATTAAAGCTGCTTGTTAGGTCGCGAGTCATAGAAAAATCATAATAGCTCTCTTCATTTACGATACTCAAGAACTCGTTAGTAATATCATCACGCAATATATCAATATGCATGTCCCTGGTAAGCATACTATCATTGGTCGATAAATTGTCTTTTAAGAAACCTATGTAGATTAATATTGATTTATTTAGAACATGTAGATGGGTATTTCTCTTATCGACATACATTTTTAATTCTACCGCCTATACAATGAACTCGCAAGTAAATGTTACGGAGTATATTATGACGCCAATAGAAAAAATTCACAAAATAAGTTTTAAATTGCAGGGTACGCTCGTAAATTTCGTAGATGATGCTGACATTTTTTATAGCCTATGTTGTACTATCCGTAATATTTATATTTAGTTTTAAATCTGTGTACTTAAATTAGAAATAATATACAACTTGTATGCGAACTAGGGGTGTTTCAAGATGATTTGGTTTAATGCTATTACATTTACCATTTAAATAGACAACAACTTCTTAATATTTAAATTGATTGAAGTCAAAAAAACAATTGCTGTTACTCGTATTTTTTAAAAAGCAAATTTGAAGAACGGAATTACATTGAAATACAAGTACAAAATCCATTTAGTCACCGAGAATATTCTTGCTGTATTTAAAACAAATGTTTCTTAATGATGCAAAAATTAAAGAAAAGATATTTGTAGGTCCACAAATATGTCATGATGAAAAGTTTGACCATTGAATTGAAAACAGCTTGACAAGCATTTACTCATAGTTTTTTGAGAAATTAAATGGCGGAGAATGATTTTAATATAGTTAATGATCTTAACATCTTATAAAAATTTGAGTTGTAATATGTCCTTAAAAGAACACTTCCTGCATTTTCACCTAGATTTCATTCATGCGTCGTGAGGTTTCAAGGTAAATGAAATCCTAATATGCTGGCCGATTATTATTGGATCATCAAGAGGGCTATTTTATGGGCGAAATACAGCAGGAAATCGTCTTTCTTACATTCTAGATGAATCAGAATGCTTGAATATTGAAGAATTAGTGTTAAACTGTATAAAATTATAAATGCCTGTTTCTCGGCAACCTTGTAAAATGATCACATAGGAGAAAAAATGCTATCAAAATCAACGTGGACAGATGTGTAACTTAACTTCGCTGCCAAACCTAGTCATTTTCTTGTGTGTCTGTTATTTTTTAATTCGATTTTATCCTTACAAATAAATTCACTACATATGTATGTTGGGCTTATTTCTACAGACGCTGGGATTTTATTAGGAAAAAGTATTCCTGATCAAGAGAGTATAGTATTTCATATACCCGTTACAGACTATAAAGATTAACATTACATAGTAACCATAGTACCCACGTAATGGTGCCACATAGTCGATATTACAACAACCTTCAAGTGTATTTCTATCGTAGATTAATAAGTAAGTGTTTATTTTGGTATTTGAAAAAATGGGTGCAAAATGCTTTGCATATTCTCGATTAATTAAGAAATGCAATTAGGGCTACGGAAAATATGTCAAACGAATTAATCTATTAATACATACTAATGTGGTTATTCTTTGAACACTTATTCTAATAAACATTTTAAATTAGGTAGGAAGTATTTACATTAAACACGGTTTTTCGAATTATTTTTATACATACTTTATAAAGGAAATCATAAAAAAAATACTTGGTGCTTATAAAGCTGATAAACTATTGATTTACGGTTACAAAAATATGGATGGGAAATAAAATGATGATTAACCATAATTAAAAATGTTTAACTGGTATTTTTAATTTGTACAATCTATAGACATTAGCACTTACATAGTCCAAACCTGTTAATTATTATAGAAAAATATAATTAACATTATAAATGCTTTTGTGATCCGGTATTTTAAATGTTAGAAAGAACCAATTTGAAAGCGTAACAAGATTTAAAAGTCATGCAACATCCAATTACAGTGGGTCCTACATTCACAATTGCATAATTTGCACTAATATATGCGATTTTTTTGTTTAAATGTTTTACAGTTCCGTATTATGCTTTAACGACATAAAGTGTGTCACAGTCTGATAATTGTCGTTAGAACAATATGATTAGCTGAATAATAGTTTAAACAAACAAAATGCAATTATTTCGTGGGCAAATAAATCGCATTACATTAGAACGCCAGTTCGTTAACAAAAAGCGATACAAATATATTAATTAAATACATTACATGGGGACAAGTATGAATTTAGATCAACATCCATTATCGAATAGAGAACTCGACTTCTATGTATGTACATACATATATTGAATTCAATCTTGTATAAAATAAAAAAATTCAACTCAATATGGAACTAAAAAGTTTAAGTGTTTTCCAAACTTCTATGGTTGACAACTAAACACACTAATTGTGGGTAAAGCTATTCGGTTCTTTATTGAAGAAGGAGAGGAACTGCTAAAATTCATTCATTTAGCAAAGGTAGTCTGGTTTCATCTTTAATACAGAGTTATTTCCATATATCGGAACATCTAAATATTTAAAAAATTATATGAATAGGGAAGAGCTTGATTCTTTGCAAGTTTATTAACAGGATGTGGGCTCAATTTAAACAAACAACAATTTGAAAAAACAGCGAAATGATTCATATGCTATCCAAACAGTTGATTCAAACTTTGCAAATTTAAATCAAAAAATATCCCTTTTTAAACGGAATGCCTCGTTTTGTTTATTTAATAATAATAATAATAATAATAGTTATTTATTGAGCCAGTCAATGCATTACATACATCTATTGCAAACAGAAGATAATTTATAATTAGTGAAATACATAATTAGCTGTGTACATATTTGTATACTGTTGCAAACTTCATATATAATGATTATAGTGCACCTGGTTCAAGTAGGCCCAGGTTCAGAATTGCCCTATAGCAGCATTCTGATCTTCCACCTGTACCTCCTGTAAATAATATGTACATATATTGAGTGCACGAATTTAAAGTAAATCTCCATGAAAAACAAAAATAAAAGAAAAATGTTAACATTGATTTTCATGGACAAGGAAAGATTTTTAAGTAACTTGCAAATAATCTTACAAAGTGTGGATTCTTTAAAGTTTTTAAGGTTTATAGCCTTACAATATATATAAGCTAACTATTGCAAGACTAGTGAATTAACTGACATAAATTTAGACAGATGATCAATTTTAAGATATAGTGCGAAGATTTTATTTTATTTTATGAAATTAAAGTAGGTACATACTTAATTTTATGCCAAAATGAGTCGACTGATAGAATACTACCAATTGACTTTGTTAATGATTATTGGAATTGGTGATAGAACGGGATCATTTAGACATGTAAGAAACTTCTGTTAATTTTTTCTTTTTGTTAATTTGTGCATTTTATTTGTGATTTTTTATCAAATTTTGAATAGATACTTTGCACGCTAGTGACAGCACGGTTACTCAGATGATTATTTGCAAATAGTTTGAGAGCGTCTAAATTTCCATAAAAGATATAAAATTGTTATTTATTCTTTCATTGAAGTAAACAAAACGTTTCCATAAACATTTTTTTAGTGTATTTTTCAAACTTTGTTGGATTATTTGGACATCCTATGTAACATTTTGTAATTTTTCTTGTTTAAATTTAGCCGACATTTTGTTAATAAACTTTTGTTAATAAACTTGCGGAAAATTAAGGTTTGCTTTCAACATCGATCAAAGAAAATTGTGTTTCCCCAGGCACATCAATTTGGTAAAAATTATAAAGACGAGTAGATATGTCAAAGTCGCAATATTTAGTCAGAATTAAGCAGACAATTGTTTTTACATACGTGATTATCTTTGTATTATGCGATTGAAAGCGAAAAAAATCTGAAATGCCATGGATTGGATATTAAAACTGACAACGATATAATATCTCTATAATTTCTGCGTATAAAGTTTAGAATCAGTTATTAATTTAGGTGTCATTTTTGTAAAATGAGCAAAGCTTTTTATAATGTATTGCCCTATCCCTATCCAATATATACTTTTCATGGAAAAGCAGATTGTACTTTATTAAACATCTATATTAATAATTATTTGTATTCGGTATACATCTAGGGATGATGTCCTAAGAGTTTAACGAGGTCGATATTTGAAAATGTAATTATATTTATCATAAATGGGATGAAGATGTATGGCTGAATATGGTTAAATGACAGAAGCAAACATTTATATCAGCATCGCAGAAATATCCAAAAAACATGCCCTAATATTAAATCCTGTTAAGTCTTGCATTGTTTTGTTTGGAAATAGAGCTGCCTTACCTTTTCTTGTTGCAAGATGTCATTTAGAGATCAACGGTACCCCAATTCCAATTAAATCTGAATGCAGAAATGTAGGTTTGATCCTAGACAATAGTTTTCGCTTTAATGCACATGTCTTGGATTCAGTACGGAAAGCATATCTGAATTTAAAATTAATCTATCCTCACCGCCAGTATTTGAATCTGGATACCAAGAGGCATCTGTGCGATGCTTTGGTGTTGTCGCATTTCACGTTTGCTTGTCCTGTATACGGTCCTGGTTTAACAAATGCATGTAGTAATCGTATTCAGAGGGTACAGAATTCGTGTATACGTTTGATTTTTGGAATCTCCAGGCGGGGTCATGTGTCGCATAATTTGGCTGAACTTAAATGGTTAAACATGAGGCACAGGAGGCTGCTGCAGAGTGCTACATTGTTTCATAGAATCATTGTGGAGAGAAGTCCTTCGTATTTACATAAAAAATTTTTATTCAGAACTGATGTCCACACGCTAAACTTGAGGTTTAGAGGGGGACTAACACCTCCAGCGCATCGCACTGCACTTTTTGAGCGGTCGTTTTCTTACCAAGTACCGCGCATCTATAATAAGATTCCTATGCATATTAGGTTGGTTGGCGTGGATACATTCAAATCATGTTTTAGATCCTATTTGTTGTCGTTGGCATATGAGTTGGGCTTGTGTTCGGTTGCGTGTGAGCGAATAAATTAATTGTTTGTACAATCATTCAATAGTTGCTGCTACTACCTCTTTAATACTAATGTATAGTAAGTTAGTGTATACTACCATTGTAACTTTATACCTAGGTACATACGGATGTTTCTTTTAGGTTGTAGTGCAGAATATTAGATGTAGACAGTATACTGAATTTATTGATTTTGGGTAAATCCAGGCCTTTCGGGAAGAGCAAGGTTAGCTTCTGCTATACCTTGACGAAAGACCTTGTGTTTTCCTCCGACAATAATATATCTTATTTTATACAATTTTTTTTTGTATGACTGTTTTTGTTGGTTGGAAATAAACTTTCTTTATTATTATTATTTATTATTGACAGGCAGGTCGCTCTAAAAGCATTAATTTAATATAGCTTTAAATTTAAACTGGTTAGAAAATATTTTGTCAGTGTTACGTAGCCGGCCACAAATAAAGCAAGAAATTTGATATGAGTTCCAAGGCACTTTAGTACTAAAGGAAATGTTAAGGCAGATGAACTTGCAAAACAGAAAGTCAATACCCATCTTGTTGAACAGAAGTCTTTCTTTTGCATTCTTAAAAGCTCCAAGGAAGAAATTCAGTAATGTGAGGCAAATGCCTAGACAAATTAAAGTAAAAAATGTTTCAATTGAAATTGCAGATTACCAGTGTTTTCTCTAAGTTAGCCTATAGAAGAACCTATCTATAACACAAAATATCTCTTAAGCAGACACTAAAAAAAGGTGTTCATGATATAATTGTAAGAATCACCCTACTAGTAAAAGCAATAAAAATAGTTACATATTTTAGACAGCCCATGGTTCCTGCCTACTAGGCCTCATTAGCGTCATTATTGCTTTCGGTTTGCTGACTGGTAGTCAAAACAATTCGGATGGCAAACGAATTCTAATCTAATTCCTTCTATCGTCTAATGTCAAAACTAGTACCAACCGGAAGTAAAGTGATTCCGGCAGTTGTACCATGAGGATGAGCGCTTATTGTAAGGTTTTTTGTTTATTGTATTTTGGCAATGTTACAAGTTTCCAATAAAATACTACACTATAAAAATCATGTTAATAGTCTATATTGGATACTCAAAAAAATATTTCCCTCATCCATACAAATTCTCTTTTAAGCAGGCTCTACAGTAGCTACTGTTTGAATTATGTGTAGAAGAAGAAGCTTAAGCACTTATTGATTATGATTCGTTTAATGGGCTGGGTTGAGAGAATTTCTAGCTACCTCTAGATGTAAGTGTCTAAAGAAACTTCACATATTTAAACAGAAAATAATGGAAGGAAATTGTAACTGAATAGGATAAATAGCTATACTACTTGCATTGCAATGATTTTGAACATAATATTTTGCCACATATGTACATATATGTACTTGCGAGACCATAGAAGAACAAAATGAGTTAATAATTTTATTAGACACAATGTTGTTGTTGAATAATTGTAGCAAGCTTCTGTTATACTGCTTTATATTGTCAAATTATAAGATACCTCGAAAAACTGCTGCAATAGGTACTAACCATAAGATACTATAAATTACCTATGTAAAAGCGTGTACAAGTTGACCATGGACTTCATCGATATAATGATAAAAAATATAAATGTCAGGGGTCACATCTTCTACACAAGTTACTTTGTGTGACTACGAATAGATGCAATATTATAATTATATTTTTGTACTACTTAATGTAAACAGAATGTCCGATTTAAAATCTTTTTAACGATATTTTATATGTATTTGATGTAATTAGCTTTGTTCTATTGAAAAAATATTAACTTTTATTACAACAGATGTGACATATATAGACAGGAAACATCATCTGCTGTTGTAGTCGACTGTACAAAAATATTGATTGCTTATCTGATGGGAATTTAACAAACTGTAGCTATAGGATACCTATTAAATATTTTATCGCAGTAACTATAAGTTCTTTCTAAATGTTTGAATATTGCATTCGTGTAAAAACAACAATCTGTTTATATAACAATGCTTTAGCTTTATAAAATGTGGAAGAGATAAAGTTTAGAATTTGACACATTTTAGTAGTAGATACTGTTACACTTAAATGAAAATAAAAACGTTATTAAAGCTTCGACATCAACTGAAAGTCATTTAATGGTTTTTATAAAACATTTTTTTGTATAGGTACAACTTATTTTGATTTTATTTAACATTTTACTTTCATCGAGACGAATGTAAATCATTTTTATGTACACTTGTTTTTAAACTAAATTGATTTAAAATTGATCATTCGATAACTATCAAACGTAATTCAAATTGTAGAGAATGTGGTAAAAAGAATAGAATGGTTGCTTACGTATCGTATACATAATAAATATGAATAAGTAAATTTTGTTTTTCATGAAACAAGTCTACAGCATTGAACTTGAAAAAGGAGGTGAAAGTAATTTACGAAACAATTTTAATTTCGTGCATTCGTTATGAGAGTAAGATAATAGTGGTGGATTATGTAATAATAGTTGTTTTCAAGTTAGTATAATCTAATTTACTGGAAACGAAATGTGCATATATTATTCATATGGCAGATTAGTATTTAGTATTTAACGTTCTTTTCAAAATACATATAAGAACATATGATGTATGGTACATACGTTCTATTTCTCCATTCTTTTACGGGCTTTCTCTTCTCATGCAAGTCATTTGAATGTAGTGTAATTGTTAGCGTTAACATAGAAAGGGCTTTCGCCACTGCATACAAAGACAATATAACCCTCTATTATGTAGAAGATGAAGTATTTTTAAACGTTGTAAATGGGAAGCTTTATATTTGAAGGATTTCATTTGAAGCCTAAACATAAAAATACGTGAAAATACGAATTCTATTATGAATACAATTTATCGACTTCGCCCTTGTCTTGATCAAACTTTGATCGAAATAGTCCAGTTCTGAATATTAAAAGACTACTGTGAGAACGTAATATTTGTTTCGTTGAAAATATTACTAGAATAATTGAAAATGTGCGAGGAAATCTAAAGATGTTAACTCGTCGTTATTTACAGCAACTAGGTATTTCAAAGTAATTTCGACAGAGAATATTGACAAAAGACCTTCATCTCCACGTGTACAAAATTTCAACACTTGATAGTAAAGAAAATTTAGATTGTGGCATTAAGTTACATTTTTTTAACTGCAATTCATAGTTGGCTATGATTTATGTAAAAGACACATTTTATTTGTTTTCAATAGTATATAGCACGTGGGGTCAATTTATAATTAATATTTGAGTTACAAAATAATCTGTCGTTGCGTTGTTACAATGTTGACATACATAAAGACGTGGCCATAAGTATTGAGCACCCAGGTCAAGTTTGGGTGTTTTGAAGAATATTAAATTGAAATAAATTAAAACAACTTGCACAGGTTTATAATGTTTGTTATTAAGCAAAAAAAACAATATTTAGTTGGCCCACCCTTTGGTTAAATTACAGCAGTAATTCTTTTGGGTAGAGAGCTCACAAGTTTCTTACATTCTTCGGAACTTCTGCACATAGCGTTCCATTCTAGACGCAAGCGATCCTTTAACTCGTTTTTTGAATTGATTGTGTACCGCCTGACTTTTCGCTTTAATAAATCCTTTAGACGTTCAATGGGGTTCAGATCCGGTGATTGAGCAGGAGTTGTATTTTTCTCTAAACCAAGTGTTGTGTGGGCAGTTTTGTGACAGGTTGCGTTATCCTGTTGCAACTTAACGCCGTCCATGTTTGTATCGCTAAAAGGTGAGGAGAAAAAAGGCTGACAAAATACTACATAAACAACAGTTTATTTACTGTTATAGTTATCGCACACGTGCAAAATTTGTAGGGTGCTCAATACTTATGACCAGGGCTGTATATCCATTCGGTGTAATTATTGATTGTTGAAACATATTTCTAATAAAATCTTTAAATGGATTATGATAAGTTGTTAGTTGTATATACAGATAAAACATATTATTTTTATATACAGGGTTGCCCAGTAGGCCTTCTTTCTTAAATAGTACGTTTAATATTGATTGAACCACATTTACCACCATTATTCTGATATATGTATGTAAACCCACACCCGAAAAGAGAAGTTAACTGCCAGCATAGTTGATCGCTAAATACGTGTGATGGAATTCTTGGTCAATACGTCGTGGTCCCTTGTTTCTTTGATGGACACTTAAACTGCCAAACTTATTTATATTTTTGCGGAATAATTGCCAATTTTGCTAGAAGATATCACTTTGCTAGTGCGGATATAAGCAAAATTGACTTCTTTCTGTGGGGATAGGTCAAAGAACGCGTATATAAAGGAGCGCCTACAACTTCCGACGAAAGACAGAATATGCGAAGTTTTCCGGTCAATTACGCCCGAAATGTTACAAAATGTTAACGAAAGTTAAAGTTACAAATTGTCGAAGGCAGTGTATGCAAAATAACGGTAGGGTGTTTGAAGCTATTTTAAACTGATGTTAAGCATTTTATGTTTTTCACCATTTCTTTTTTATGATTTAACTTACTACTAGATAACACAATTTGAATAATAAGAATAATTAAATATTTAATATAAATAGCATGTATTTGTTATTTGTTTTAATTTCTAGCTTAGAAGAATGGCAAACTTTCTGAGTAACATGATATTAATGATAATTATCTCAGAAACTATTGCCTTTGGGTATAGCACATGTTTAACAAAGAACATAGTAAACCTGTAAAGGAGTTCATGCGTGATAAAATATAGTGTTCCATTTAAAAAAAATTTCCAATTTTTCTGCGGTTGTCAAAGAAATATTAATAAAGTCCTCTACAATAAATTTCGTTAAAACTCAACCTACAAAAATTTAAAACACATTCTAGTTTATGATAATCTCGAATTTAGTCACTCTCCAGTCAAGGATTGAGTAGATATGATTTTTTAAATAAACAGTAATTTCGGTGGAATTTTAACAAAAATACGTTTTTTCTCCTAAAGGGCTAGACTTATGCGGATAAAAGTCTTAACAATGTTGACTTAAAATTCGATGTAGATATCAAAAATATAAAAATATATAGAGTGTTCCATTAAAAAAAACTAAGTAAAAAATATTTTTAAATTGTAAACGAGAAATGTCCGAATAAAATATGTACATAACTTTTTCTGATCAATCAATATTAAACGTACTAGAAGAGAGAAGGCCAAGTGGGCAACCCTGTATATGATATTACGAGCCCATAGTTCTTGAAATCACACTGTTAGTTGTATGTTAGAATGTGTTATTCAAAGTATTGCAATAACAGTTGTAAATCTTTTATCAATGCGTTACCTTGAGGCAAAATGTTGTCTATCACATGTAAGCATTAAAGGTATATAAATTTAAACCACATAAAATAAAGCAATAACAGATTCTGATCAACACCTAGAGTTTTGCAATTGGTACTTTACATACATAAATACAATTCTGTTATTCTTTAGAAATAGTACTTGGACATATGAAATCTAGGCATTACTAATATATTTGTATTTGCGATTATTAGATTTCCAATCTGCACTCGCGATCCGAAATTAATCCTCATCCTACTGTCGAGATTCAAAACCAGAGACATTTTGACTTTAGTGTTTGCTGTGCTTTGTAATCATATTCTAGCTTAAGGAATTTACGATAAAACAAAACTTAATAGCTAACGTTCTTATGAAATTTTAAACATATTCGTAATGAATTTCTCAAAATTCTCCGCTGATTGAATGACGAAATATATTTTTCCAACAAGATGACATAATTGTTAGAATTATTGAACAATAATAGATAATACATACAATAATGCAATTTTTCCCAAACGCCAATTAATTGAACATATTTTTATATAAAAATATGCCGTCCCGAAGTGGAGTCGAACCACCATGTAGGGCTATCGCGGCTCTACCGCAAACCGTTGCGACCACCGGGGGCTTCGACTACACAAGTAAACTTCACAAATATATGAACGAGATGTTATAATGACCTAGGATAGGCAATATTTTTTGACACCGAAGTGTATTATTTTCTTGGCGTATGTAAATACAATAATGCAATTTTTCCCAAACGCCATTAATTGAACATATTTTTATATAAAAATATGCCGTCCCGAAGTGGAGTCGAACCACCATGTAGGGCTATCGCGGCTCTACCGCAAACCGTTGCGACCACCGGGGCTTCGACTACACAAGTAAACTTCACAAATATATGAACGAGATGTTATAATGACCTAGGATAGCAACATTTTGACACCGAAGCGTATTATTTGGCGCGTAAATACAATAATGCAATTTTTCCCAAACGTTAATTAATTGAACATATTTTTATATAAAAATATGCCGTCCCGAAGTCGACGCCGTCGAAGCCCCCGGTGGTCGCAACGGTTTGCGGTAGAGCCGCGATAGCCCTACATGGTGGTTCGACTCCACTTTCGGGACGGCATATTTTTATATAAAAATATGTTCAATTAATTGGCGTTTGGGAAAATTGCATTATTGTATTTACATACGCCAAGAAAATAATACACTTCGGTGTCAAAAATAGATAATACAGATAATGAACATAAATCAGATCAATAAAATGGTCTCTTTTAATTTTGAAACATACTAATATAAGCTTTTAGTTATTTCCACAAACCATTTTGTGTTTTTAATTAGGAATGCTGCAATCAATTTAATGTGAAAAAATACGAAGATACAATGTCAAGATAGTAATATTTTAATCAAAGTATTCCAATATGTAAATATATAATTTCAGTAAGTCATTTCGTAGATTTCATTAGAAACGCAAAATTTAATAATTACACGTGAACACTAAACACTTCAACCCACTAAACACCAAAACTTTTAACAAGCCACAAAGCGATAATAAAATTATCTCCTTGATAATGATATTTTTGCTGTCGAAACGCGTCAATGTTTAGTTAAAAGTTTCTGGGTCTTTAGTGGGTTGAAATGTTTAGTGTTCTACTTCTGCACAAAGGGATCCGGTGAAGAACTTAACTAAACGTGAATTAACGATAAATTGTCAATCTTGTATATTATAGCAACACTATGACAGGTTGTTTTAAAAATCAGATGTTATTTGCCTACTTCCAAAAAAAAACGTATGTGGTAGTTTTGAGTAAAATCAATCTAAAAATTATGAATAGACCACACACACACATACCCATAACATAAATACACACACATGTATCACTGAAATTCTTTTTTTAGTTAAACTAGTGCCAACTATAGGGTTCCATATAGCAAAATAGAACTTTGTAATAAGTCAAAATTTTCTTAAGAAAATAACGCATATATTTTGGTAGATGAACGAGTAACAATCACAAAATGGAAACGAAAAAAAAACATTTTCACGAAATAACTCGAAAACAAAAGATGGTTATTTTGGTTTTCGTCATAAAATTTTCTTGATGAAAGAGGTGGAGAATGGGAGGATTTTTTTCTATATAACTACAGTTCCAGTTAAAACATTTTTGGATGAAATATTAAAATAAATACTGGGTATGGTATAATGAAATGTGTGGAGCGTAAAAGGATACTCTTTGGGGTAAAGATGATAAAAAATCATAAGTCAATGCTACGAAAGGGTATCTGTCGAGAAAATATGAAGGCCTAAAATTAATGTTTAATTAACAAGTGTGACAATGTATGTATGAAAGTGGATATAAATCTTTATAAATGCCACAGTTAATCATAAATACTGAAGGAAAATTTTGTAGATTACGCGATTAGTGAAGAAGCAACCAAATACGCTATATTAAAATTCCGTGTTAGTTAAATGGAAACAGCGATAAAATATTAATATCCAATATTTACTCATGATATAACACACATAACAGTACAATTAAATAAATTTTATTTCAGACTAAACAGCAAATGAAGTAATTTTCAATGGCTGAAATCAAGATATGATAAACATAGGAGGGACACTACTGATAACATCG
>CM043016.1:153707237-153843404 GCA_023690525.1 Holotrichia oblita | reverse complement strand
ATATCGGTCTTCTAAGCAGTATCAAAAGAATAACGTTAAATTATTATTTGGAAGGTTTAAATTTTCCTCATCTCTATCTTTAGAATTATTGTCTTTTATTATTTCCTATGCTGTTTTACTTTTGTTATGTGAACCCATAACGTACGGTTATGTATCTCGCTGTACTAATAATCCCATGACATACCCTTTCGTATCTCTTGACAAATTGTGCACCCGTTCAATAATTCAAAATTGTTCTGAACACACCCTGATACTATTTGTTATCCAATTGTTTTCATGTGTATATTTTTTCTGTATTTTGCGGAATATGATTAGTTAATATTAATACATATGTATTACTCATATACCTGATCAAGTACTTTGCATTACTTTTGTTGTTGCATTAAAATCTTAAATATTTCAACATTATTTTCTTTATTGAAGACTCTATAAGATGCTTTTGACAATAACTAGTCTCACTTCCCAAAGATATAATCAATTTTCATCAAGAATGATCAGAAAGACCATCCAAATTCATAAAATGTTTTATTTATGGAAATATTATCTAACCAGCAACCCCAGGTGTAGATTTAATTATAGTTAAACCAGTGTATTATTATTGTATATAATTATAGTTGCCTTCATATAAATCATGAATCTTTTAGTGCATCAGTAGAACGATTATGTCACTACAAACAAAAATCATGTAATAATTAAGTGTATTAAGTTGTGGCAATGTTAAGAGCCTGAGAGAGTTTGTTCAAAAACAAATCAATCAAAATCACCACAATTCCTGTATATAACAATACATGTATTAACGATTTTTCTTTTCCCTTCCTTTAGTGGTATTTACAAAAAGATATTTAAAAATGTGAACACACTCAATCTTCTCTAAACCATTTGATATCTTTTAATTTGCAATTAAACATTTATCTTTTTTGCGATACCAATGATAGATATATCAAAAGATACGTAAGTTTTTTTTTACTATACATGGATATAAAATGTAGTGAAGTTATTACAGTTTTGCTATGTAAAAAGGCGCAGTCACTTAAGAGTAAAACAGAAGACACATTAGATACCTCGAAATGACCTGAGAAGCAAAGATTTTTCATATAGAACTAATTTAAATATTGTATGAAATTCAAAACAATGACTGTTATTGTATAAAAGTCTCTGCTGTTGTTAAATCACTAAATATACATATATTGAATGAATCCTTTTAATAATGATAAACTAGGTACATACGACCAAACTGAATTCAAAGATTGTTGACTGACGAACAAAAACTATTTAAGCAACTCTACTGAAAACAATCTAGCATTTTTCAATACAGATACTGACGCATTCGATAGAGTCACATGAAGAGACTCGAGCATAGCCATGGAATTCAAAGGAAAGGTATCGTTCAATACATGCCAAATAAAGCTACAAGTATAATAATAGCAGCCATATAGTAATTTTCTGATAAGAATTTTTCAATCTGTGCTAATGTAACATCTTTGAGTTGAACTCAGACAACGTATGTTGCAGAAGGTAATGAAATGAAAGAAAGGATTGATACTTATTTTAAAATAAACTTGTTACACGAGAAATCGCACAAATTCATTAAAATTAATGAAAATTATGTTGTAAAATACAATTATATAAAAATTATTACAGTAGAAACTGTAAAAACTGCGAAAAAAGGGCAAACGATAAAATCTTATCGCGTTTACTTCATTCTTCTAATGCATTATTACACTCGTCAATTAATTGATGTATTATCTATTTCGAAATATTCACTATAATCTAGGGTACTCTATTATAATTAACTTAAAGATTTAATTATTTTCAAGAAAATCAATAATTAGACCTAATATATTTCTTATACATGCGTAAATCTAGTTATTCAAAGTTCATTATGGCAATGCAGCTAATTACCGTAAAATTAATCTCTTGTGACTCAAAAGGATATTGTTTCTCTTCCCTCAAACTTTCTCGTCAAAACAGTCATGCAAATAGATACTAGAATGCGATGTGTATAATACGTATTTCCCATGTATTCGTCATCGCGAGTGTCGATAATATCGACTGAACGCAAACCGCGTTGTGCAACTGAGGTCTTTGAAAGAATGATTAGAGCAGGCTGCGAAGATAAATTACGAGAGCGAGACATCGAAAAAATTGCAGAAGTCCGCGAAATATCCGTGAGACGGCTAAGCTCGCGAGTCCTTCGACCTTGGTAATTAACGATTTCGGCACAAGTTGTGTATATTATCCGTGCGCATCGAGCGATTCACGAGGTCGGGTCAAACACATCGAATATCCGTTCGATAGTCGCGCCACCAGTTTATTGTTGGTGTGAAAAGTTTTTACGCCAAACTATAATACTTCATTATACATACTCGTATACATTCGTTTGTATATACAGTTCTATGTAGTAGAACAAATTCCAGTTGATTGACACTTCTTTTTTGTTGCATGTCTTTGAATCGTATTTCATTTTTATCCTGTCGAAGTGTACATAAACTTTAATAGGTTATATGTCGGAGATGCTATGAAAGAATGAAGAAATGTATTTTATCAAATCAGTTGTTTGATATTAATGTAATCCATGACTCCCTTATAGTAATGACCAAATTGCACATGTTTTCCTCCAGACTGAATCTGGCCAATAGAATTAACACCGAATATGAGACAAGAGATCTTATTGTTAGTCGAAAAAAACAGGGTTAATAAAGATATATTTTTAGTATCATTATTCTTAAATTGTTTGCTCTTACTATTGTTATTATTACGGTCACATATGGATGTAGGTATATTCACTGAATAAAAATCTATTATAACGTTTGATTATATATAATATTATATACAGCCTGACATTCAACGTTCTTTCACTGCATCTGTATTTCCACATACATAGATGTTTGCAAGCGTTTGAATTTTTAAATGTAATTTTCAGGCTATTTATTTGGTTGGCTGAGCATAAAGGATAATAAAGTGTTAACGATTCGTTTTGATATTTATACACTCTGGTTTATAGAATTAGAGAAGAAAATGGTATTCACTGATCCGTAGAAAAGATAACTGACGTATAATTACGTTACTAAAGCATTCTTCTATAAACTTCAAAGCTACAAGTGAAGAGAAGGTATTGTTTCATTTTCTCCACTCCAAAAAAGTCATGGTTTAGTTAAATTACTTTCTATAAGTATACATCTACCATGCTATTACAACAAATTGGTTCATTGTTTACTTGTAGTTGATTAAATACAGAAAAGTTAAATACCATTTGCAATTGAAAAAATTTACAGAGTCAATAGCCGATTTAGAAAAGTATATTTTAATGCAAATCGTTATGTCTTGCAATTTAACTTTCCAAGGGAAATGATATTTATAAATTTACTTTTCCTCTCCATTTGTTCTCAGATGTTTCTTCGTCAAATATAAATATCGTTCAGAAGGAGAATGCACATAGTAATAATACGAGATAACTCTCAACTGATTTTCCTGCTTTATCATCTTTTAGTAAAACTTGACCCAACTATGTCTACCGTGTGCCTGTTAAATTTTGGATTGTAATTTTGTAGAATTGAAGTTTCATCGCATTTATGTATACTCTTTAGGTAATTTTAACATTTTGATTAAATTGCTCTACTCTTGTGCTGCATTTTCCTTTAATATTATTGCTATGTATTAGTACAGATGTTAGTAAATAGTGAAAAACATGCGATTAGTAAATTATCCTCAAAATATAACCAAAATTATTATTGATTCATTAAAAATAATATTGATTATTGATTGTGGATTATAAATAAAATCAAAACCACTAGCTAGAAATTTTTGCAATCTGATGAAGATCACTATTAATAACCTCCATTGCTCGCTCATAATCAGTAGAAGGGAAAGAATAAATTAATTGTCGTCATCATATGCTTCTATATTACAGTTTTTTCTAGACTTTAAGATGTCAATCGTATAAAAAATGAAAAGTAAATGTCCAAAACTGTATACTTGGGTCTCTCTCGAGAAAATATGCAATTCATGTGAAACCGCACCATGGTATGACATTCTTTGAGTTCTACCAGACAAATATTAAGAAATTACCGTCAGCAAACTAGACTATGCTTCTAGCAGTAGATGGCACACAGTGCCGAAAGCCTTAGAATATCTAAAATACCAGGTACACTGCTCAAGCCAGAATCCACTGCAGTCATAATATCATTTAATATACAGGCTAACAACTAGAACTACGAAAGCCTATTGATAGGAGAGGGTGGTGGGAGTTCAAATTAAATGTCTCCATTTTACTATTGTCAACTTTTTATATGACAGGAATGTCAGTGGTCATGTCAAATACTTCACCGAACCATCAAACTTTATCCTAGGAATACACAATTAATGAAAACGTGCAAATTATAAAGTGGTTTTATAATTTGCCATAGTATTTGACATAACCACTGACATTCCTATCATACAAACAGTTGATAATACTAAAATGGATACATTTAGTTTTACCTCTCACTATCTTCCCCTATCAATAGGCTTTCGTAGTTGAAGTTGTTATCCTGTATATGTGTGAGAGAGCAGTCGTAGTACTGAAGCTTTTCCTATATTCAGATTGATAATCAAATAGGTATTCATTAGAAGAAAAATACTCGTAAATTTTGTTATAAAGAATTTTCTCCAATACTTTGGAGAAAACAGGCAATATACTAACTTACCCTCAAATCGGAATAATCACTAGCATTAGGTATTTTCGGTAGTGGAACCCCCAAAGCAGCCTTCCAAATAATAGGAGAGTATGACTGTTCATTACAGGATTTAATAATCGGAGTAACATAGGTACTGATTAATAAATGGACTTCAACATGCAAGAAGATAAACCGTCGCATCCATAATATGTTTCTTTCAATTCTTCTTCTACGATTGGTAGTTAATATACAATTGCAGAAAAGATTACATCCCCAGAAGTGCACAGCTATTTCAGATAGAAATATTGAAGTTTATTATTGTCAATTGCATACTATTTTAATCTAGTGCAAGAAATACATTTACACTAGTATTGATGTAGTGAAACTTGTGCAAATTTTAAAAGGCACTTGGTCTTTTGGTGAAAGATGTTTCGTTGTTTTTAAAATATTTTATTTAAGTTATGTTGATGTTGTTGATGTAATATATGCAACTCTAAATCTAATAAACTATTTGAGTTATGATTAATACCACATCTTTATCTTCATTTCTTACAACATTGTAGCTTCCATTGTAACGTGGATAACATTGTCCATAATGAGTGTAGTCAGATCATGCTTTAAATCTTAATGAAAACTTTGTGAGAGTAATATATTTTGGCGAGATCGTATTTTTTGCCACTGCCAAATAAATAAATATAATCTGAGTATTTCATATTTATAAGGCAACATGAAGTGCAACAGTGCTTGTTTTGGTTGTTAGTATATTGTCATACTTTTTCCAAACATTTTTTAGTCTTAGCATGTACTCGTAGTATGTGTCGGCACAAAACGTTGGCGTTGAAATTTTGACATAGTGGTAGCTTACTGCAGAAAGTAATAATACAGTCAACTCTTATTTTGATTTTCAAACCTCTTCTTAATAATAATTTTACAACGTTTCTCTTAATTGAAATTTCTGTTTGCTCAATCGAATATTAATCAAAATTGAAACATAAAATATGAGTAGAGCTTGTAAGAGCAATTAACATTTACTAGAAATCACAATTAACTAAAATAAATTGTTGTGTTAATTGTATACTCAAACAATGATAACCAATTTATTAAATTCAGGGCACAAGAAGCGCGACATTAGTAAATGAAATTAATAAGTTAAAGAACTGACTAAACTGACATACACAGGATTAAATAAGGTGAGAAGGTTAATATGGATGCTTTAAAATTTTAAATTTTTATTTCTATTTTATAAGTCAAGCAAATTTATTTGAACAGATTTGATGAAATTTCATATCTTCAGTACGGAGAAAACTGCGTAACCTTTAGGCATTATTTATTTCAAACAAGTTCTTAATCCTCATTGGTTCTTAAGCAAGTAGTATGTCGTAACGCTAACATAGTTTACTTATACAAAGAGTTTGACACTAGACAAGCTCCACTCAATTAATGAATAGAGAAGTATTATAAACCTGCATTGGACATTATCTCACGTGTTTCGCGGAGATTTCTTTGTGTCTGCTGGAGTTATACGTCTTTACTAGGAATTAATTGCTTCGTAGATACACTCCTATTTCTTAGTTGAATGTGTTACATTACTACTTACACATACACATGTTACACAGAAAATGATGTCGGTTATATCTATTTGACTTGGTAATTGGCTAAAATCGCCGAATTTAACGCAAAGATTAGTGGGATAATCCATATCATCTTCTTCAGCGCCGCCGCTGGGGTGCCTGCCGCCCGTGTGAAACTTTATAATTGCCGCCCCATACATTTGAGAATGTTAAAATTTTCCCAAATATAATAGTTACGGTTAGATATCGCTGGCAAAATATGTATAAATATTGTGATTGTAATTTACATAATCGCCTCATTAGATTAGTAGTGTGGTAATGATTTTCTATTACCTAACTCAAACAACAATTATATGACGTAACATATTTCAGATATTCTTATCCTGTATGGGACATACAGACATAAATAAAGAATTGCAAACTTTACACATTTATTAATAAAATAAATAATTCACCTGAATTTTACTCATTTGAAGCCAGTACAGCTGCACAGTAAAGTCACTATACTACTATACATATCATCAATATCTTTAACTTACTAGAAAAAAATGTCCAAATATTTCCAAATATGTACAATTTTAAGTTGAATTAAAATAAATACAAATAACACTAATAATAATCAGAACGTACCTATCTATTAAAAACGAACTTTTCGGGCTTTTGTTTCCGACAATTTTTTCACTATGTTTTTTATATCCAATGTGTCACAAGCCTCATGTTCAATAGATAACATGGGTAAAGCAGGGAGTTTACCTTGAGACATCGAAGATCGGTTTACAAGTAATTTTTAATAATTTTAAGTTTTGAGAACGATCGTGTACCAGTAGCTACCGTCACTGGCAGAGTAAGGATTATTTATGTTATTATGGCTAAATTTGTAAACATTGATAAAGATTATTATTATAAATATATTCAAGAGTATCACTAGGACTTCTTTCTGTTGAAAAATAAGGTTGAATTACTTTAATTTCTTCATATAAATTGTGTTCACTAATGTCACTTTCTGAATTGTTCTTGTCTGTATGGGCTTGAAAATTTTATGGCAATTCATTTTAAGTTGTTCATCCGTTTTTATTTCGGTTATATCATATATGTATTACATTAAAAATGCCCGTGTGTTGTTGAAGCGATTGAAATCGTTCTTCAACTGCAGTAATAGTGGCATCCAAAATTGTATAGTAAAAATTTACTTAAACGACAATTCAAGGGATATTAAAGGCTCGTCAGTTCCTTCATAGTCAAAATACCTCTTTTTCCTTCTAACCCCCTGAACAGGCAAACTGGGGAATTCTTCCTTAATACTAGCTTTTGTAGCTAATTCTTTAGATTCGCATAAAAAACTTTGAAAATGATTATCAGAACGTTTAGTAATGAAATAATTCTTTAAATTATTAAGTGCGTCTAGAGACGATTTTATATCAAATTTTGGACTTTGCAGGATTTTGCTAACCACATTTATTTTACCTAAAATTTCATACGATATCGTAACACAACACATGAATTTATATATATCGCCTATTTGGCTATTAAACGGTCTGATTGCATCGATGTGACTTTTTCATCGTGTGTCCGACAACGGTTTTAGTGTTAACTTTGACTCAGGAAAAAGGAGCAATTACAAAGTTTTAAATATGATGTATGTATATGTTGTATTTCTATTTAAACTCTGAAGAATAAATTGATAAATAAAACAAAAATAAAATACAAATTGCTTAAAATAATAAAAATCGTTATTATTATAGAAGCTTTGGTCGCCCTTGTTTTCGGCCGCCCGTGTGCAATGCACACTTCGCACACATGGTAGCGGCGGCCCTGATCTTCTTCTCATGAGAATTTACGTATCTGTAAATTTCCTGTATAGAATATCATGCACGACAGGTTTTTAAAGAAAAAAAATATATGTATGCTTGCTTAAGCGGTTGGTTGTATCGCAATCTTAGCAAGACGAATAAAAGTAAAAAGAGATCCTTATGAATATACATAAGTTAATGAACCTAATTTGGAGCCAGTACTAAAAAAGTCTTTGTCTGAAGATTGAAGATTATTCTGACTTTTTTTCTTTCACTGTTTGAAGGTGTTGCAGATATAACTTCCTAGTTTCTATAAATGGTTGGCAAAGATTTGCATTCTATGTGATTTTAATTAAGAGAACAACTGCTGGGATGTAGTATAACTAAATTAGGTTGTGTCTAGTGGGATGTTCTTTGGAAGTTATTTAAAATTTACATTTGAAAATAGAAAAAGATTAAATTTAAGGTTAATGTAATATTTTCTGCTGCTCTTTAATTTCGCAGTGGTGTACTAGGCAAAATTAAAAATGTTGGCAAAAAAGAACGTTTGATGCCTACCCAAATCGTATTTACAGTAGTGTTATATCCGTGTATATTTTGCCAATAAAGGATAGATTTACGATATATTTTCCATATTTTGTTTCCTAAAGGAGATAAATTTACAAAAGTTCCAGGCTGGGGATAACAAGTCATGAAGATTTTAAAAATGATTTCGAAAAAAATCTAGGTCTACTAGATTTTGCGTGACAATAATCAACTTTTGTTTTTCTTATGGCAGCCATATTGGATTTTGACATTTTTAATATATTCAAAAAAAATGCTATTTAATGATGTATAACATGTTTATGTTCAAGGTAGTAAAAACATGAAATATAGAGAAAGTAAGATTTTAACACAGTAAGCCGTGATAATAAATGTGACATTTGTATTAAACAACTCTAAAAGCTGTGAAGTTTATTCTGAAATGTCAGTAATCTTATTGTTAATCTCATTGTATTGTTACAAGTATCTGTACTGTGCAAACCTAAGATGAATCGTTTTACAAATAGTGACAAATATCAAATGCTGGAGTGCTGTAGTGTTTTATTTTGTGTGGAAGAAATGATGAATTGGCTGCAGAAATGTATTTCGATAGATATCCTGAAAGGCGACAGCCAGAAAAAAGCATTTTTCGCCGATTGCGTGATAATTTGATAATGCATGGAAGTTTTGTCAAACCCAAAAGAAGGCAAAACAGTGAAAATAATGAAAATATTGTTCTTCAAGCAGTAGTTGAAAATTCCCGTACGTCTTTACGGGTAATTGAAAATACACTTGGCGTCGCTAGGTCAACAGCTGCTACCATTTTAAAGCGTGCCCAATTCAAACCTTATCGTGAAAGAGCCAGTCAAGGGCTTCAAAATGGTGAAGAAATCCAAACTTATTTGCGAAAATTTTATGGTCTGATGAGAGTCGATTTACTAACTCTGGAATGTCTAATCGTAAAAATACTATCTTTTGATCCGATGAAAATCCACACCTAGTTCGTGACCTTAGACAGCAAGTCAGATGGGGATTTAATGTCTGGATTGGCGTTATTGATACCCATGTTATCGGTCCATTCTTTTTCAATGAGAATTCTGAAAGGTATTTAGAACTTTTGTGCACACATGTTGCTGGACGAATTGAAGAATTTCCACTTGTCACGTTGCAAAATATGTATTTTCAGCAAGATGGAGCGCCTCCACACAATTCCTTTTTGGTTACGAATTATTTAAATAATCAATATTACAATAACTGCATTGATAACCGGGAACCAATAGGGTGGCCTGCTAGGTCCGCGGACCTCACACCTCTTGATTTTTTTGTATGGGGCTATTTGAAAAACAAGCTGTATTCGAGATCTTATGAAAATGTGGAAGAATTACGTTACGCAGTTGAAAAAGCAGTGAATGGAATAACACCGAACATGGTTGGACAATCTTGTGAGGCAACACTAACACGATGTAGATTGTGCATACAAATGAACGGTGGTTTATTTAAACAGTTGTTACATTAATGATTCAGCTACCTAACCACGTTTATTTAATGAACACTAACAAACAAAATGTTAAAGATATTTTGACAGTACTTGGAGACTTGTTATTTGTTGTTTTTTTTATCAGTATACACTTAAGTTATCCACAGTTCCATGGCCTACTATGTTAAAATCTTACTTTCTCTACTTTTCATGTTTTTACTATCTTGAACATAAACATATTATACATCATTGAATAGCATTTTTTTTGAAGATATTAAAAATGTCAAAATCCAATATGGCTGCCATAAGAAAAACAAAAGTTGATTATTGTCACGCAAAATCTAATAGACCTAGATTTTTTTTGAAACCATTTTTAAAATCGTCATGGCTTGTTATCCCTAGCCTGCAACTTTTGTAAATGTATCTCTTTTAGGAAACAAAATATGGAAGATTTTCAAAAATGCATTTTTTTCTTTTTCGCCCTGTATCTGCCTAAATAAACAAAAATTTCAAAATCTGATGTTAGATTATTCATGGACAAATGAATATGCAACTTTTCTCCTATTTAACCGACGTTGTATCTCCAACGGTTTCCAATATCCTGATATAAAATGGGTGCAAGTACTGTCCCTTGAGGAACGCGATACTCTATTGCACAAGTTGTACTAACAGTTCTCTGCAGTAGTGGAAGTGAAATACCTTTAATGTCCACTTCCTCTAATCTTTCCATAAAAGGAGCAAAAGTGTTTTTTGCAAATCGATAAACAAGTCAAGTGTTGGCTTTCATGCATCTACCCAGTTATAAATTTAGTGTAAATAATTAACACTAGCCGATGTTTATATAGATCCACTCTTTTTAGAGTAAAATATTAACACGGAGTACACAGGTAAATTTAAGAGTAAACAGCTCTCTACGTAGTGTAAACACATTTACTCTACTTTTACACGTTATAAATATATAGGGTGAAGTTAACACTGTTTTCATAAGAAATTTTACACTATCTTTGCCCATCTTTGTTTGGATGCCTGCTTGCTATCCTTTACTGGTCGATTTAGTGTTAAATTACTATTACAAGCAATTTAAAATAGGTGTTGCTCTAAATGTTTTACTCTAAAATATTTACCAGTAACACTAGACACTTTACACGGCTCTATTTTCGAACTGTGTAGTGCTTTGTACAACATTTTGGTAGTGAGATCTAATGTAGATTTTCTCTTTAGAAACCCGTGTTGTTTAGGCGGTAATGCACTTTATTTATTTATAAAATCAACATTTTTAAAAATATTTTGTCATGTACCTTTGCTAAATTTGTTATGAAGGACACTGGTTTATAATTTACTATGTTTAGCTTATCATCTTCTTTATGTAGAGGCTTTACTACTTTTAAAATTGTCCGGAAAATACCCTTTTTCAACGATATATTTATGGAGCACACTAAAAGATTCCTAATATAACCATTCTTAAATGAATGTAATTAAATTGTTGTAATTCAGATGATTTATGCCATTAAAAAAGTCAGCTACAGCATCATTTAGGTCACCATTGTTGTATATGTATGTCTTACCAGGTCTACTACTATGTTTCTAGCCTGTACCAACTTTTCTCTGTTAAATAAAATTTGACATGATCAGGCTCTTGTTGTTTTTATTTTGTCTCATTAGGAAAAATTGAAAGCTGCTATGATCGAGAAATAAGCTCTAATATTGGTTTCCAAACTAACTTTTTGTTATAGCAAACAAAAATGTGATCAATGCAACTATCCGAATTATTAAAGCTGCTTGTTAGGTCGCGAGTCATAGAAAAATCATAATAGCTCTCTTCATTTACGATACTCAAGAACTCGTTAGTAATATCATCACGCAATATATCAATATGCATGTCCCTGGTAAGCATACTATCATTGGTCGATAAATTGTCTTTTAAGAAACCTATGTAGGTTAATATTGATTTATTTAGAACATGTAGATGGGTATTTCTCTTATCGACATACATTTTTAATTCTACCGCCTATACAATGAACTCGCAAGTAAATGTTACGGAGTATATTATGACGCCAATAGAAAAAATTCACAAAATAAGTTTTAAATTGCAGGGTAGGCTCGTAAATTTCGTAGATGATGCTGACATTTTTTATAGCCTATGTTGTACTATCCGTAATATTTATATTTAGTTTTAAATCTGTGTACTTAAATTAGAAATAATATACAACTTGTATGCGAACTAGGGGTGTTTCAAGATGATTTGGTTTAATGCTATTACATTTACCATTTAAATAGACAACAACTTCTTAATATTTAAATTGATTGAAGTCAAAAAAACAATTGCTGTTACTCGTATTTTTTTAAAAGCAAATTTGAAGAACGGAATTACATTGAAATACAAGTACAAAATCCATTTAGTCACCGAGAATATTCTTGCTGTATTTAAAACAAATGTTTCTTAGTGATGCAAAAATTAAAGAAAAGATATTTGTAGGTCCACAAATATGTCATGATGAAAAGTTTGACCATTGAATTGAAAACAGCTTGACAAGCATTTACTCATAGTTTTTTGAGAAATTAAATGGCGGAGAATGATTTTAATATAGTTAATGATCTTAACATCTTATAAAAATTTGAGTTGTAATATGTCCTTAAAAGAACACTTCCTGCATTTTCACCTAGATTTCATTCATGCGTCGTGAGGTTTCAAGGTAAATGAAATCCTAATATGCTGGCCGATTATTATTGGATCATCAAGAGGGCTATTTTATGGGCGAAATACAGCAGGAAATCGTCTTTCTTACATTCTAGGTGAATCAGAATGCTTGAATATTGAAGAATTAGTGTTAAACTGTATAAAATTATAAATGCCTGTTTCTCGGCAACCTTGTAAAATGATCACATAGGAGAAAAAAATGCTATCAAAATCAACGTGGACAGATGTGTAACTTAACTTCGCTGCCAAACCTAGTCATTTTCTTGTGTGTCTGTTATTTTTTAATTCGATTTTATCCTTACAAATAAATTCACTACATATGTATGTTGGGCTTATTTCTACAGACGCTGGGATTTTATTAGGAAAAAGTATTCCTGATCAAGAGAGTATAGTATTTCATATACCCGTTACAGACTATAAAGATTGTTGTGTAGATTGCATTTTACAACCACATTACATAGTAACCATAGTACCCACGTAATGGTGCCACATAGTCGATATTACAACAACCTTCAAGTGTATTTCTATCGTAGATTAATAAGTAAGTGTTTATTTTGGTATTTGAAAAAATGGGTGCAAAATGCTTTGCATATTCTCGATTAATTAAGAAATGCAATTAGGGATACGGAAAATATGTCAAACGAATTAATCTATTAATACATACTAATGTGGTTATTCTTTGAACACTTATTCTAATAAACATTTTAAATTAGGTAGGAAGTATTTACATTAAACACGGTTTTTCGAATTATTTTTATACATACTTTATAAAGGAAATCATAAAAAAAATACTTGGTGCTTATAAAGCTGATAAACTATTGATTTAAGGTTACAAAAATATGGATGGGAAATAAAATGATGATTAACCATAATTAAAAATGTTTAACTGGTATTTTTAATTTGTACAATCTATAGACATTAGCACTTACATAGTCCAAACCTGTTAATTATTATAGAAAAATATAATTAACATTATAAATGCTTTTGTGATCCGGTATTTTAAATGTTAGAAAGAACCAATTCGAAAGCGTAACAAGATTTAAAAGTCATGCAACATCCAATTACAGTGGGTCCTACATTCACAATTGCATAATTTGCACTAATATATGCGATTTTTTTGTTTAAATGTTTTACAGTTCCGTATTATGCTTTAACGACATAAAGTGTGTCACAGTCTGATAATTGTCGTTAGAACAATATGATTAGCTGAATAATAGTTTAAACAAACAAAATGCAATTATTTCGTGGGCAAATGAATCGCATTACATTAGAACGCCAGTTCGTTAACAAAAAGCGATACAAATATATTAATTAAATACATTACATGGGGACAAGTATGAATTTAGATCAACATCCATTATCGAATAGAGAACTCGACTTCTATGTATGTACATACATATATTGAATTCAATCTTGTACAAAATCAAAAAATTCAACTCAATATAGAACTAAAAAGTTTAATTGTTTTCCAAACTTCTATGATTGACAACTAAACACACTAATTGTGGGTAAAGCTATTCGGTTCTTTATTGAAGAAGGAGAGGAACTGCTAAAATTCATTCATTTAGCAAAGGTAGTCTGGTTTCATCTTTAATACAGAGTTATTTCCATATATCGGAACATCTAAATATTTAAAAAATTATATGAATAGGGAAGAGCTTGATTCTTTGCAAGTTTATTAACAGGATGTGGGCTCAATTTAAACAAACAACAATTTGAAAAAACAGCGAAATGATTCATATGCTATCCAAACAGTTGATTCAAACTTTGCAAATTTAAATCAAAAAAGTATCCTTTTTTAAACGGAATGCCTCGTTTTGTTTATTTAAAGTAAATCTCATGAAAAACAAAAATAAAAGAAAAATGTTAACATTGATTTTCATGGACAAGGAAAGATTTTTAAGTAACTTGCAAATAATCTTACAAAGTGTGGACTCTTTAAAGTTTTTAAAGTTTATAGTCTTACAATATATATAAGCTAACTATTGCAAGACTAGTGAATTAACTGACATAAATTTAGACAGATGATCAATTTTAAGATATAGTGCGAAGATTTTATTTTATTTTATGAAATTAAAGTAGGTACATACTTAATTTTATGCCAAAATGAGTCAACTGATAGAATACTACCAATTGACTTTGTTAATGATTATTGGAATTGGTGATAGAACGGGATCATTTAGACATGTAAGAAACTTCTGTTAATTTTTTTCTTTTTGTTAATTTGTGCATTTTATTTGTGATTTTTTATCAAATTTTGAATAGATACTTTGCACGCTAGTGACAGCACGGTTACTCAGATGATTATTTGCAAATAGTTTGAGAGCGTCTAAATTTCCATAAAAGATATAAAATTGTTATTTATTCTTTCATTGAAGTAAACAAAACGTTTCCATAAACATTTTTTTTAGTGTATTTTTCAAACTTTGTTGGATTATTTGGACATCCTATGTAACATTTTGTAATTTTTCTTGTTTAAATTTAGCCGACATTTTGTTAATAAACTTGCGGAAAATTAAGGTTTCCTTTCAACATCGATCAAAGAAAATTGTGTTTCCCCAGGCACATCAATTTGGTAAAAATTATAAAGACGAGTAGATATGTCAAAGTCGCAATATTTAGTCAGAATTAAGCAGACAATTGTTTTTACATACGTGATTATCTTTGTATTATGCGATTGAAAGCGAAAAAAATCTGAAATGCCATGGATTGGATATTAAAACTGACAACGATATAATATCTCTATAATTTCTGCGTATAAAGTTTAGAATCAGTTATTAATTTAGGTGTCATTTTTGTAAAATGAGCAAAGCTTTTTATAATGTATTGCCCTATCCCTATCCAATATATACTTTTCATGGAAAAGCAGATTGTACTTTATTAAACATCTATATTAATAATTATTTGTATTCGGTCTACATCTAGGGATGATGTCCTAAGAGTTTAACGAGGTCGATATTTGAAAATGTAATTATATTTATCATAAATGGGATGAAGAAGTGTGGCTGAATATGGTTAAATGACAGAAGCAAACATTTATATCAGCATCGCAGAAATATCCAAAAAACATGCCCTAATATTAAATCCTGTTAAGTCTTGTATTGTTTTGTTTGGAAATAGAGCTGCCTTACCTTTTCTTGCTGCAAGATGTCATTTAGAAATCAACGGTACCCCAATTCCAATTAAAACTGAATGCAGAAATGTAGGTTTGATCCTAGACAATAGTTTTCGCTTTAATGCACATGTCTTGCATTCAGTACGGAAAGCATATCTGAATTTAAAATTAATCTATCCTCACCGCCAGTATTTGAATCTGGATACCAAGAGGCATCTGTGCGATGCTTTGGTGTTGTCGCATTTCACGTTTGCTTGTCCTGTATACGGTTCTGGTTTAACAAATGCATGTAGTAATCGTATTCAGAGGGTACAGAATTCGTGTATACGTTTGATTTTTGGAATCTCCAGGCGGGGTCATGTGTCGCATAATTTGGCTGAACTTAAATGGTTAAACATGAGGCACAGGAGGCTGCTGCAGAGTGCTACATTGTTTCATAGAATCATTGTGGAGAGAAGTCCTTCGTATTTACATAAAAATTTTTTATTCAGAACTGATGTCCACACGCTAAACTTGAGGTTTAGAGGGGGACTGACACCTCCAGCGCATCGCACTGCACTTTTTGAGCGGTCGTTTTCTTACCAAGTACCGCGCATCTATAATAAGATTCCTATGCATATTAGGTTGGTTGGCGTGGATACATTCAAATCATGTTTTAGATCCTATTTGTTGTCGTTGGCATAGGAGTTGGGCTTGTGTTCGGTTGCTTGTGAGCGAATAAATTAATTGTTTGTACAATCATTCAATAGTTGCTGCTACTACCTCTTTAATACTAATGTATAGTAAGTTAGTGTATACTACCATTGTAACTTTATACCTAGGTACATACGGATGTTTCTTTTAGGTTGTAGTGCAGAATATTAGATGTAGACAGTATACTGAATTTATTGATTTTGGGTAAATCCAGGCCTTTCGGGAAGAGCAAGGTTAGCTTCTGCTATACCTTGACGAAAGACCTTGTGTTTTCCTCCGACAATAATATATCTTATTTTATACAATTTTTTTTTGTATGACTGTTTTTGTTGGTTGGAAATAAACTTTCTTTATTATTATTATTTATTATTGACAGGCAGGTCGCTCTAAAAGCATTAATTTAATATAGCTTTAAATTTAAACTGGTTAGAAAATATTTTGTCAATGTTACGTAGCCGGCCACAAATAAAGCAGTAAATTTGATATGAGTTCCAAGGCACTTTAGTACTAAAGGAAATGTTAAGGCAGATGAACTTGCAAAACAGAAAGTCAATACCCATCTTGTTGAACAGAAGTCTTTCTTTTGCATTCTTAAAAGCTCCAAGGAAGAAATTCAGTAATGTGAGGCAAACGCCTAGACAAATTAAAGTAAAAAAATGTTTCAATTGAAATTGCAGATTACCAGTGTTTTCTCTAAGTTAGCCTATAGAAGAACCTATCTATAACACAAAAGATCTCTTAAGCAGACACTAAAAAAAGGTGTTCATGATATAATTGTAAGAATCACCCTACTAGTAAAAGCAATAAAAATGTTTACATATTTTAGACAGCCCATGGTTCCTGCCTACTAGGCCTCATTAGCGTCATTATTGCTTTCGGTTTGCTGACTTGTAGTCAAAACAATTCGGATGGCAAAAGAATTCTAATCTAATTCCTTCTATCGTCTAATGTCAAAACTAGTACCAACCGGAAGTAAAGTGATTCCGGCAGTTGTACCATGAGGATGAGCGCTTATTATAAGGTTTTTTGTTTATTGTATTTTGGCAATGTTACAAGTTTCCAATAAAATACTACACTGTAAAAATCATGTTAATAGTCTATATTGGATACTCAAAAAAATATTTCCCTCATCCATACAAATTCTCTTTTAAGCAGGCTCTACAGTAGCTACTGTTTGAATTATGTGTAGAAGAAGAAGCTTAAGCACTTATTGATTAGGATTCGTTTAATGGGCTGGGTTGAGAGAATTTCTAGCTACCTCTAGATGTAAGTGTCTAAAGAAAATTCACATATTTAAACAGAAAATAATGAAAGGAAATTGTAACTGAATAGGATAAATAGCTATACTACTTGCATTGCAATGATTTTGAACATAATATTTTGCCACATATGTACATATATGTACTTGCGAAACCATAGAAGAACAAAATGAGTTAATAATTTTATTAGACACAATGTTGTTGTTGAATAATTGTAGCAAGCTTCTGTTATACTGCTTTATTTGTCAAATTATAAGATACCTCGAAAAACTGCTGCAATAGGTACTAACCATAAGATACTATAAATTACCTATGTAAAAGCGTGTACAAGTTGACCATGGACTTCATCGATATAATGATAAAAAATATAAATGTCAGGGGTCACATCTTCTACACAAGTTACTTTGTGTGACTACGAATAGATGCAATATTATAATTATATTTTTGTACTACTTAATGTAAACAGAATGTCCGATTTAAAATCTTTTTAACGATATTTTATATGTATTTGATGTAATTAGCTTTGTTCTATTGAAAAAATATTAACTTTTATTACAACAGATGTGACATACATATGTATAGACAGGAAACATCATCTGCTGTTGTAGTCGACTGTACAAAAATATTGATTGCTTATCTGATGGGAATTTAACAAACTGTAGCTATAGGATACCTATTAAATATTTTATCGCAGTAACTATAAGTTCTTTCTAAATGTTTGAATATTGCATTCGTGTAAAAACAACAATCTGTTTATATAACAATGCTTTAGCTTTATAAAATGTGGAAGAGATAAAGTTTCGAATTTGACACATTTTAGTAGTAGATACTGTTACACTTAAATGAAAATAAAAACGTTATTAAAGCTTCGACATCAACTGAAAGTCATTTAATGGTTTTTATAAAACATTTTTTTTGTATAGGTACAACTTATTTTGATTTTATTTAACATTTTACTTTCATCGAGACGAATGTAAATCATTTTTATGTACACTTGTTTTTAAACTAAATTGATTTAAAATTGATCATTCGATAACTATCAAACGTAATTCAAATTGTAGAGAATGTGGTAAAAAGAATAGAATGGTTGCTTACGTATCGTATACATAATAAATATGAATAAGTAAATTTTGTTTTTCATGAAACAAGTCTACAGCATTGAACTTGAAAAAGGAGGTGAAAGTAATTTACGAAACAATTTTAATTTCGTGCATTCGTTATGAGAGTAAGATAATAGTGGTGGATTATGTAATAATAGTTGTTTTCAAGTTAGTATAATCTAATTTACTGGAAACGAAATGTGCATATATTATTCATATGGCAGATTAGTATTTAGTATTTAACGTTCTTTTCAAAATACATATAAGAACATATGATGTATGGTACATACGTTCTATTTCTCCATTCTTTAACGGGCTTTCTCTTCTCATGCAAGTCATTTGAATGTAGTGTAATTGTTAGCGTTAACATAGAAAGGGCTTTCGCCACTGCATACAAAGACAATATAACCCTCTATTATGTAGAAGATGAAGTATTTCTAAACGTTGTAAATGGGAAGCTTTATATTTGAAGGATTTCATTTGAAGCATAAACATAAAAATACGTGAAAATACGAATTCTATTATGAATACAATTTATCGACTTCGCCCTTGTCTTGATCAAACTTTGATCGAAATAGTCCAGTTCTGAATATTAAAAGACTACTGTGAGAACGTAATATTTGTTTCGTTGAAAATATTACTAGAATAATTGAAAATGTGCGAGGAAATCTAAAGATGTTAACTCGTCGTTATTTACAGCAACTAGGTATTTCAAAGTAATTTCGACAGAGAATATTGACAAAAGACCTTCATCTCCACGTGTACAAAATTTCAACACTTTATTGATAGTAAAGAAAATTTAGATTGTGGCATTAAGTTACATTTTTTTAACTGGAATTCATAGTTGGCTATGATTTATGTAAAAGACACATTTTATTTGTTTTCAATAGTATATAGCACGTGGGGTCAATTTATAATTAATATTTGAGTTACAAAATAATCAGTCGTTGCGTTGTTACAATGTTGACATACATAAAGACATGGCCATAAGTATTGAGCACCCAGGTCAAGTTTGGGTGTTTTGAAGAATATTAAATTGAAATAAATTAAAACAACTTGCACAGGTTTATAATGTTTGTTATTAAGAAAAAAAAACAATATTTAGTTGGCCCACCCTTTGGTTAAATTACAGCAGTAATTCTTTTGGGTAGAGAGCTCACAAGTTTCTTACATTCTTCGGAACTTCTGCACATAGCGTTCCATTCTAGGCGCAAGCGATCCTTTAACTCGTTTTTTGAATTGATTGTGTACCGCCTGACTTTTCGCTTTAATAAATTCCTTAGACGTTCAATGGGGTTCAGATCCGGTGATTGAGCAGGAGTTGTATTTTTCTCTAAACCAAGTGTTGTGTGGGCAGTTTTGTGACAGGTTGCGTTATCCTGTTGCAACTTAACGCCGTCCATGTTTGTATCGCTAAAAGGTGAGGAGAAAAAAGGTTGACAAAATACTACATAAACAACAGTTTATTTACTGTTATAGTTATCGCACACGTGCAAAATTTGTAGGGTGCTCAATACTTATGACCAGGGCTGTATATCCATTCGGTGTAATTATTGATTGTTGAAACATATTTCTAATAAAATCTTTTAAATGGATTATGATAAGTTGTTAGTTGTATATACAGATAAAACATATTATTTTTATATACAGGGTTGCCCAGTAGGCCTTCTTTCTTAAATAGTACGTTTAATATTGATTGAACCACATTTACCACCATTATTCTGATATATGTATGTAAACCCACACCCGAAAAGAGAAGTTAACTGCCAGCATAGTTGATCGCTAAATACGTGTGATGGAATTCTTGGTCAATACGTCGTGGTCCCTTGTTTCTTTGATGGACACTTAAACTGCCAAACTTATTTATATTTTTGCGGAATAATTGCCAATTTTGCTAGAAGATATCACTTTGCTAGTGCGGATATAAGCAAAATTGACTTCTTTCTGTGGGGATAGGTCAAAGAACGCGTATATAAAGGAGCGCCTACAACTTCCGACGAAAGACAGAATATGCGAAGTTTTCCGGTCAATTACGCCCGAAATGTTACAAAATGTTAACGAAAGTTAAAGTTACAAATTGTCGAAGGCAGTGTATGCAAAATAACGGTAGGGTGTTTGAAGCTATTTTAAACTGATGTTAAGCATTTTATGTTTTTCACCATTTCTTTTTTATGATTTAACTTACTACTAGATAACACAATTTGAATAATAAGAATAATTAAATATTTAATATAAATAGCATGTATTTGTTATTTGTTTTAATTTCTAGCTTAGAAGAATGGCAAACTTTCTGAGTAACATGATATTAATGATAATTATCTCAGAAACTATTGCCTTTGGGTATAGGACATGTTTAACAAAGAACATAGTAAACCTGTAAAGGAGTTCATGCGTGATAAAATATAGTGTTCCATTTAAAAAAAATTTCCAATTTTTCTGCGGTTGTCAAAGAAATATTAATAAAGTCCCTCTACAATAAATTTCGTTAAAACTCAACCTACAAAAATTTAAAACACATTCTAGTTTATGATAATCTCGAATTTAGTCACTCTCCAGTCAAGGATTGAGTAGATATGATTTTTTAAATAAACAGTAATTTCGGTGGAATTTTAACAAAAATACGTTTTTTCTCCTAAAGGGCTAGACTTATGCGGATAAAAGTCTTAACAATGTTGACTTAAAATTCGATGTAGATATCAAAAATATAAAAATATATAGGGTGTTCCATTAAAAAAAACTAAGTAAAAAATATTTTTAAATTGTAAACGAGAAATGTCCGAATAAAATATGTACATAACTTTTTCTGAACAATCAATATTAAACGTACTAGAAGAGAGAAGGCCAAGTGGGCAACCCTGTATATGATATTACGAGCCCATAGTTCTTGAAATCACACTGTTAGTTGTATGTTAGAATGTGTTATTCAAAGTATTGCAATTACAGTTGTAAATCTTTTATCAATGCGTTACCTTGAGGCAAAATGTTGTCTATCACATGTAAGCATTAAAGGTATATAAATTTAAACCACATAAAATAAAGCAATAACAGATTCTGATCAACACCTAGAGTTTTGCAATTGGTACTTTACATACATAAATACAATTCTGTTATTCTTTAGAAATAGTACTTGGACATATGAAATCTAGGCATTACTAATATATTTGTATTTGCGATTATTAGATTTCCAATCTGCACTCGCGATCCGAAATTAATCCTCATCCTACTGTCGAGATTCAAAACCAGAGACATTTTGACTTTAGTGTTTGCTGTGCTTTGTAATCATATTCTAGCTTAAGGAATTTACGATAAAACAAAACTTAATAGCTAACGTTCTTATGAAATTTTAAACATATTCGTAATGAATTTCTCAAAATTCTCCGCTGATTGAATGACGAAATATATTTTTCCAACAAGATGACATAATTGTTAGAATTATTGAACAATAATAGATAATACATACAATAATGCAATTTTTCCCAAACGCCAATTAATTGAACATATTTTTATATAAAAATATGCCGTCCCGAAGTGGAGTCGAACCACCATGTAGGGCTATCGCGGCTCTACCGCAAACCGTTGCGACCACCGGGGGCTTCGACTACACAAGTAAACTTCACAAATATATGCGCGAACGAGATGTTATAATGACCTGGAGTCGATAGGCTATCGCGGCTCTACAAACCGTTTTGACTACACAAGTAAACTTCACAAATATATGCGAACGAGATGTTATAATGACCTAGGATTTTTTGACACCGCGTATGTATGTAAATACAATAATGCAATTTTTCCCAAACGCCAATTAATTGAACATATTTTTATATAAAAATATGCCGTCCCGAAGTCGACGCCGTCGAAGCCCCCGGTGGTCGCAACGGTTTGCGGTAGAGCCGCGATAGCCCTACATGGTGGTTCGACTCCACTTCGGGACGGCATATTTTTATATAAAAATATGTTCAATTAATTGGCGTTTGGGAAAAATTGCATTATTGTATTTACATACGCCAAGAAAATAATACACTTCGGTGTCAAAAATAGATAATACAGATAATGAACATAAATCAGATCAATAAAATGGTCTCTTTTTAATTTTGAAACATACTAATATAAGCTTTTAGTTATTTCCACAAACCATTTTGTGTTTTTAACTAGGAATGCTGCAATCAATTTAATGTGAAAATACGAAGATACAATGTCAAGATAGTAATATTTTAATCAAAGTATTCCAATATGTAAATATATAATTTCAGTAAGTCATTTCGTAGATTTCATTAGAAACGCAAAATTTAATAATTACACGTGAACACTAAACACTTCAACCCACTAAACACCAAAAACTTTTAACAAGCCACAAAGCGATAATAAAATTATCTCCTTGATAATGATATTTTTGCTGTCGAAACGCGTCAATGTTTAGTTAAAAGTTTCTGGTCTTTAGTGGGTTGAAATGTTTAGTGTTCTACTTCTGCACAAAGGGATCCGGTGAAGAACTTAACTAAACGTGAATTAACGATAAATTGTCAATCTTGTATATTATAGCAACACTATGACAGGTTGTTTTAAAAATCAGATGTTATTTGCCTACTTCCAAAAAAACGTATGTGGTAGTTTTGAGTAAAATCAATCTAAAAATTATGAATAGACCACACACACACATACCCATAACATAAATACACACACATGTATCACTGAAAATCTTTTTTAGTTAAACCAGTGCCAACTATAGGTTCCATATAGCAAAATAGAACTTTGTAATAAGTCAAAATTTTCTTAAGAAAAATAACTATATTTTGGTAGATGAACGAGTAACAATCACAAAATGGAAACGAAAAAAAAACATTTTCACAAATAACTCGAAAACAAAAGATGGTTATTTTGGTTTTCGTCATAAAATTTTCCTTGATGAAAGAGGTGGAGAATGGGAGGATTTTTTTCTATATAACTACAGTTCCAGTTAAAACATTTTTGGATGAAATATTAAAATAAATACTGGGTATGGTATAATGAAATGTGGAGCGTAAAAGGATACTCATTGGGGTAAAGATGATAAAAAATCATATGTCAATGCTACGAAAGGGTATCTGTCGAGAAAATATGAAGGCCTAAAATTAATGTTTAATTAACAAGTGTGACAATGTATGTATGAAAGTGGATATAAATCTTTATAAATGCCACAGTTAATCATAAATACTGAAGGAAAATTTTGTAGATTACGCGATTAGTGAAGAAGCAACCAAATACGCTATATTAAATCTGTGTTAGT
The DNA here is from genome assembly GCA_023690525.1 of Holotrichia oblita. Taxonomy (NCBI): domain Eukaryota; kingdom Metazoa; phylum Arthropoda; class Insecta; order Coleoptera; family Scarabaeidae; genus Holotrichia; species Holotrichia oblita. The sequence continues at coordinate 153,819,261 of CM043016.1, read as the reverse complement.
TAAATGGAAACAGCGATAAAATATTAATATCCAATATTTACTCATGATATAACACACATAACAGTACAATTAAATAAATTTTATTTCAGACTAAACAGCAAATGAAGTAATTTTCAATGGCTGAAATCAAGATATGGATAAAACATAGGAGGGACACTACTGATAACATCGTTGTGGAAATACAGAAATATATACGTAGTATTATTCTCAAAAATCTAATTATGGGGATGTATAGCAAAGTTAATTTTAATAATTGGAAAAAATGTTAATGTTTCTAGAATACAATAGATTACAAATGTGAAAATTGGTATTTAAATTTTCATTTTAAAAGAAAAAAGCAGATGTTTCAATGTTTTTCAAAAGAGGGCGGAATACTAATTCCTCCAAATTATATTAAGTTAGAAATTTTATAATTTGTATTTAACATTTCTTTTTGCAAAAGCAGCTAAACACATTTCATCAGGCATAACACTGCATACCTCTAATGTTGATCATCATTTTAGATTTGCTGCTATTTTGAGATAGTTTTATAGTGCTGACATGTCCAGATATTTGTGACAGCAATAAGTTTTATTTAGAATTAACGTCGGTGTTAACATTTAGAGTTTTTTATCATATAAATATTACAAATAAATAATAATCATAATAGAGAAACTATTATGTTTTATGATGATATCTGAAAGGTGACACCACGTTCGTTCAGTTTGAATTATGACCAATTTGAATTGTCGTCTAGAAGGCAGACGTTGAAATACATTCGAAGCATTCCATAAACCTGTATCAAAATAGCAGTAAATGATAAAATTACGTCGAAACATTACACAATTCGCTTAGTTTTTAAGGTGTCCTTTGGAGGATACTACTAATATGTTGTAGATTTGAGTATTACTGAACAGAGATCTGTCCTTGCAGTAAAAATACATATGTATATATTTCAGCAGTTCTTACAGCAATTGCTTGAAAGGAACACTCTTCAGAGCGTTATATCAAACTCAATTATAATTTAGACATTATTTCTTTCTTAGCTACTTTGACATACATGTGTCAATTCTGTATGTAATAAAATATTTATATAACAGTATATTGGCGCCTATGTAAGAACAAAGTAAATCTGCAACCTTATGATTAAAGTACTCCTTGTAGTCGACATTTCTTTTAGAATCGGTATAGTGAAAGGAATTTAGTAACTTTTTATTAGTATTTCACGCCTTAATTTTGCTTTAACGCTTACAAGCTTTGTTTCCATTATCAATCGAGTTATATTAGAGTGTACTAGTACAACTTACAAATTTGACCTTTAATTTTATTTATCTTTACAACAAAAAGCCTTCACCTATATATCGACATGCATATTTTTTCATTTATATTTATAAACTGTTACATCAAGGCGATTAATACTCTCGAATACAGAGTGTACATAAATAGATGATGAGATAGTCACAAAACAGCACATAAAATGTCATCTGAAGTACATTGAACTATAATGCATATAAAAAGTGCAAAGCAATTATTCTATACCGTAAAGGCATCTTGTAGGACGTATTAGAAGTAACAGTAGATAATAATTATAGTTAGATTTTTATGTTTAAAATGTCAGAGGCGCATATATACATACATACACTTGTGCCAATGTTTGCACATCACTTAATTGTAAAATAATTATGTAATAACACAAATAAAATAAAATACTAATCGAAGAAATGTTACAAGAATGGAAGTTCTACTAATTGAATATGGAATATAGCACGGGCAATCAAATCAAGATTTGATGGTTATCAAAATTAATATAACGCACCTCAATGAGTGTAAATGTTAACGAAAAATGAGGCAGTCAAAAATATCGAATTTCTCTATATTTGTTCAATATATTTTTCTACTACTAAGAAGATTGTCAGTATGAATCACAGATATTTTAAATTAAAACTCTTTAATCAAGCGTCAATTAGCTAAAGATTTAACAAACATTTTAGAAATGCAATGTATTCGAGTATTATCGATTAAAATCTTCCATACTATGTGAACTATAATTATCTCTTTTGAAAGTAAAGTTGTACAGTGTTTAATAAAGTGGTATCTCTGAGTGGTATAATCATTTCTTAATCGTTTAAATAACTCCACGAAAACTCTTCATGAATAAACTTAGAAATATAATTAAAATGTGACAGTAAACTCATTTTCAAGAAACAAACCTCTAAGAGAAATTCATATTTTGTCTACAGAAACCTATCAAGAGAATTAAGCGAGCACTCAGTTCAAACGGAGAGTGGGCTGGAAGTAATTAGTACAGGTTACTGGTATTTGCTGAGAATTTGGAAAACACATTGAAACCAAATGACTTAGAGCAGAACACTTACATTGATAATCAATACTGTAGAAAAAAATAATTTACTGAAATCTGTGTCTCAAGATGTTGAATAATAACAGCTGCTATAATAAAACCTAGATTAGTGAAGTGTAGATCTATTTCAGTTTTCCGGTAATGTCGAAGTTGTATAAGAAACGACTTTTGAAAAGATTCAAACCAATTACTGGCAAACAGAGCAAAATTTCGGGTGAGATTCGTAGTTTTACAGACTACCTAAAAATCGAATTTGAGAAGATGATATGTAGGGCAGCAATCTTAAATGTTGTTCAGGTTTTTGGTAGAGGAATTTGCACAAAGCTTTTTTTTAGAAATGGCTTGTTGAAGCGATTTTTTACAATTCTGAAACTTTCCTTGTAGAAATACTACCAAGCTCGGCAATAGGAAAGTCGACAGAGGTATATAAGTAACAAGCCACCAACTTTCCAAGGTTCCTCCTAAACACCTACTAGCTTTCTACACGCCAGTTTTTTTAGGGCAGTTGCTTGCTTGTAGTGCCTGTAATATAGTGGTTGTTTGCGAGTTTTTAGGTTAAAGTAGCTTCTAGAAGTCACTTCTAACAAGCCTCATGTAAATAACCCCATACCGGGAAGTAAAAATGTGCCTTGTACAAGTGACTTAACTCAGTAAGATGTATGTACAAGTCATGGTTGAGTCCTCTTTAACGTCTGGCACAAGCGACTGGAACACAAATTAAAAGAATACGTGTTTCGGATTTATAGTATTTTTTACCGACTTGAATTCTTAAATATTGCGTTAAGAAAATGTAATGTTGCTTGAAGTAAAATGCCTATTTGTTCATTTTAATAACTTATTTTGTAAAATATACTTAAGTCAATGTTAATATAACATAAGAATTATTGATTTGTCAAATATTATTATTAGAGAAGTAGCGAAGCACAATAATTAATACAGCCAAATAAAAGTGTAAAATATGATGTAAAACTTAATAAGAAACAAAAGATGTGGCGGACAAAAGAACAAAAAAGAACAAAGTCTATCCAAAAGAGACGCAGACAATTATAAAATATACTAAGAAGAACGAAAAGTATTAAAAAAACAATATATATGTATCAGTATTGAAGAGAAAAGTTGGCTATATTTCAAAGAAAAGATGGAAACAAACAGTATCGAGTATGTAACTCAAGACACAAATTACAATGGTACTAAAACCAAAAACGGAACGCATGCGATTTAAATTCTAACCTAAATATGTTTTTAGTAATGTAGACTATAAGTGTTAGTTCTTGAACTAATTGAAAAAAATTTGTTGCATGCAATTAAAAATAAATAATTACAATCGCTTCATTAACTCATTGTTTAGAAGCTCTCTCATAAAGTTACACATGCTAGTAGCACTTTATTATACTTTTGTATGCAGATTAATCAACCACTGATTTGTTGTGTTAATTATTTCGAACATTTGTTGTAGTTTTTGTGTACAGTTTTGTTTCGTATAGTTTCTTGACGGTTACCAATTAAATCTACATTACAAGACATAGTATAATTTTGAAGTCAGTATTTCTAAATCATTTAGTGAGTAATTGTTATGTTGAAATACATACCAGTAGTTAACATGAGATATCTACATAATATGTATGTTGTTTCTATTTGCGTGTACAATTTATTACACTCAGCGAAGTATTCTTGAGCTAAGTAAAGAAATGCGTTATTTTTTAATAAACTATTTCATGTAGAATCAGGAATAGATGTCACATTCTAATAGAATAATTTAAAAAAATGCAAAATTTATTTTCCAATAAAAATGACATTTTAACATTAGACAAAAATATTAAATAATCTAGCGATTTTCTTTGGATTGTTTTTGGCTATTTATACAGCGTTATTTACGGAACTGGTTCCCGAAATCCTACAATTTTGGAAACATGTCGTTAATGATGGTGTCATCTGGTCTCATTGGCGAAATTATTTACACTATAATAATGTTTTTATTAAAACATCTTAAAAAGAAATTACGCAGTTGAATAATTAAAAGGTGTGCATTTTACTTATGGCCTATTATAACGGTAGTACTGTGTTAGCTGTGCGTCTGTACGGTAAACGTTTTCCATATCGATACGTTACAAATAGGATGACTTCTTCACGAATTCACTCTCGCTTACGTGACGTGAAACTGGCGCGATAGTCCCTTACATCTCCAGCGGAAGACTTTAATATTTAAGAACAATAAAGCTGGTGGAAGGGATCCTTCGAATTGTCGAGATGAATCCTAAATATAGTATTAGAAGAATTGAAAGAATAGAGAGAAGCTGATGGGGGCCCTTACGGAATAAAACGAGGGATAAGTTGAATTTATTGAGAATAAGAAAATTTAGTAGGTCGCGAAAAATAATCATACAGTGTTTATTTAGAGCAACTCTTTATCTATCATTTGATGTTTAGTTGTTGGAGCTACGTTCGTTATAACTCAGCTACTTATTTTTAAAAGTTAAAGAAAATGGAATTAACCAGAGAGCACTGTCCAATCATGATTTATTATGATAAAAAAAAGGTTTAAGCGCTTATGACCGCAGAGAGAGTTTATATTGAGTGAACAAGCACCTTCCTTGGCAATTTACCGATGGTATAAAGAATTTGAACGCGAAAGGAATTCTGTTTAGCATCAAAAAGGAGTGTTCTACGGCTGTTACCGACAAAAACATTGCTGCTGATAAAAAAATAATTCAAGAGGGCAGTAAAGCCAATTATGCAGTAATAGAGCGTCAACTCAAGATTGGATCCTCAGCTGTTAAAACAATCAGATACGATCACCTCAATTTAAACAAGTGGTAACTCGTCGCATCACTTTTGACTTCCAAAAAGCAGAAGAATTTGCAATAAAAAAGTTTCTTAAATAATGGTGGGCACCAATTTCCAAAATAATGAGACGTGACGAAACTTATATTCCCGTTTTCGATCTCTCTATCCGCCAAGAGAATTGTGTATGAATTCACCAACGAGGAGGAAACTCCTACAATAACCAAGAAGCAGCGAGCTATGAAAAAGGTGATGTATGAGATATTCTTCAGAAGTATGGACTTAGTAAATGCAATTAAGCTAGATGGACAAAAGACAGTTACAGCTAGGTGGTACACTGAAAAATGTTTGCTTGAAATGTTCAGTAGAGTTCCATACGGTAGTTTTAATTCGCGAGTTTTTGGCTGGAAAACTATAAAAGTAATAGAACATCCACCGTACTGATCTGATTTCTCAATGTGTGACTTTTGGCTATTTTTTGGGTTTAAACTGAATTTGCGTGGTAGAAGGTTTTTGTCTGAAGAAGAGATTGATACCGCAGTTCATGCTTATTTTGAAGGTATTTGGAAAGAAGATTGGTTGAGAGCTTTTAAACAGTAGAAAGAGAGAATATTTAAGTGTATCATTGCTGAAGTAATATGCTCAAAGTAGTTTCCACTTTGAGCATATTTAAAATAAAAACCTAGCAAATAGTAAACATGCTTTTTATTCTCTCTAGTTTCAAAAAAATCACTGCAGTTAATTTACATAGTGGAGTTCAAAATCTAAAATACAAGTATGAGAAACACAGTTTTTGTTTTGTCCTCAAGAAAAAGTATCAGTAATCACAACCGTTTCATATTTTGATTCGCATATAAAACTCTTTAAACGACTAAACATCAACACTATAAAAATTAATTATATCACATGCATATTTTTGCTATACCTAATAGGTATGAGATATAGATAATTATTATGAACTTGCTTTTGGAATATTATCGTTAAAATTAGTAATAAACCACCAAAATTAAATAGGTACCAGTTTTTACATAAATTTCAGTCGTTTAAAGAAATTAATGTATATGTACCGATGGTTATAGCTGTAGGAATGTAATTGTTTATGAGAACTACCACAATACCTTACAGAATTTTGATAAGCTATGATAATATGAATGAAGCTTTACAATATCAAACAAATTACATTCGATAAGACCAAATAATACACATTGTCAAAATCTATTTAGGTGAGATAACAATTTTCGCATCACTTAATAATAGTTACAGATAAATTGCGAACATTCAGAAAGCTTACCTTTAAATCGGCATAGACCCCTACAATCAAGCAGCTGTAGACCACGGTCAACGCAGCCCATGAATATTCTCCCCGCATGACCTCGATCTAGACTACACCGGTGCCCCATTTACTCACGCATATTACCACTTAATACTTTTCGAAATTGCAGGCGGTTCAACCCAATTCACATGCAATCATGGAATCGATGCGAAGACGAGAAAAATACGCATTTTAACAATAGATAAAGGAGAATAATAAATTAACTTTCAAATTTGTCACATAAACTATGCATAATACTTGCACATTGAAACCCGATGTGTGTATATTAATAATAAAAGTTTTGAAAAGCAAATGTATTAGATAGTCAATATTGCGTTGAAAAAATCTAATGGAAATTCGTAGGTATACTATTTTTCGCCCGGAGCAAACCGTTTACCGCTTGTTTGTTGTTTATGTTTACGCTCGCGATATAGTTCGCTAGCAACTGTTGTAATTTCTTCGGTAAGTTAGTGAATGTACAGCATAAACCGTACTGATCTGCAATTCTATGGAGGCTGCGATAGAAAAATATTTATTCCCACCTCGCGGGCATCGAACCGTATATGCTTTTGTCTATTCACTGATCTATGTGGTGTCTGCGATTTTCCCCAGGTATCCGGCAAAAATGCTGCCAAACCGTAGCTTCATTAAGAACTACGTTTCATAAAGTGTCACGGCAGATTTGCATATAAATAATAGGCAATTATAAATTTCAAAGTTTTATCGTGGAAGAATGACTTCAACTTCAAGTACGGAGAAAGTATTGTAACGTGATGCCGAATTACCATAATCGATTACGCATGCACATTACTGTAACCCATAGTTAATCAACGCATTAAATTTACACGTGTGCGTAACATTACTTGAATAATTAATTCAATATATTTATGTATAAGGCGCTTCCAGATAGCTAAATTCGCCACCATCACCACAGCAGTTCTAATTTGTAAGATGCAGATCAACTATTAATAGTATTGTTGGCAGATTTACTTTAGGTAGTAATTCCCACTGTTTTGGCGGCGGCAGTGGATATTCAAAATACCGCAATTAATATCAAACAATTGTCACCATTCTTTGGGGTTGCACAGAATTCGAATACATTTTTTTAACCTTTAGCAACTGCAGTTCAAAATACCATACGACAATGCATTTACCATTATTTGGCATATGCTGGTAACAGAAAGAGTGGCGACGAGTGACAGATTGATTCGTAAAATTTGTTTAACAAAATCTACATTTAGCAGAAATTTACAACTTTATTGTATGATTTTCATGTAATGGTTTATTAACTGTTGTTTTTGTATTAATTTCTAGTACAACGGGATATTACCTTACATACACATAAAACAAACGAATGTTACATATTTATGTATTGATAACGTAACATATACATATACACGTACTTAGTAGAGACAACGCATATATGTATGTATGTAAATGTGTTTAGCTCGACACTAAGAATCAGTAAAATATAACTCTTTCCTCTCCGCCAATATAGGATGATCCCTTTAGTCTCCTTAAGATATTAGTACTTGCTTAGCTAGTTTATATACTAACTGGCATAATATGTAACTTAACCAAAGAGTTGTTTATTTTATCTTTCCATTAAAATAGCTGCGAATCTAGTTTATAAACTAGTCAAAAGGAATGGTTAAAGTATAGTCAGTCAGTCAATTTTGCATTTGTTATAAATACTCTGCTTATAGTTAGGATCATACAGAAAATAAACTGATTCTGACCCGTCAATTGCTTTGTGATTGTTAACAACCCAAAACTGGGTTGGTCAGTTTGAAATTATGCATTCAATAAGCCAGTGGTTTTATGTTAATACTTTTATCATCTTTTAATTAATTTTAAAAACATTATTTCTGTTTTAGTATGGCCGGTGTGCCACGATCTTTTAGGATGAAACTAGCTGACCTGCGATTAGAAGAATAGGCACCAAATGGTTTAGCTAGGCAGATGATTTTAGTAATTTGGATAATGAAGAAGTAGAAAATGCTAATTGCTGGTGACTTGGTATGTGACGATAATACTTAAAGTGAAAGTATCCCAGAAAGTAAGTAAACGTTCACTATGGACTAAAATGGTATTATCCAGAACTTAGTAAATAAGGTGATTTATTTAGTGTGTTATACATTGTATAATAATCTTCTGTCAAAGAGATATTCTACCAACGTATGGCAAAGAAATTTTAATATCTGTAGGATTCCTGTGGAAAGCAATTTGGACTAGCTTTAGGTCTTAAAAATTATCGAGTCTACTATTTTTGGATTAAGTTATTAATAAAACAATTAGGTACCTATAAATAAAAAATCCTCTGAAACTCAGAAGAAATAAATACATAGAACTATCACTTGCCATGTGTAGTTCTTTAGATCAACTTGAAATGAGAGAAAACTATAGTTGAAATTTTGCTGTAAATGAATCCCATTGTTTCTGATGTTTTTGTTTCGGGTCTAGAGTTCAGGTATTGGTTGAACAGGACGTTTCATCAGAAGAGGTATATTATTATTTTTCATCCATTCTAAGGTTTTTCTGAAGTGCAGCATGTTGCGTCTCTCTCCTGTCGCAGAAAATCTTGTCTTTATGACAAATATTTCTCTATGACCAATAAAAGATATTTATCTGAAATATGTCTACAGCTTGGGTAAAGTAAAGTTTTTTTAGACTTTCACTTGAAATAATTCTCATTTCCAATTGTGATTAAAACTACTTTTTTGATCTACCCGCAACTGGTATTCGAATATTTTCAATACACTTCTCAATAAAGTTATTTTCTTCAATATGCCGGCATCACATCATGTGGATAAGTTATCAATCCGTTATAAACATACATATTTTGGTTCTATAAACAGTCGCAATAGTTGCTAAAAATTATCATTTAGCAAATTGTGCTTTGCGCATTTACTTAACTGTTGCATGATCACAATCAGCAACAACAGCCTTCATAAGTCTTGAATTGTGAACTGGACCATTCTAATATAGTAACAAAACACCTCGTCTCAGTAATTCGTTACGATTCCTTTTTAATAGAACCTGATAGATAATGATGGATTCATTTTACATAATACTGTCTTGTTTTTCAATAATTTTTCGTCATAATCAATTAGGTTACACAACATCTTAAAAGTGCTGGAGCCTGTAAGCTACTCCCTTCGATGTAAGATACATTGATTTTTGTCATTCTAAGACATTCATGTAGAGTTCCCTTAGTTATAGTGTATGAAACTATTAATTACTAACTTTCAAACTGCTTTGTATAAAGTATATGTATGTATATAATATGTATTCTGATTAGAAATGAATGTAAATTTTCGAATATGTAATAAAGTGATATATTTGTAATATAGTCGACGTATTCGAAACTTGCACTAAAATAAGCTTGTTGAAATTTTTTAAGGCTACTAAATTTACTTCAGCATTTACGTCACCACCTTCGATGGTCTATAAACAATTTGTATAGAAATCAATATCCCATCGCCACTTGATTGATGACTTGTTTTGTTTCGTACGCATGAAGAACGCAGAATATCGTCGACCTGTTAAGGTTCTATTTACTATATTATCGAAAGAACGTCTATAATAGCTGATAAATTAACTCAGCACAACAACGAAAATTGGTTTCACTATCGGAGAAATAATTGGCAACGAGTATGTTTCAGAAGAAAGGTACAGTTTTAGTAAATTATTCCACATTATTTATAATAAGTGTTATTATAAATGAACTGCGAAAGTAGTACAAACGACATCTTATTAAATAGCATCAAAAACTTAGCATTTGTAATTATACTGATTTAGTCTTACAATTAGTTACATTATTGCCATTTCGTTACTGTGATGTATCAATTATATTAAATTATGACTAAAAGCTACAATATACATTTGTATGTATTTAGATACAGTTTAAAACTTTATCATAGGTTTCAGATAAAACTAGAACTATAGATTTTGAAATGTGTACTTATGTAATATGTAGATATGTATGTACAGTGACGTTCAAAGGTATCCGGACACGACTAGATAGAGAAATACATTGCGTTCAATACTTTATTCCAAAGAGCCGCAGATCTGCTGAGTGTATTCGTAGTTTATCGCTCTTACAATACCATAGCATTATATAGACGCATATACGTAAATATAGAATAAATTAAAATATTAGAATTAAGGAATTCAATCTTCTGTAGCGTTACATAACAAATATTACGATGAGTGACCTCATGTTCGTTTTAAGCGTAAGCTGTCTTTTTTTGTATAGTTCGTATTATCTTTACGAAAAAATACCAAAAAAATTTTGAAAAAATTGTGTATTTAAATGCACATCACACATACAATGCTAACAATTTGTAACATCTTCTACAAAATATCACCTACCAATCCATCAACAATCGGAACAGTTCCAATATGAACGCATTTTTTGGCTTTCTGCAGCCATTAATTAATCCAAACGAGATCTAAATTAGATTGAGACTGAGCTCTTGAGACTCTCATAGACGTCAACCTCTCTAATCGGTTGATAGACCCTCACGAGGGTATGTGGCGTCAGCGGAACTATGCCATTAGAGCACCCACTCGGACAGAATCCGAGTGTCAACAGAAAAAGAGAGAATCTGACGAACACAAGATCTGTAGAGAGACAACTCGCACTAGCGTACACCTCGTTGCATCAAAGCAAAATTTGACGTCGAACTAACGTTCATATTAGGTAGTTCCTACTGTTACACCGCAGCCATCATCTCCAGTAATAATGCGATTCGAAAATTAACCACCTTCTTCCTTGTATCGACGGAGAAAGGACAACACAACCTCCATTCGTAATTTCACGAGAAACGATTCTCAAAACTTCAGAAAAACGACAAGAATTCAATTTGTCCGATGTATAATAACACAACCGTCTCTATAGATGTTTCCTCTACCGTTTTCGACGGTCAACTGAACCGCTATTCACCGTCATGCGCGAGTTTGTCGACCTTAAGTCGTTAAAATGTTATTGTGACGTCAATGTGACGTCAACCGGAAGTTATAAAAATGTCATTAGCTCTGTATTGTTGTTATTCCATAATTATGTTATTTTATCGGGAAATTAAAAATAAATAGAAAGAATAAATAATGTTCTATTCTAAAGAAAGGGAGCGATATACAGGATGTTTCAATAGTGCGGTGTCGGTCGGTATCTCGATACTTGTTCAAGATAAAAAACTTTAAAAATGAAAATGCTTTCATTCTTAAAGAGGGCGACAGCTTCAAATTGCTCTCGTTTATACAGGGTGTTTCGATTATACAGCCTTTAAAATGCAAAAATGCATGTGATAGGAATGTTAGTGGTTCTTTAGTTGCAATTAGTATACAATGCAATTTCGGTTATCCCATAATATAAACTTTCTTTAGCACATTCTACATGTTTATATTTACAAACATATATGTAAGTAGCCAAATAAGCAACCAGCAACGTTTTAATAACATTTAGGATAAAGTTTGATGGTTCGGTAAAGCAATTGACATAACCGCTGACATTCCTGTCATATAAAAAGTTGACAATAGTAAAATGGATACATTTAATTTTAACTTTCACCGCCCTCTCCTATCAATAGGCTTTCGTAGTTTAAGTTGTTGGTGTGTATACATATACATATACATATACATATACATATACATATACATATACATATACATATACATATACATATACATATACATATACATATACGCAATAATTGTATATTGCAATGTTATTGTAAGACCGACAAACTACGGTTACACTCAGCAGGTAGTAAGCTGGCCCTGCTGCTCTTTGGAATAAAGTATTGAGCGCAAGGTATTTCTCTATCTAGTTGTGTCCGGATACCTTCGAAAGTCACTGTACATATATGTGTAGACAGAAAAATATCCAGATCGAATAAAATGCAACAAAAATTCATTTCCCGATTCGTGTTTTTTCTTTGCTTTTCAATGCAGATACTGTTTCAGTAACAACGTTGATTGAAATCATTATCTTAGTTTCACTAAGCAATTTGTAAATATTGACTTGTGTGTAACTGCCACGGTGCTATTAAAAGTATATTTGTGGTATAATATATTAAATTTGCATAGTACATACTCTTTTCTAATTGTAATGCCCTTTCTTATGTAATAAATAAGTAAGTTTGTTGTACTTTTACAACAACGAATTCGACCTACAGTTGAGATTATCTGAAACTTAATAGTAACGCTATTAAGAAGAAAAAACTTGTAGGAGTGTAGGGATGTACATATATTCGTTCACGAGGACTATCCTGATATGCATAAATATATAATCCATAATTGAAAAAAATATTTAACATACCAGCATATTGTAAGCACATCTAAACATCATTAGCTAAACAGATTCAAGTTAATTCATTTTGGATTTAAAGGTATGTAGAATACATTTCAAATAGTTTTTTTACAAAATGGTTACCTAAAGTAAGCTCCGAAAATAAAGTCTTCTACTTGTTTTAGAATTAGACACAATGGAGGTGTTGATTTGCCTACCGCATAAAACGCTGAAAAAATAGTAACGCTCTAGCCACAACTGACTGCATAGCATGCTCAATTCTTCTAGTTTCTGTTAGAGTATGTGTACGATCCGAAACCATAGTTTTCTAAATTATTCTATAGCTTCAACATATTGCTCTGTAGCGTGTAGCGTGAGCGACTTAATTTCATCATTACTTTCCAAGTCCACTTCCTTACATCCATGTCATGAACGATTCGATTTGCCTTTAAGTCAAATGCAAGTAATTACAATTTGTAAAGTTAATATAAAGATCACATTTACAGATTTTGTGCGTCTGTTTCTATTACAGATTAATGAATAAACAACTCAGCAGTTTAATAAATATATAATATTTTCTTTAGATACAAATTGTACTTGACATTAAAGTACTTATATAAAGCTCTTGCGTTTACTCAATGTATTAAAATCAGCAATTCTTAAGAGGCATGCCTTTGACATCTAGAATATTGAAACCTTTAAAGAATGAGTTTAGCAGTTTCTCAAAGAAAGCAAGTGACATAATTTATTTAGAATCGAAGGCCGTTTTATTGGTATTATTTCCAGGTGATTGTCAGAAAAATAATGATAAGTATATCCTTATTGAAGAGTTGCAATGCTTTAAGTTTACGGTGACTATATCAAACTCCTAGGTGCGAAAACAAAAATTCCAATAATATTTACAAATTGAAAAATGCTGCCAGGTGAAATGACTTTAGTAAATTTTCAATAAATTTTTCTAAGACGCTTTCCATCCGTTTAAAGATTAAAACGAAATTTTTTTTTCAAACTCGGGAATCTTTTTCTGTTAGTAAAGTGATTTATATAACACAGGCACAACTAGATTATTTAGCAAACCATGTTACATATAACAAATTTCTTTTAAACTTTGTTGCATAACATGTTATAGACCTTAACGCTTTTTAACAATTCCCCAAATTGTACAACAATATGTAATACAACAAAAGAGAAGATGCAATTATCGTTGAAGCAGTCTGTGTAATTTTATCCAGACTCATCTACAAACAAAAAATTTGAATACGATCATCGTTTAAAGCTCACATTCGCATTCACATTTACAATTAGTAACATGTAAACATACTATATAACATTGTTTTATTCAAATTGTTACAAAACATCAGAATGTCCATACTTAAAATACAAATTTGTTATCAATTTGAATTGAGATTTTCAATGAGAAAGATGTCTTTCTTACTGCAACTACTTGTGTTATTTTGTTCAAGACCGACAAAGGAAAGAAACATAAAAATGAAAAAGAAGATTGTGAATACGCTCTAGTGTGCGCTATTACAGAAAATACAGTGGTAGTTTTTAGAGATTTAAAATTTGATGTTATCCACTTGGACAATCTAATAGATGTTTTAAAAGGAATATTAGACTTAGAAACATAATACTTGTGAAGGAACAGATAACAATCTTACTTGGGCTTCTAGCATCAGACGAATTCTACCACAGTATTTATTAATGTATCAATAAAAAGTATTTCTTAAATTGTACCAGAAGTCTATGATGTCCTTGCTGAAGTTATAAAAAAGATGTAAAGCTATATAATCGAGAACAACTGTATTAATTAACTAGTAAACAGCGTAGGTATAATTTAGACGTATCGAAAATTATCAAAATTATACAATAAGCTTGCAATGTTATCTTGGCCCTTACTTGATTTATCTGAGGCGAAAGTTTCTTCAGTGTGTTAAGAGGATGTTTGTATACAACTAGTACAAGTACTATAATGGGCTGTAGAAAGTGGAGATCGAACGGGTGATTGTTCAACATTTTATTAATTTTTTGGAAATGATGTCGAATTAAGAGGAAACTGATATATCGAATAGTATTGTAGCACCAGTATTTGCGATGAAAGGTTGTCATAATTTTCTTGTTCAGAAAGATTCACTTCAACTTTTATGTGTAGTTTGTATGTGTGTACTTGTGCTCAATAGCCTTGTGACAGAACTATATCCCCGTTTATATCAATCACTATCAATCACTTTGCTCCCAACAGCGAATGGTGGATCGATCGGAAGACAATTCTCTGAGAAAAACCTCACCGTCTTCTCCGGGAATTGAATCCTTCATATTCAAACAGTATTTTCATATTTGCTGGAGATAAAGAGATTTATCATGAAAATACTACTTTGCGATGTACATATGTATATGATTATAACATTCTCATAAGCTGTATTGCTTGATGTCACTATCGCCGCAGAACTTACTGTATATTTTTGTGTAGGTACGCAGTTTTTTTTATCGAGGTTATTTTAGTTTAAATACTTTGATAATAAAAGAACGAATATGTCTAATTTTTGTTGTTCTTCTTGTTTCCATAAATGATTTTTTTTCAACCGTCAAAATATCAAGAGACACTGATATTTTTAGAGCGGCATTATTTTGTTATAGGCTAGGTACATATACTTTATTTTGAAAATATTACATGTAACATAACGTAATCCGAAAATACAAAAGAACTGTCAAGTTGTTAAGTATTTTCATGACTTTCCAAAGTTTTCTCTGAATCGTTTTTTTGTTGAAATACTAAAGTAGTCAAGTTACAGTTTTATATCATCACACTCTTCTTATGAATTAATCAACATGAACATCAACTAAGACATCTAAATATCTGTGTATCTACATATATGTATAAGTGTATTTAATGTTTGCTCGCCGAATTATACGTATCAAATTTAATTCAAGTTGTTTGGAATGTTAGGAATGTTTCTCGGGTAGTTGAAAACAAAATTGTTTCAATTAATCTCTTTCTTTTGCTATTCTAACATATTGTATTGTCTACAGGATATATTATAAATACAGTGGTTCGCATTAACTTTTATATTTGAAGTGTAACAAATATTTAGATTTGTATCACGTATTAAACTGCTAAAATATTCATAGGACGTAAAACGTGTTCAAAATTAAAGGAGTACTAACATTTTGATTGTTTTATCGTTTTGTTGAACTACATGTTTGGTATTTGGCTAGTTTAACTTTTTATATACACATAGAATGTTAATTTTGTATAGGTATATAAATCAGTGGGATATCATACGAATTGATTGTCGAAATGTTTAATTTGCAATTCGAATTGTTGGCCACTATAGCTGATGCTCTTCCAAATGTACAAATAAGTAATAAAAAATGTGTCATCAGTTTACCATTGATTAAAGGAGAAACTTCAAAATCATAATAAGCAAGATAAAATCTGAGATACGGATCTTCAAGTATTTTTAACGCTGTGCTTTCTGGATATGTCTGGGTAATTTACCTTCGCCAAATTTTGTAATAGAACTTCAATTTTGTCTTTTAATTCCATAAATAAAAGCAAAAATATTTATATTCTTTCATGGTTTTTTCGAATTCTCTGAAAGTTTATTTCAGATATATTACGAGAAATTCTGTGCATTTTGAATAAGAGAATGTAGGTATTGATCGACCTTTCCGAAGTATTTTCATCAATAATTATCACAAACATTAGTTAATTTATTAAATATGTTTAGAAAGCAAACATACAATGTAGTTTGGTTTAAAATTGCTTAAAACCTCACGTTTTTTCTCCTAATAAATTGAAATAAAGACATATTTTTTCATAATACAAAAATAATCGAAAATATTGAGACAATAAACGTTAATTGAATCAACACCAATATCATCATAGTGAACATCTATCTTCGTGATAAATATTATAAAATAATAAAAATCAAACCTAACTTAACCACGACGAGGTGTAGGTGAGTTTTATTTTTATTACTTATTTAATTTTATGTTACTTCGTTAGCTCAATAATCTATATCCCACGATATAAGTCTGCACATTAATTAGGTATACATTTTACGAAAAATTGAAAACTTATAATCTTCAATAGATAGATTAGTTAGTAGTAGTAGATTTAGTAGATAGATTAATAGTAAAATTCAAAAAATAGCCATAAAAAACAATAAAAATATAACGGTGTAGTCATTTCCTTGTTATCTAAAATGTTGTTGAATTTGTATACATAAATAATAACTTAAAAGATAAGCACATTCATAAACGTAAAAAAGTATCTTACTAATTTTGAATAATTTAAGTAATGTAAGCCTAATGTATGTAGCATATATAAATACATACACCTAAATATCTACCTACGCTGGCAAATAAAAAAGGAAATCTTGAAAACCGTATGGTAGTATCAATTTGAACTCCGACCGTTCTTCAATCATAGCAACAATTGGCCTTTCCATAATAGACAATCAAGAACTACGAGCTCTACATAACGTAAAAAATAAACTGGAATATTTAAGAACAATACTGGCCAAAAATTTAAACCTTAGTATTCCTATAAGTAAAAAAAAACAGTAGAAATTGAAAATGTTATAGGAAATTTCACCAAACATATACAGAAAGCAGCCTTATCAGCAGACAATAACAAAGTAAACACTACCAGATCTACAGCGATAGGTAATTTGACAATCTATACAACTCAGGAAGTCACTACATCTACATCTACCGCAGATAAAACAAAAAACAACTTCCGCTGGAACCAATATAGACTGGCTCTTATAGAAATCTATTCATATATCTGAGACGAACTCAAAGAGAAGAAAGCTGCGGGTTCTGATTTGGTAACAACTCGCATACTTATCGAACTACTAAAAAAGTACTGAAGTTTAAAGTGATGTTCAAAGCCATTCTTAACAGTCACCCTCTCACAGATTAATCAATCTACTGCCTACAGTGGTAAAGCTATTGAGAATGTTTCACTGCAATGAATCAAACCAATTGGGGCATAAACGAATATCATTCCAAATATCAGTTTGGATGAAGAATCCATCGTTCTAAAACCGAATAACGCCACAGTGTATCAAAAACTTGTAGGGATTGTCTTTAAAACACAGAATACTACTCGGCTACGTTCATCAAACTTTAATAAATCTGATTATCAGAAATTTATAATATCTTATTTAACAAACACATATGTCCAGGTTAAAGTTTAAGGTGAACATACAAAATTGTATCTAACTGATCCGGAATCTCTCGAAGATGTGTTCTGGTTCCGATATTATGTATATTAATTGATCCACCAACGACAGACAAAGCAACAACGATTATATTCTCCGATGATACCAATATAGTAGCTGTGTATTCTTATCCAAAAACCGCTTTAGAGCAACTACAAGCAAACCTAAACCTACTCCAAACCTGGTGTCAAAAATGGAGAATAAAATTAAATTCAATGAAATCCGCGTATGTAATCTACACGTTATAGAGACAAATATGTCCTACGGTCGAACTTAACTGTTAACATAGAAGTACCATAAGCTTGAATGAATCAAAATACTTTGGAATGTGCTTGGATTAAATATTCCCAAACTTAGAAAACGCTCAAAATAAATAAATGTGGTAGCTTATCAGGAGCAAAATCTGAAGTGTCACTGAGTGACACGGAAAGGCAATTATTTCGAATTATAAAGCAGTTCTTAAACTAATTTTGACTTATGGCATTTAAGTACAACAAGCAACTACAAATCAACTACCCCGTCCCTGATTACTAGTACACCATGGCAGGTAGCCAGTGATACACTTCATGATTGCCTGCAGGTACCAACCGTGAAAGAAGAAATACGACATAGGAAACAGTGCAACACCAACCCAACACACGTGCTGTGTATCATCTAGACAACAGTCGAATGAGCCTGAAGAGATAGAGTTTGACGTGCATATTACAGCTATGATTTTTTATTATTAGTATTTTCAATATAATATTAATGCTAATGCATGGATTATTATTATTATTAAATACGTATAATATTAATATTTTTAGCAAAATAATTGTCAATTACGGATTTTATTTTGGTGGAGGCGCCGTTTCTATTTTAAACTAGAAGATTGTTAAAACTGTTTAGTTGAAATTTTGTGATTGGTTAAAACTATGTGAATCTATGAAAAAATTTATAAATTAAAATATTTTCAATAATCAGATTTCCGCGAAATATTTTAGCGAAATTGACGTTCATGAGAACTTGCAGATGTAACGTTAATGTGGATTTTTAAAGGAAAATTTTGTATGAATAGAAAACTATTAATTATTACATAAATTGTAGCAATGCAATTAATATACTAGATACAAACATTTCATTACAAAAAATATCAGCAACAAGGTTGAATGGTAAATTATTTCGACAGATTGGTAAGATCAAGGTAGTACATATGTATGTATGTATATCAGTTTTTAGTGTGTAGTGTTTATACTACTATTGTTAGAAATTTATGATCTAAAAATGAGTGCCGTAAATGGCCACTTTATTCCTCAATTTGTTCTTCTAATTGAGTAAGAAAATCATCCATAATTATTTTAAGAAGATGTGGGGTAACTGCACGAATTGCATTGATAATATTGTTTTTCAATTCTTTTAAATTTCGGAACTTGTTACAATAGTCTTTTTGCTTTAAAACCTTGAAGGAAACGAATCTGGAGCGATTCAATCGGGTAACTTAGGCAGGTCAACTTATAGTCTCATTGCATGAAATTAATCGCTTTGGAAAAATATAATTCAAAATCTGCATTTTGTTTCTTGTCGTGTGACAAGTTGCTCCATAATGTTGAAACCAATTCTCCTTATCTTGAATTTGCAGGAAAAAGTTTCATCACAGTTTACTCTAACGTTCTAATGCCAATGTATGTATTTAAAGAACTCGGGTTCGATTAGCCTTGCAGATGAAATGGCACCAAACTATAACTTTAGGTGAATCAATCCGTGAATAACGTCATTCATGAAGTTTTTGCCCTGAAGTGGTAGCTTTGTTTATTAATTAAATCGTCTAAATAAAAAAGTCCTCGCCGTTCATAAATAGTCAATGTTCAATACCATAATCGACAAGATCGACAAAATTTGATTCATCTAACTTTATCGTTCACGCTTAATTCCTGAACAACATTTCATCGATGAAATTACGTACCTACCTTTTAGCAGACGTCAAATACTAAGGTCACAGATATTGAGAGCCAAAGTTTGCTTTTTAACCGATTTTGTAGGGCTTGCATAATTTATTGTCTAATTCTTTATTAGTTTACCATGTTGGGACCAGATCCTGACCGACCAAATCTGTATTTTTCCATTGTTAACCTGCAAATAAATAAGGACTATCTCTTAAATTAAAATGTGTCTTAAAATTTCTTTACGCGACAGTAACTGAATTTAATATGAAGAATTATGCCACACAAACGATACATTAGAGCTCTGTCCACTACATTGTTAACGATTTCCAAACAGTACTCTTCTCATTTAAAGAAAGTTTGCTGCCGTAACTTAAGTTATTTCATTTTAATCCAACACTTAAATAGTAAATTATAACAATTAATCCAGTAGTTGGATTAATAAATTTTACAAAAACTTTTGAAAAACAAATTTATTTTCCTTTATAGATTCTCACAATATATGTAGGTATGTAGCATTATAACAAAATAATAATTTTTGAAAAAAAATGTTATTTTACTAAACCGTATAAATGTAAAGAACATAATATAAGTATCTAATACATACATGTATAAATTTGTGAATTTGATGATTGATGACATTAATTTGCAATATTCTGCTTTCTATAGAACACCTTCAAGAGAATTGATAGGCAACTTCAGATACTTCTAGACATGATCGCTAAAAATAAGAATTCTATTTTAGAATATAGTAACCATACTTTTCTGAAACCTTATTTATCCCACACGAGATATTTCTATACTCTTTATTATTACCTTTAAATATGATTGAAGAAGAAACTGTATATCTAATACATATTTCTATTTCATTTCATATTTTTGGTGACCAAATATTATATAGAAAGTAATTTATGATTATAATTTATTAACAATTTATACAACTTCATAGACTACGAAGAACTCACGTCCAATGGTGATGAAATTAAAAAATCTTCATTAGACGGATACCAACTAATGTTTTATTGAAACGTTCAGTTATACCGTTTGTTGATGGTTTGTACGTAATTGTGAAGACGGTTTGCATACTCAGTAATTATACCATTTCAATGAGTATTCTAAATAAAAACATTGAAGTTCTATAATCTATCACTTAATAGGGCTTAGGTGATCCATATTTATCGGTTATAAGCTACCTACTGATTCGGTTAACCGCTTGTGATAGCATCAAACGTGTAGCTACTGCAATCACATTTTTGTGAATATTCTAAATGAATCTATCAACTTTATTTTGACTTTTGCAAAAGGGGGCTTGGTGTAGTAAGTGAATTAATATTTTTGACATGTCACGGATTATTATATATTATTTTCTGTTGCAAAGCTTACGGGCATATTCATTGGATACAAATATTATCCTTGGCAGGTGTCTATAAATACTATGAGACTATAATTAAGGTAAATGTCGTTGGTAATCTGGGTGGCCTAACTAAAATGTCAACATAAAAGGAACTACAATAGTTGATATAAATAATTTCAAATGGAGGCTTTCATTTCATTTCCGAGGTTTCAATAATATTTTAAAAACAGTGTAAATGAAACCTTTAATTACGATATACAAAAAATCATTATAAAGTAAGCTAGCAAGAAACCAATTAAAACTTTGCTAAAAAATATTCTAAAAAAGGAGAGGTTCTTAAGTATCTGATAATGTCTCTTCAATGGTTTGTTGATCATTGATAATTTTAACCATTCTCAAACAAAACCGCAGTGGTATTTTATTTTGAAACATAAAAGAACGAAACAGGGAAATTGTAATTTACATGGCATAGTGACTCATAACTTATGTACGTTAACTATTTCTGTTTATCGTTTGCTCATTGTTTCGCGTTTGCACGGATCGAATATGTACAATGTAAAATTTTATTTATTATTTCGTATACCTTAGTTATGATTTTATATTTTAGTGGTAATTGTTAACTATAAGATTTAATGTTTTAATTGGATTAAAATATTTATTCTTTTTGGTCAGAAACTCTATGGCATCTGACAAAAGAATTATAGTCATTATTTTTAATTGGGTACCTTGTTATTGTGTTTGTTGAATATTTTTTTGAAACATTGTTGCTTTTGTAATAAACAATGAAGTTTGGTGACAACCTGTACCTAAATCGGGAATTTTGTGTGCAGTTACCTAGTTTGCGGTGCTGTATTATCCCTGTGGTCTTCAATCTTCCTTCTACGGCCGAACGGTGGTTCTTGAGCCCTTTATTCTTCTTGGATAGCCCTTGCTAGGCTGGATGTTTGGGGTTTTTAGACTTCTTTGTCTACGGCGACCGGAAAGTAATGGTTGAAGTCCTCCTAATTGTCCTCCTCAGTATCGATCGCGAGTACACGGCGAACTGTGACTCTAGTCCAGCGAGTCGACTTACGAGTAGGTTCCCAGATCTTGCCACTCTTTCCTGAGTTTTCGTCGCAAGGCTGACGATGTACAGTGATGTGCTTTAGTACTGACTCACCCCTCGCCCCTCTGCCCTTTTATGGCACTTTGAGTCAGTACCAAAGCAGGTCACTGTACCTTCTCAGCAATGGTATTCCCAGGTCGTCGCGGAGCTGTTGGTTGCGCACATAACATGGTGCCCCGGTTATCAGCCTCAGGACGCCATTCTGTAATACCTCGAGCCTCTTCAGCTGAGTTTTCACCATGCTTGACAACGGCAAGGCCCCGTAAGTTATTATTGGGCGGAGGAAGGTGAAATAAATAAGGACTTCAATTTTCAAAGATAAGGAGCTTTTAGAACAAAGAAGAGAGCAGAGAAAGCTCCTTGCCCTGTAAAACTTCTCAACCAATTTGTCTACATGTGATCGCATAGTTAGGCAGGAATCCAATGTGACACCAAGATATACGACCGAAGGGCTCCAGGGGAGCTTGAAGTCATCCACGAATATGTTTTCTCGCGAGGGACGCAGCTTTTTGATGAAACGGACTGCCACACATTTGGATTGATTGATTTTCAGGCGCCACCTCAAGGCCCAGGCCAGTATTTCGTCCAGCGAGTGCTGGAGCGTGTTGCAAAGGATGTTTTAATTGGCGTCTGCGGTGCTGTATTATCGGTATTCTATACTTTTATACATAGTGAATTGATTTCTGGCAGCTAACTTTCAAATAATGTTTCAGTTTCCACTGTTGCCATATTATTGCCATGTAATTGTCATAATTTATAATGGTCGAAAACATCGTATTTCCTATTTTCTTCGATATTATCATCATAGTACATAAGAGCAACTAATAGAATTCAATTATACTTTTTGGTATATGTTTCCAGTTATAAAGATGCGGCGTGATGACTTACATACATCTGTAATATTTCTGATATTGTTCACTATCGTGAGCAGAGTTCTTTGATTTTGTCTTTAAAAACTTTATCAAAAAACACCATCAGAATGTCAAACAAGAAGCCAGAATGTAACGATTCGAGGAGTTCTAGGGAAAGCATTCGTACTATTCTATGTCTCGTTTATGACATAATAATTGAAAGACAACTTAACCGTCGCACTCATATTGAATAGAATCTACTAACTTGCGGAAACAACTAGCTTAAAACGGTAAATGCAGTTACCCCTTACGGATAAAGCAGTAATAGTTTGTTTCCACATGTGCTCTGAAGCAGAAATAATGTTCATCGAATTTTATAACGAATGATATTGTGACAATTTCAGAGTTTCTAAAAATAATAATAAAAAAAAGCTGGTTTAGAGATACATTTTCCGGGCAGAAAACTTGCATACATTTGCATTTTAGGTCCAAGAAAGTCACTGGAAAGTAATACATATTTCATTTCTATTTCACAGAAATTTCTTTCCATTCCACTAATTAAATCAAGTCATATTTCAGAACTCGGCCACATTCACTTGGAATAAATATTTAACGGAATACTTCTATTGGGAAGTACTTTTGAAATACTCGCGCACGTGGTGCTTCGCATTTGAGTCATACCTTCAAAAAAAATCACTTTCATACTTTCATAGACGCCAAATACTCCAAGCAGTTTGTTAAAGCTTATAAAAGTTTGTTCGGTATGTGATGTCAGCGGAACTAAGCCGTTAGAGCACCTACTTCGAGATAATCTAAATGTTAAATAAAAAACGAGAACCTGACAATCATAAGAGATTTAGAGATAGAACTCGCGTATATTTCGCTTGTTACAGAATTAAACAACTCGCATTATTATTGGATAGACCCTCCTATCTCATGGAGGAAACTGACTTAAAAGAGTACTAATTCGATTTGACGTGACTTCACAACGACAATGAATTTGGAACTACCACAAGTTTTAAAAGTTTTATAAAAAGAAAGTCCATCTTCCAGTGCAGTTAGCAGTGACCGTTCGTTAACCTCTAGTTATTAACATCAGAACACTCTCAAATTATCACTAACTAAAAATTAAGGTAAGCATTTCTACGGTCAATTCTGTAGTTTTTGCCATTATTATAAAAACAACTGAATTTTAAAACTTCAGCGACAACAATTCAATATGACTTATCGTCAAAACAATACTAAATTTTGAATTAACATAAATTCCAGAGGTTACAGAGAAACTTCAATATCCAAGGGACTAATCGTCAACCACGTCGTGCAAAGGCATTCGTGATAGCAGTTATTAGTCGTCAAGACGGCTTGAAGATTTTAGGTTTGAGTAGGTTTTCGAGAGATTGGGGTAGAATCGCAGAATTAACAAGTAGTACACATTCTATAGTTGTATGGGAAATTGCAAAATGTGTAATATAAAAAGAAACAGACAGAATTCTATATTTATTATTATAATGACCGGTGAAAGATGGCAAGAGAAAACATAAAGTTGTTATAAGATTTAAGTTGTTTCTACCAGAATTTTGTTGAATTTTCGAAGAAAAAATAATAGTCCAAGATGTTGCAAACGGAAAAAAATTATCATATAACGAGGCATACAAAACAGTAACAAAAGGATAAGAAAGGAAAGAAGGGGCGAAAAACGAAGCAAGAGCTAGATCGTGAATTGTAGAGTGTGTAAAGTATTAACATGTTGTTAGACAGTAAAAGATATCAGGCACAGAGATAAGTACGATAATTTGGTCTGCAGTGTGTTTAGCAAATCTTATGATCTAATTGCCACTGTAATTAAAAATGCCAAGGGTTGGAGTTACTCTGATGTGAAAAAATTGATTATTCTGTATGACAAACAAAAATTAAATAAAAAAGTAGAATAAATTTACAAGGGACAGAATATGCTTTTTAGATTCAAAATAAGACGTAAACAAATTTGGTAACAGCGGCATTTTACTATTGGGACAGTGCGTTCTTTTAAAGTGCGAGCCGATCTTTAATGGAAGCCGCAATATTTGTTTTGTTTGTGCAGATATATTTAGTCGCAGTTAGTACAGCGGAAGTGGCTATATAAAAACAAGTTCCGATTTGTTTATACAACTATATCGGCCGTCTTTAATCGGTACGTAAAATAAAAAACAAATTGGATATGTTTTAGCATTGATAAATTGATATATCATTCAATGTAATATTTTTCGACCCGATTTTGGGCTCTCGTTTTAACTACCCACGCGCGAACGAGCGCCCAGCGAATCTATCAGTGTGCAAGACAAGGAAATCAAAGAGTGGGATAAATTGCATGAGGCGGAGTCTTAATGCATTGATAAACTTAAAGTGCAAAATATGCTATTTTGATGATTTATTCATTCTGTCCTATTTTAAATATAGATACCAGGTTTTATATTTTCTTACAGTTAGTCTTTCATTGAAATGTTGGATTGAGTCGGTCTTTACTTGATGTAAATCCATTTTCAATGTGAAATAAAACAAACAAAATGTTTCAGATTTACACTATATTTGATAATCACGACAGCTGTTTCGCTACACTGTAGCTTCTTCAGTCTTCATTGCATTTGTGTTGAAAGCATTATTAAATTATCTACTTTACTTCACTTGTTACATGTTTGAATTTCGATCTAATAAGTACATAATATATGAATAAAAAATCTTGACACATAATATATAAAATAGTATATATTTTATAGTCATTTTGGTAGAGAAAAAAATTTGACCTGTTTAGGAGGGCGTTGGAACTTGGAAATTTTGGAAATCGGTATTGTTGATTGATTTTAGCTTTATATTTGCATTTCTAGCATCTTTGCAATTTGTAAAAACATACAGGATGTCTCAGCGAGACTGTTAATTAGAAGTTTATGGAGTTCTGGCCAAAATATAAATTTGAAAATTCAGAATCGCATATATAATCGATTATGTTCTCCATTAAAAAATTTTTAGATTTCTAGCGCTTCCGGTTATACCGGAAGTGGTCATCTACTTTGTTATTTTTAATGGAACACCTTATATATTTTTACATAAATTTACCTTTTGTCATTGGAGGTAAATGTGAATAATTTTCATTAAACACTCTGCAAGTTTTACTAAGAATTTTGGCGCATTTTCCGCACTCAGAAAAATTCATTGCATTGCGCATTGATTTAACAAAACGTTTTTAATGTGAAATAAAACATGTGTTTTATTTCACATTGAAAATGGATTTACATCAAGTAAAGACCGACTCGATCCAAGATTTAGAACATTTTTTGTTATTTTATTTTATTTGAACCAAATACATATTCAGTGGTTCCAACAAATATTCAGTTATTAAATCAACATGCAAGTTGTGTTAATATTTTAATGTTGCTGCAACATAAAAATTACGTTGTAATTGTCTTAACAACCAAATGGAACGTTTACTTCAAGCTAATTTTATTTTTGAACTAACAGAAATAACGTAACATTAATTTTAATGTTCATTCAACCTCTTCGCCGTATTTAAACGAAAATTGTTCTTGGATTTACCATTTTTTGTTGAATCAATGCATGAATTTTTCTGAGTGCGTGAATAGAAAATAAATTAAGAATTTCTTGATATGTGTAAACATCATTTTCGGTATTCTCTTATAACAATAATATAAAAACACTTAATATGCTACTTAATTATTAGCAAGGATCAAACGACGATGTATGACTTTGACGTTAGACTTTGACAATAAATATTAAATAAAAAATTTTAGAACGCTTAGTTTCCATGGCACCCTGAATAAATATCGATAAGTTGTGAGTGCATGTTTTCAAAAAAACCTAATTATCTCGTAAACTATCAATTTCAGGTATAGGACATGTGGAATGTAAAAGATGTAAAATGAGATGCCGAATATGACTAAGTAATAAAATATGTGGGGTGCTATTTGAAAAAATTAGGTTATGGTTCCTCAAAATTTCTAAAAGTTAACGTGCCACAGTAAAGGAACCACGCAATATAGACAGGTGTTCTCGGCGTTAAAATATACTCCAACATGTTGTTTAAGCATATTATGAATTCTAAATAGATATCCGAAAAAATCGAGTGTTCTCTGATTTTTTGAATAAATGACCGCTATAGTAAATTTTTTTGGAAAAAGTTGAATAACTACAAAACGCCGGAATCACATTGAAAAAACTAAATACATTTATGAAGCCTAAAAGTAGGCGAATCCAAATATGTAAAAATATACAGACTGTTTCATAAAAAATAAAGTAGACGGCCGGCGCCTTCCGGTATAACCGGAAGCGCTAGAAATCTAAAAATATTTTAAGTGAAGAGAACACAGTAAATTATATACGATTCTGAATTTTCAAGTTTATATTTTGGCTAGAACTCCATAAACTTCTAATAAACTGTCTCGGTGAGACACCCTGTATACGTGCCTAATAATCACATCAATTTTCTGATCCATCACACTATTAACGTTACGTTATTTAAAAATTGCAAATTTTTATCGAAACAATGTGCACAAACAAAAAGTATCAAACTAAATATACTAGGAAATAAATCATCATTCTCAGCTTTTTTTACATTTCGAGCTACTTATATATTTGTATATGTATATAAGGAAAAATTAAATATGTGTTTTCTTTGTATGTTGGTAGTAAATAGTCCTATTCATTCGGAAATAATTCTGCAGGTGGTCGTGTTTAGGGCGTTGACGTATTTCGTCGGCAATTACTACTACGTGTTTAACCGCAAATGAATATTCAGGAAGGCGAGGCATAACAAACATTTCTTGATAAAATACTTTTTTTCAGATTATGCAACCAAACACACGATGGTCGAAAACCTGCCATAAGAGTGATATATCAATTTATCAATGGTTTTAGTTTCGCGTACATTAGTGACTGCTGGCGAACAGAAAGATGGAGAACTAGATGTCTTATTCCGACGACGCGCCGATGAAATGCGTCACTCTATTTATGAGCATATAAATTCAGTTATTGATACTGCTGAATGATCTCGTTGTAACTTTTACTATCCTGCCCTTCCGAAATTTATTTTGGAGTTTAATGTTTGGCTGCATTTATCAAACCATCTTGCAACTACACTCGTATAAACAATTTGTAAAGAAAATAATTACTGTGCATTATTGATTGTTGATGTTAGTGAGCAGCAGGTACTTAATTTTTAAAAATTATACGAATACGATAATAAAACGTGCTAGAAAGAATAACTTTATATATATATATACATATGTATTAAGTTTTTGTTTAAACGGTAAGATAAACTACAGCCAAATTTAATCCAGAGTATCTAAATAACTTCAAATAACTGAATACAAAGATCAAAATCAAATTCTGAATCTTCCATAGTATAAAATTCTACAATTATTAAATTGTTATAAAACGCAACTATTAAACGGCTTTAAGTTGTATTCTCGATGCTGAATATAAAGCATAAATTACGGTAGTAATGTAGTATTTTCGCTTTGTTTTCTGCATATTACGATAGAAAAGGTACTATTACCAAATTTATAAAATTTTAAAAGATTAACAATATTGTTTTTTTTAATAATATGTACTTTTATTTACATTAAACTACAGAACATTCTGTGTAAGAATATCAATAAGTAATTTATTATTAACCAAGGGATGATGTCGCTGACTAGCAGATGACGCAATTAGAAAATTACCTTTGACAGTGGGTTGCGTCAATAATTCTGAATAAGTAAACACAATCGATGTTAGTAGAATCATATTAATACTGTACCTATTATAACCATAATGTGTGCTTTCATTAACAGCTATAAATAACCGAAAATATGTGTGTACTGTATTGCTTTCGAATATATTTTGTATATTATTCACAAAAAAATATTCAATAATTGTTAGATTTGGCAAATTGTTTCATTGTTTCTTAAAATAATCTAAGAAATCTGAAGAAGCACTGTCACTATTAGTACATATGTACATCCTTTTCTTCATCTCATAAAATCAGAACTTTATGAATTACTATTGAACTTTTCTATAATAAAACAATTTGTTTCGCTACTTATGATGTTCAATCGTAATGATACATCATACACTAACTACAAGGCCTTAACTAACGACAATAAACGTGTTAATGTTTCCATCGCCTCAATTATTTTCAGTCTTTATACATATGTATGTATATGTACAGTAAAATATCCTTGCGATATTCACAGTAGGGGAGATGTGGTATGTTATGAACACTCTTCGTTAGAGTAAAACAAATGATATGAATATGCTACTAAACCCTTTTTCCTCTAATTTTAGCTGGATGGCTTATAAAGCAGAAAGCTGTATTGGTAATGAAAAGAGGACTACACAGAGTCTTTTTCTATCTGCACAAGATCGATTACAATAAGATGCAATATTTCACCGGCTCGAAATGTTCCGTTCCAAAATTTCACTTCTTGCATCGCTTGTTAATTATGTATGTTAATTGCAATCACATTTCTAGTAGGTCTCTTTAGTGCATTAACGGATATGTAGGGCACATTTTTTGATTTCCTAATATACTGGCTTTAAAAATATGTAAGTGGTACTGGGGCACTTTTTGAGGTATGTTTGCGACATTTTAACGCTAAAAATTCGATATTTCAATGCAGAATTGAAATATTTTTTCTGGTATTTTTCTAGATATATCTTGGTTTCAAACATATCAAATTTCCTCTATCATAACTGTATTGGTGTATACTATCTGAACACACATATCTTTGGACGATTGAGAGAATATTTCTCTATTTTTTTAACTCAAAACAACAAAATTTCGAGGTCCATAAACACAAAATTAATAAATAAGATAAACACATAAAAAATTATAATTCATTCTGAACTTAGTAGTGAGTGTTAGATTCCCTATTCAAAATAACTTCAAGCATCTGGAACTTCATACTGTCTACCAATTTGGTCAATGTTGAAATAGGAATATCATTCCAACACCACGTTTAAATAAATTGGTTTCGTTTTGATGATATCACTCCTTTGTTTGTCTGGAATTATGGATAGCTGGATTATCTTGCTGAAATAACAAAAGTATTGGCACATACTTAGAAAACAGACAAGATTAAAATATGCTAACATTTAATATTTCGTTGAGCCACCTTTTTGCCGTAAAACTTCGTTCAGTCTATTAGGCATCAAATGAATCAATTCTTTTGTTACCTCGACGTCGAGCGTCGGTTTACTGGAAGCCTATAAATGCTCTGTGGCGTTCATGTCTGGGGATTGTGGGGGAGTGGACAAAGTGTGAGGTGTGTTGTATGCGATCCATTATTTTACAATATGGGCAGTGTACTGGAGGCCAATAAAAACCAGTTCCCCAACACCAGACGACGTCATACAACTCCATACCATAACCTCTCCTTCACAATGTTTCACTGTTGCTTGCATTTTACCGACATTGAATTCACATTTTTTCTTCAAAGACTTATGCGACCGTCACAACGAAAAATATTAAATTTACTTTCGTCTGAGAAACTGTATCTTCATGACTGTATTCATTTGCAAATTTTCTCGTAGTTTCTTAGTTTTCTTAACAATCAAAGGTTTCTTTCACACAATTCTTAAACTAAAACCGGCACGTTTTATAGCTCTACGAACTGTTTCGTTGTGAATATGTATCTGCCCTTAACATTAGGTATCTTTTTAACTGTTCTTACGACTTTTCTTTCCTGGATTGCCGTTATTTTTCGAGAGCGGCCAGTTCTATATGGATTCTTTAAACTGTTTCCGCCTTGAAAGCGTTGTATTATATTTTAATTGCATGTATGTATGTATGTATGTATATCTACTTCTGTTTAATACTTTGAGTTCAGTTGCGATAAATATTTTCTCATGGTAGTTTTCAGCGATGGTACATACAGTAATTAAAACATTTTATAACTTATTAAATTTCTTTATTACATTATTTCTCTTATAATAAACTATATAATACACCAGCGTTCGATAAAGTTCTATCTTCACAAACTAGCAAAACCTTTAGTTGTGTTGTCGATAAATTAATGATAGTAATGTTATCTCTTTAGAGAAAGATGAAATATCTAATCTGACTATAGGTGCATAACTTAAATATTAAGCTAACAAATTTTTGTTTATCTAATTCGAATTCTCTATTTTATTTATTTTTTCAGTGATCTACGGAACCAAAACCTTTAATGAATAATGAACGTATCAACCCTTGATTATGGTTTCCATATAATTATTTTACGCATCGTTTCGCCCTTTTTGACCCCGTTATGTTGTTTACATTATACTTTAAACAACCTTACAAATTAACGATACTGCAACCTTGTAAACTGTAACAAATACATAGATATTTACAATTAGGTCACGTATCAGGCTATGACACATTTTAAGTAATTAATTTTTAAGAAGTTTCAACTTACACGATAAATAATTACCCTTCTAGATGAAAGTATTAAATAACATAGTATACAATGAAAATATAATGGGAAATATAAACAGGTAATTTTATAATTTCTATAAATATTTTTTTTCCTGGCGTTAAGGAATCCAAGCCCACATTTGAATTCACCACTGTAAACTTTCTTTAAACTTTAATATAGCAATCTTCGATATATCCGATGAATACACTGTATATTTTTGCATCATTACTCCTGAGCAGTAGTACCATCAAAGTTGGTAATGGGATTCCAAATTTTACTAGTTTGGTAAACAATCTGCACTTTTGTCGTTCAAACTTCTCACATGCCAAAATGAGGTGACTTAAATCGGCAACTTCGTAGCCACATGTACAAGCACAAGAATATATGTTTTTTAATCGGTATAAATGTCCAGGAAAACTACCGTGACCGAATTTCATACTCGCTATGGTAGAGTACTCAAATCGTAAAGTTCTAACATTCTCATGCCAACGCGTATAAACGATGGAACGATGTATCCTTGCATA
Source organism: Holotrichia oblita (assembly GCA_023690525.1). Taxonomy (NCBI): domain Eukaryota; kingdom Metazoa; phylum Arthropoda; class Insecta; order Coleoptera; family Scarabaeidae; genus Holotrichia; species Holotrichia oblita. The sequence goes on along the minus strand of CM043016.1, from coordinate 153,787,128 downwards.
CTGGCTCATTTGTTGGCTATGGTACGTTTGCCATCTGTCTTCCCATTTCTCCTTTAAAAAGTACCTCTTAAACTGCGATAAAATTTCTGATTCATAGATCATCGTCTCCACTACTTCTCCATCGGTTGCTGATGCCTTTGCTAACGTATCTACTTTCTCGTATTGGGAATTATTCCTACATGGCCCTTAACCCAGAACAATTTGACGAAGACAGCGCGAGAGCTTAAATCCATACATCTCGTAATGATATCCAGCAGCACGGGATGTTCCTGAGCAAACCATTTTCTATGCTTTAAGGCATTAAGCACACTTTGAAAGTTCGACATAATTGCCACGTGCGTAAACTCCATTTCCTGGATATACTTAAGCCCTTCGACAATTGCCCTTGCCTCCGCAGAAAATGTATTCAACATACTATTTAGCTTGTATGATTTACTACTGATTTACTCGGACTTGTATCAATATTTTATAAATATTTTATACTATTACTCATGCTGTTTTTAGATTATTATATTTAAAATATCAGTTGTATCTTCTAGCGAAAGTACTCTATTTAGCCAAAAATATAATTATTTGTGTCTTATACCACTATTTTGGCAAACAGCATTATTTTGGCACATTATAATAACAATTTATGCAATTATTAGACTAAAATATAAACAGATACGATTATGTCATACGATCTAGAACCTGATTAACCACTTACTTGAATAGTCGGGTGTTCCATTTACGGAATCATAGCACATGAGCTCGCATCTATGTAGTGTAAGGAACTACATCTGTATGTGTACATACATATTACCATATTTGAATGTATCTAATTACATATATAGTTTCATGTTATTAACAAAATTATATCCCTACAATTCGTTAGTTGAACGAATGGGAAGTATTTTTATAGATCTGTAGAAAATCAAGCTGTATATCATTCGTATTCATAATATACTACAATATGGAACGGACAAGCTGTACAGGGACTTCGAATACGAGCCGTTGAACGTTGTTTCCAGAAAATTAAACCAGTATAGATGGTTTATACACACCCGGGCACTTCTTTATCCTCGCTTGAAATTCTGATGCTAATCGGAAGATACTAATGTTACTTACTAGAAACAAATCTGACAATATTTCTAGTTAATTGCCTGCAGTAGATAGGGGAATTCCTTCTTCTTTTATTTATATATCGGATCACCCACACGTGATTACTCTCACCATTTTATTCCAATAATTTGATACGAAAGTCGTACCGAAGTTTATAAAAAGATATTTAGATTAGTACGTCTTGTTTATTTATTGACGTAGTTTATATGACTCGGATCTTAGATTTAGGAGTCACGTTAGTAATTGTACTGACAAAGCTTATTCTAACTTGAAAAATCTTTATTCGCATCGACAATATTTATCTGTCTCTTCAAAAAAATGTTTATCAGATACTCTTATATTATCACATTTTAACTACTGTGACATGGTTTATGGACCCTGTTTAGATGTACCTACTAGTCAACGGATTCATAAGCTACAAAATGCGTGTAGAGCGCAACAGCAGGTAGAGGGAACGTAGGTCAATTTTACATGAGGCGTCAAATCCTACTGCATCTACACGCATAATTAAAAAAAGTTTCAGCAAAGTGTCCCCATATCCAACGACAAAAGCTAAACAAGAAACTATATTTATTTCAACATCATAGAGATGCTCGGTGCTCGGTTAGCATTTTGCCGAGCTCATTTGAACGGGAGAGATGAATAGAAACAAGTTACCAATAAAGATGTATATTTCGGGTATTGCCGTGGTTGTTGTAACAAACTGGACGTTTCGCTGAACCTACTGTCAGCTTCTTCAGAAGTTCTCTAAAGACTGATGTTGATGTCTTTTGCTCCTCGTTATATACCCAGTCCCAGCTCCGCTCCAGTGATGCGTATCCGTTCCAGTCCGCTGAACCGTATCCGTTATCGTTCTCTGATCCGATGCTTCTCCTCGATTCGTGTTAGATGATCTCGGATGCGTCCTCGATGGTCCTTGTTGCTTCGGGCTCTCTAGCGCTAACTTCCATACCTTACTCAATCTGTATCCGTCTTCTCGGTTGAAGTTGTTCGGATTCTTCATTATTTCCAGGTATTCTCCCACTATGCGTGGGTAGTAGTGATTGCTTTTGGCTAGTATCTTCACGTCATTGTAGTTGATTACTATCCCGTCGTCATACGGTCATCGGTTCAGTTATGGTATGAGCAGCAATTTCTTTTTGTGGTATAATTGATTGAGTTTTCTTAGAAGAACGACCTAATTCAGTCGACTATATTGCTTATTTAGAGATTCAGAAAATCAACTTCAATAAAATATTTGAAGGTCGGCGCTATTCATAACACTATTCAAACTGCAGGACATATGAAATTTTTAAGAAGATTTTAGCTTATTTCCAATTACTGATTGCTGAACAATTCGAAAAATTTCATGTCGACTTAACCTCCAGCCCCATTTTCCATAGTAATAATGCATTTCGCTAATTTTGCTTCTCTTCCAGAGTAATATGTACAGCCTCTTGATTTTTACATCTCTTCTCGTTTATGGCAGCTTAATGTAATGTTGGATTATACCTCTTGAATGCTTTATATTTACTGATTACACCTCTAGCTAATGTTACAGCGTTTCTAGTGTAACACTTTGTTTTTTAAGAGTTTATGGTATACAGTCGAACACACTTCCTCCAAATACACAATTATCTCACAATACCTTACTAGTTTAATTAAATACATTTTCTGGGCAGTATCCTTATTCTTTACGGTAAATTTTGGTATGAATCAAGACGGCAATTACACAAAAAATGGCACTGTATCTACTCAGTATATACAAATACTTTTTCTTGTTCTTTATTACAATAAACAATCTTCTACTAAATATTTTAATAGAAGACTAAACACTTCAACCAACTAAATACCAAAAACTTTTAACTAAACACCGAGCCGTTTCGACATCGCCTTGATAATGACAGCTCTGCTGTCGAAACGCGTCGGTGTTTAGTTAAAAAGTTTTTGGTGTTTAGTGTGTTGAAGTGTTTAGTGTTCTACTTCTGCACCAAGAGACCCAGTGAAGAACTTGAACTTCAAAGATAGGCCTCAATGTTTAAAAACTAATGGTACATTTCTGAATCGCTTAAATATTTTACATTATATTGTTGGTATATGATACAAATAAAAAAAAAAAAAATCATGAAATATTATCAACTTCGCCTATCAGTAGGTATAAATAGTACAAGATATTTTATCAGAAACGTACGGGTAAACGACTTCTAACCCGAGGGAATGATCTTATAAAATATTTTATATGAGTTGTTAGCATTTTACGTCCTCAATTTTACATACACATATCGATTAACACTAGAATCAAAAGGCAGGGCAACAAACTCGTATGTGTAGTACATAAATTACATAGTTAAAATAACGACAGTTCTGGCAAGTTTACCTGCGTGCGGCCCTTATAAAATTTAAATGATACACTACGGTCTACCTATGGATGGGTCATCTGACCTTGGCACTACTTACATATGAACGACTAGTCCGCATTTATACCCACTTATATCTTATTGTTAGTATATTTGCCATCTTGCCAATATAAGTAACAGTTATGTAAGTAAATTTCCACACAATATACAGACATGCATCGCTATCGAAGTGTTAAAATTTAAGAACTTGGATAAAGAAAATTTTGTCAATTTCATAATTTTCTTATGAACCTGAGTATTGGGAAAATAAAATGTTATTAAGAAAGTAAAACCTATTATATTGCTTATTGAGGCAGTTTAATGGAAATTATTTACTGTATATATATATTATACGTAGACATGTAACAAATATTGTTACACGTAATTCTTATCAGTACTAACCAAGGTAATGCATAAAATTGATATAAATTTTATAAGTATTCGTTTGTTGTCGACGTAAATAATTTATCTATCAAACCGGATAATTATTCTGTTACGCAATACTTCCAGTGGAAAAACATTCGTCGTTTTCAGAAACAAGGAGAAATTCCCAAGTGGCGCTCACCGATTTACTTGAAACTTGTTATATTTGCCGAATCGATCATCTAGAAGTTCTCCTGGGAAATTCCAGTAATGAGACTTGCGCAAATGCAACCAGTTTATAAAATAATCTGCTAATATTTTGTAATATATGTTGATCTTGGTGGTAAAGGTTTACTTCTAATTGTGGTTTTATTTTATTATTCGTATAAAGGATTTGCAGTTAATAATATCTGTCAAAGCAAAACGCTATATGCTGAGATTACGAATATTGTAGTTACTTGGAAAATATTAATTTGTTGGAAAATTATTGCCATAAAATTACGTTTTTTTTGCAGCACGATGGTTCTCTGTAAATAAGCTGTTAAACTTGATGGCGTAAATTTAATACAAGAATCAATTACAGGTATCTCGGCTTAACAGTAGATTGTAGTTTAGACTGAGAAATCATTCATGAATAATTCCTAATAGTGTTATTCATACTGTGTGGGTCGAAATCGCGAATTGATATAGTATGTACATACATTTGTACATAGGTACTTTGAGGTATATGTACTTAATGCATTTTTGGTGCGTAATGCCATAAAATTGAACTTATAATTACAGTGGGCTTTGTATTTAGTGACTAAACGTATAACATAGGTTAATTAAAAGTAGGTAAACGTCACACTGATAACAATATACAGCTGTTTTTTTTGTTAAAGCTTCATGACTTTAATAAATGTTTTAATAATGAAACAAGTAATTGCAATTGTTAATTTGGAGAATTATAAAAGATATTCAAAGTATTCCCCTTTTAGGCACGCTTCTGTAAATTCTGTTTTAGAATCGTACAACAATTGCTATTAAACAACTCCGTTTCCACCACAAACAGACTTCTTTGACGATTTTGATATTCTTGCATTAAAATCGTGTATCAGCGGTTCCTTTTCTTCCAAAATATGATACTCTAATTCTGTATTCTCACCTAATAATAAATTGTAATATTCATTTCCCACTCTAATCATAAGGTGAATTGATCTTTGGTACTTTATGAGGTACTCTGTTGAACATGAAGAAAATTTATCTATTGCAAAAATCAACAATTCATATAATACATATGTACATGAAAATGTAACTAACCCTTTTAATTAGCAATATACATGTAATGTTAAATTTTAGTCGTCATCGTTTATTGTAAAACAATAAGAACTATAACTACTGTATACTGATAACTTTAACAGGATCGGGCAAGTTCTTCCGTTGATGAAGGTAATCCTTCGAGTAACGACTCTTCGTTTCATGTACAAAATACGGTCTCAGTATATTTTAGAAGTATAATTAAAAAATGTAGACTTTGCATCTATTTAACGTTAAGAAACACATACTAGTTCGTATATAGTTTTAAAAGTTTTTTATCACATAGAAATGAAAAATCAGTTTGTTAATGTAAGAAGATTAGTATCTCCGCCAAAATAAATGACTATTTCTAACGTGTCTCCATCCTTATCTAATTTTTTAGCAAAAATCTTTTCGTTGACATAACTTTAATTTTAATTTAATTATAGAAAAATGTAAATAATAATAACACAAGTCAGGCCGGATCTTTGATCCGCTATGGCAAACGATTAGGCGAAGTCATACTGCCTGTAGCCACGATGGCTTAGATATAGTTTACAAGAAGTCCAAACCGCACGACACACCTTGGGAGACCTGGAAGCTAGCACACTCATAGTCCTATTTAACTTGCTCGAGACAAAGAGCATAGAAATGCATCAATAGCAGAAATACCTTCCTCGAGCCGTTCATTTCACAGCAATATGACGGGATATGGAGTTTACTTGTCTCCATAGATCTTCAATATTAACCAGGAGAAACATATAACGGTGAAGTTTTCGACCAATAATACCCCAGGCATGTTTTATTGGGTGGAGATCGGAAAAACTACATGATTAAGAAAGCACAAGTTTGCGGTGCTATCGTGCTGTTCCATAAGAGTCCGTTTTACACGAGCCACATGTTTTCGTACACGAATTGTAACATACAGCTTCAAGACATATATATGTTACAAGCAAAAACGAAATAAAGACTTTGCTTAATTTTTTTTTCATGTGTGGTGGGCGCTTAATTGCAGTGACTCCGTAAGGTGTATTACTTGTCTGGCTATTACTGCAACTCTCGCAGTGTAGTTTTGTGTGTGTAAATTGTGTTCAAATGACGTGACAGCATCACAGCGCCTTTTATAATGGCGCGCTGTTAATCACTTTGCTCCCAACAGCGAATGGTAAGTCGATTCGGATTTCAACTCTCTGAAAAAATGTCACCGTTCCTCCAGAGAATTGAAACCCGGCTCATATCGTATCGCCACAACGATAGTCAGTCGTCTAACCACTGCGGCTATCGTCTCGTTTTAATACTTTACGTTTTCCAAATACTTCAGATTGTTCTAGCATAAAATGATACTACTTGTATTAATGGATAATTTCTCAATTTCTATTAGTAGGTATTTACTAATAAATGGTTAATTAATGTTTCTAAATTTAATACTTTCCTTACCGAAATAAAACGAGACACGCATGTGATAACAACAAAACGAAAACCCGAGGAAGCTTTTAAGTAATACCGGAAGAAGAGGTTGGCCACAATTAAGAAAGCTAAGTGTACTTCTTCAAAACTCTTCCTGGTCGAGATACTTTCGTTTAAAAATTATCAGATTTTTCAGAGTTTATCCCCCTTATGTTAATTTCTAATATACTCAGATCCATCAAATTTTCATTGTTTATTTTATACTACTTACGATCTTATATTTGCAATTCATAGAAAATAATCGCGATAAGAAAAGAGAAATGTGACAATTATGTAGATGTAAAAACAGTAATGATAGGTAGCTCAGTTATAAGTTTGTATGGTAAATAAACTAATGCAAATATAAATGCTTTATACATGTTTAAATGCATTACCAAGCGATACTTTTCTGTCAACTCAGAAATTAAAGATAAGCGTTCTGACAGCAGATGCCTTTTTACCTTAAGTCCAAGGATTATCTGCGAGCATGACGACCGTGACGACCAGACGATATCAAAAGATGTAAACTTTGGGACAACTGTGTGAGACTCAAACGACAGATAAACGGCAAAAAAAGCAAATACAAGTACGATAGCATTAAGATAAGAGCAACCTGCGCCAGTAAAACAAAATGCTAGAGAGACATCGTATACAGAGAATCCTTGTACTCATAATCAGCTACACATTCAGTGAGGATTTCTGTTGAGGATGTTTCAATTAATATGTTATACGTAGAGGAGAAGTGCGAACATTAACAATCATCAATCACGGCATACCTAAATTATCAATTTCAAAATCAACTCTGTAATCATCAATAAATACCGCATATCCTGTGTAAGTATTCTTCAAGAATATAGAGATGCTATTATACAAATTTTATATTGTATACTAATATTCTTGTCATAATCCTTAGATTTTGACGTCAATTGATATACTTTATATATATACACGAACAATAATCCAACTTGGACGCTGCATATATACGAGGCTCATTGTTAAAGTAAGAAACGTTTGCGCATAGCAACCGCGCAGGCGGTCACGTGACGCCCGCTCATGGTCAGCCACTCTTGCCCAGTCCCCAACTACGCTGTCAGGTGATGTTGTCTCTGCCACTGTTGGTTCTATCGTAATACTGCTTTGTTTGTCGCCATGTCAATCAATAAACCCGCCGATTGTGAAGTGCGCTCGGTTATTCGGTCTTTAAACGCAAATCAAATTCGTCCCGCCGAAATTCACCGGCATGAATGACAGTAATGTGCGTAAATGGTTTAGGCTTTTCAATGAAGGAAGAACAAATGTTCATGTTGGAGAACGATCTGGGCGACCAACTGTCATTGATGAAGACTTGAAAAAAAAGTTGACAAGGAAATTCGCCAAAACCGGCGCTTTACGATTGACGAGCTCCATGGGAAATTTCCACAAGTTTCAAGATCGGTTGTTTATCACATTGTTTCCGACAAACTTCATTACAAAAAAAATTGTGCGAGATGGGTGCCAAAAATATTGACAGAAGAACACAAAAGGAAGCGTTTGGCACATTCTTTGTCATTTTTGGAACGCTACGATAAGAGTGGTGATGAGTTCTTGAATCATATTGTTACCGGTGATGAAACGCTGGTAGTGTACTACACTCCAGAGACTAAACGTCAATCCAGCGAATGGCATCACTCAAATTCACCGACGAGACCACGAAAATTCGATTATATTATTGCGATACACTAATTGATACACTAACAAGCTTAGGCGCGCTATTCAAAACCGCCGGCGGGGACTTCTGTCTAGCGGCGTCGTGCTGCTTCACGATAACGCTTGGCCTCACATTGCAGCAATGACAAAGAGGCAACTGGACAAATTTCGATGGGAATTACTGGACCATACCCTCTACAGCCCTGACCTGGCGCCATCAGACTTTCATGTTTTTCCTAAACTCAAAGAATATCTTGGTGGAAAGCGATTTGAAAATGATGACGTGTTGAAAGAAACTGTTACTAACTGATTAAATGCTTAGGCGGCAGAGTTCTATGGTGGGGGGATCCAAAAGCTAGTGCCACGACTTAACAAATGCTTAGATATTCTTGGTGACTATGTAGAAAAGTAAAAATACAACCGGAACGGAACTTTAAAACAAAATTTTGCAGTTGGATATGATTGAACATGAGCTATCACGGGAAAATATTTTTGAATGTGTGGGCATTTTTGTGTGAAGTGGGCATCAATTTCGATTTTTTAAATAGCATGCTATAAAATAAATTAAAAATTCAGCTTCTATTATAAATTTTACACATATTTCATGTATCATACCCTATACCTAAATACCAGGCAAGTAAGTATGTAAAACAAATGAGCTAAGCACCCTTGCTTCAGTAAATTGACATAATATCTGAGCATTTTAGGTATGGAGGTATCATCCTGTATACGTAGGTATGTGTAGAGTGAAGAGCTTCTAAATCGACACCACCGCAAGCTAACGTCGGCCTTATCTGCTAATAATTATATCTACTATAAATCCTAACTGAAGGTCACACAACGTAACCCCTCTACATTGTTATTAAGGTTTAGAAAATTTCGTAACGGTGTCGATTTAGAAGCTCTCCACTATACATACATTGAATGTTGAATATATAGAACACAATAATATTTACCAAGAAGCGATATAAAATTAGTGGACTTCGTCCAAACATCCTTGGTATGTGTAACAAGATTTAGTGATCATATATTGTTTTATTGCTAGTTTAAATGCCTTGATGTCGTCAATATGTTTGAGAGGAGTAAGAGCCTTTTCAAATAAAGCCGCTTTGTGGTGTTAAATAACAACATAAATTATATTTTACAAGTTATATAATTGGATTTTGGCATCTAAAGCAAATTGGTGGTATTTTTATCATATACATATGTATACACAACGATGCTATTATAGAGTTCAGCGAAAAGATTCCGAAAGTTTCCGAAAATTTAACAATTGTATCGCAATTTAATAGAAAACTTGTTATGAAGGTATGTACCACAACAGTGTTCTCGCTTGCTACGCAGAATATATGGTATGTATTTAAATATAAAAGTTTTCTGATTTAATAAACCATCAAACGTAAAGTTATTTTCAACTATTTTTTTGTTGTACCTGCGCACAACTACAGAGGTACTCATCAACTTTTAAATACTATTTTAACACTTCATGGATGGAACCTCCCCGATCGCCAGATTTAACGCCGCTTGATTTTTTTTATGGGGTTATTTAAAGACCCAGATTTATAAGCAAAGGTACGAAAACGTAAACGTCCTAAAGATTGCAGTTAGTGAAAAGATAAACCAAATAGATGGTAGGACCATACTGAAGTCAGTTCGAGAAGTTCGGAAGCGTGTAGAAAAATGTATTGAACAACAAGGTGGTATTTTTGAACATCTTCTATGAAAAAATCAGTGATTTTTATTTTCTTTTAATGATAATTTATGTATAAAATAAAGTTTATAAAATTTATTTAGCTGTTTAAAGTTCTAGCAGAAAATGACAGGGGTTTCCATTTGAAAAAAACTTATTTTTCTGCAAAACTCGAAAACGCACTGGTCATTTGTTTTTTTTATTCTTCCATCTTAAAGAGCGTTAAAAGTAGGTACTACAAGTTTGCTAATTTAAACAATTTTGTATCTTTAATAATAACAAAGTTACCAATGGTGAACATTTAATTTGGATTGCCCTGTATACATACATATATTATGTGTGTATCTTATATTTTTGGATTGGTTAGTTATAAATATGTCTAATTGGTTTTAGTATTTACATTTGTTTGAAAATTTCAACAGTTCACTATCTTCAGCCAAATTTCATTGTTTCAGTAATGGAAATATGCATAAAAAATACCATTTTATACAAATAGAACAAGTAATTTTTATATTTTCAATATCATCAGGTTATCTGTGGGCACGCCTAAATGTAAAAACAGTGGGGTATACGTGTTCCAAATCATTCCAGGTGTTAGGCATTTAGCTGTCAGTTCTGGATAGAAACAGTCCAATTTCTCATATGTGCTGACGTAACATTGTTTTATCATGAATCATAGCAATAGTTAGTAACTTAATAGTCATAAAAGTAAGAGCATTGAGAATGTGTAGAGCAGTACGCACCGTCCAGTCCATTGCTATAGGATTAAAAAACATCTGGCTTTGCCGATTATTTTCATTCCGTCGTGGGAAATAAACACACCCGAGAGCTCGAAGAGGATCGGATGGTATCACAAACAAAACCCTGAAAATGATTCCCAAAAACATGATGATAGCTCTTCTCAACGTGGTTAACACAGCGCTACGACAGCATCTCTTCTCTGCCATCTGGAAAGAAGTCACAAATGATTCACAAGCAGTGAAGGAGCTTTGCGACCTTGGAAAGCTATAGACCGATTATCTTACTCGAGAGCGTACCGGAAATCCTCAAGACAGTCATAAAATCGAGGCCGTAAAAGGTGATGCAAAGACTACAACTGCTTCCAAATAAGCAAGTTTGACTTTTGACAAAAGATGTTTGACAAGGTCTATTATATAAGATGAATAAGACAAGCGTTAGCCTGGCCTTGATCGTCATCCTGGACACTTGCCTACTCCAGAGAGTGTTCAGGTAAAGCAAGTCTTTCGCAGACAAAAGCCACCGGTTCCACCGTTTCTCAGGAACCACTCCTCGATTTGAATCTTCTTCAACATATATACGAGTATACGCAACGTCACTCGAGTAAGCCACAGACTTTATGATCTAGTCAGATGATACGATAATTTTCTTCGCCTGTCGCAATAAAGGGATCTGGAGACTACAAAGTATGGTGCCAGCATACTTCTAAACACATACATTTTATTTTTATTGACTGTTTCAGTTTTCTTAAAATTTATATAAATGATCAAGCATAGTCAAACTTACAACTTCAAGTGCAAGATTAAAAAAGCTGGTTCCTAGTAAACTAAGGATTCTACTTTGCTTTTTCGAACCAAAACATTATTTTACACAGACGAAACTTATTCTCCCAAATCAATTTCATTAACCTTACTAGAACCCTGTTTCACTTCTGGGTGCTCTACAGCTCCGCTTTTTTGAAAACTACACTAATAAACAAGTATATGTTTTAATATTAGTTAACATTTAATCTACACGGTACCACCGTGATGTACCATTAAACGATGCTAACATGTTCTGTGTTCCTGTTCCTGTACAAAGTCAAAAACATCGGGGTAATCATTGTAACACATATGCGGACAGAAATGATTAATAATGTTTCAATACAAAATGAAATTCCGTCAGAAAGCCCACAAACACACACTACGCAATCAAAACCTCTTGCTTTCGGGCACGTCAATGACTTATTGTATAAAGTAGCCAACAACTGCAACTAGGTAGTATGCGACGTAATTAAATTCCACAAAAAATTTATAGCACACCACACAGAACCGCCCAAGGTAAGCATTATTGCAAGAAATTAGAAAACCTCTTCAGTATGTTTTAACTGCCTTAGTAGGTTGTGATCTTAATGCGAGTAGAATTTTCCAGCTATATAAATTAAAGAACGGTTTAGTCGGCTTAAAAGCAGTCGTATAAAACTTGAAAATATGTAATAATAAATAAACCTTTGTTTTGCAACGAGTTCGGGTTTGTCTGCCAGATCGAGAGAATTATAGAATAAAAGTTGCCCGGTATAATTTGGAAGCAATTAGAGACAATCTGGAAATGTTCAAAAGGGTGATTATTAGGGCCAATTGCGCCAGAGTAGGAATAACATCAAGGTGATGCTCATAATTTTCTTAAATCAAAAAAGTGTTGTTCATCAAGAATACACCACATTGTTCAGCAACGCCAACCACCCCTCAGTCTTAGCTTATCTCCATTGAATTATCTTCCTAACACATGTAGACTTGATGATGTGAGTGGGATAAAAGTTAAAGGAATCGCTAGAATAAGGCTATGGCTTCTCAATGGGAGTACTTTGAAGAGGATACTATCATCGTTGACAGAATAAAACTTCTTTTGTAGTTAGAGCCCATGGTCGGACACTTTCCGGACATACCTCGTATATGTAACAGCCTTGTTGAGTCGTCTCTGGTCACATAGGAATACCTAGTACATCCATCTGTGAGGACTTCCTCCTGTCAGATAATGTGGTAGTTATTCCCAACACAATATCAACATTAAGATCCGCAGACATAGTACATACCCTAGGAGTATACATAATAACCACATGCATTATGCATATTTAATAGTTCCGCCAATCAATTTATTGAGGAATAAATCATTGGATTCGATGGATGATCTTATGAAAATACAAAATAGTAAAAGTACTCAATTGACTTTTTGAAAATCAAGAAGAAAAACGATATGCATAAAAGTAATTGCTAGAACGATCACTTTAATGTACGTGGAGTAACAATGACCTGAACATTCAAAGATAAGTTAATATACTACATATCACAGAAAAAAGTGTATTGTAAGAAATATTATAAACATTGTTTGAGAGAATGCGAAATACTTAATACATACATACGTAACAGTTTTAATAAATTCGTATTGTGTTATATTGGAATTTTCTTTTATTAAGAATATTTAATTTGTTTATATTATGGAATTATTTTTGTGCATTTGTTTTTTTTAGTTACTCTTAAATTTGATGTATGATAAAAGTATGTGTTATGTTTCGTAGAAAAGATGTAAGCTTAATTACTGATCAGCAGTTACTGGAAGGTACACATTCAACATATAACACTACGTACTTCTGTATGCCAACCAGTTTTATTCATTTAAATAAATAGTGGTATGAGTACCTACCCACGTCTGCAAGTAATTATGAAATTGTTGGCACGCATTCAAACGTAATAATAATAGTGCTAGAATGATAGAAAGTGCACGGCCTCTAGCGTTTTACACGATCGCCACTTAATGCAATTCATTTGTGTCCAACAGAACCAATGAACAAAATAAGTGTTTGTTATTGAAGTAAGACATTGTACCGGGTGGAATGCTCTTGTCGTCATTCAGACAAAAATGTGATGATTGAGCAAAATTTCCATCTCTTTCCGTCACAGTGTATTCCTACGAGACATGAGTCATTGTATACCTACACAATACACAAAGCTTCTATACGTCCACGTTTTAATCAGAGACGGATTCGTTGCTTTTATAATACATAGTTCTGAAGGTTGTTTTATTTCATGTAAGCTTCATTTACTAAATACAAACAACAAATAATACTAACAATATGTACACCTGCTGGTATGATAATAGTGCATATACATATTGCAAGTTACAAGGGAAATAATAATGGAAGATTGACTGGTTTTTTCTGTATTCTCTATTATATGAGGAAAGTTTTCATCTCAGTGTGCAATCAATAATTATGTTTTTGTACACATCTATTTTCATATTGTACAAAAACATCAAGACGCTGAATTCTTATTAGTTTCTTTATTTCGAAAGTTATGAAAATACCATAATGGGTTTGATACTTATTGTAAAGTTCATAATTAAATTGACGAAAACGAAAACTGATTACTCAGAAACTAGTAACGCCGTGATAACGCACTTTAGTATATTTTTTTGGTGGTAGTATGGGGTGTCTCAGAAAAAATTATTTAGCATCTACTATGAAGCATTGATCAAAACCTTATAATCAGTACGTGATAATTTGTTTTTGTTCAATCATTCTACATTATTTCCGTAATTTCGAGACATACTTCAGTAACACTGGCAGCATTGGTGTTAGCAAAAGCTTAGCTTTATTATTGGTTTGGTTGAAAGTTCTTTTAATAATTTTCCATTTATTAAATCGACTCAATGAACTTTCTCGAGATTAATATTAATTGTATATTTCTTTTTTACTTCTTTAAGGTATCCTTGAAGTAAACCTTATGAAACATTATGATATACATAGAAAAATAGTTTTAAATGTATTATGCTTCTTTTTCGTTTGAAGTGGCATCGAATGGCTAGACACAAAAATGCATTAACGAACCATATTTCTTGTACTATACTGGGTGGTCCATTTATCGTGGCCTCCCAAAAAATTTGGAAGCAGTCAGTTTTATGAAAAAAAGTTTCAGAAATATTAAACAGGGATTACGGCGATCACTGGATAGAACGCGGCGGACTTACACCTTGGCCTACTCGTTCTCCAGATTTGACCCCTCTCGATTAGTTTCTGGGGGTTCAATTAAAGAGAAAGTGTACCGTACTGCCCCAACAACACCGGAAGATATGCAGCAAACGATAATAAATGCATGCTCAAAAATTACGAAAGATGTGCTAATAAACGTCCACGATTCATTTAGTAGGGGAATCCTAAAGTGTATCGAGGTTGAAGGTCAACACTTTGAACACTTACTTTAATAAGTCCGAAGTTTCCGAAATAATTGTCCCGATTAAATGAAATTAGTTTAGCCCAGGAATAATCGGATACTTTGTGTCTATTTACGTTATTCTTTTAATAAATTTTTATCATTTTTTTGTGTTTTTCTTGAATATTTCGCCGAATCTTAATTTTAGGCCACATGAGTTTTAGTACTTTTCTACTCACAATTACATCCTTTTTCAGAATTTGTAAAATAAATGCTCCATTAATAAAATGACCTTCGTATGACCCACGGTATGACCTTCAAACGTTCTCCTTCGTGTACGACTGCATTACCATCAGATAGGACACTTCTTGTAGTAAAACTTTTACTTGAAACTTCTTTTCATAAAACTGACTGCTTCCAAATTTTTAGGGGGGCCACGATAAATGGACCACCCGGTATATGTACGTGAAAGTTTTACAGCACCGAATCAAAGACCACATATACCGGATTTTGTAAGCAAAGCTTATTTCTTTTACCTTGATGTACGAGCTTCTGATTTAAGTAAGTCCTAAGTTGCACATAAAGTATACGTAAAAAAATTGTGATAATTAAGTAAACAACGAGAAAAAAATGCATTGGATATTCCATAGATATGGCGAAAGTCGAAAACGGAAATAACTGCAATTTCTGCCTTATCCAAACTGCAGGCTACAATAAACATGTAATAATAAATTACATAGTAAAATCTTGAATCAAAGATACCTGTACCAGTTGTATGTAGTACCTAGTCTACCTTCATTTATGCATGAGGAAGCTATAACAGAAGTTTTGAAGGTGAAATAGATGTGTATTATGAAGATGGCGCCTCAAACTCTAACTCACGAGTACTTTAAGCAAGAATAACTGAATAATCTAATAAAAGATTTAATTCTTATATCAAAATAAAGCTTTTGCAACACTTTCGAGGTGGGAGTGATTTAGTTCATTATGACGACGCGTCCAGTTTATTAAATGCATAAGGTGTATCTTCTAATGAGCCAACCGAGTGATACTGTTTTTTGGATAGCTCATACAGAAATCTATATATTGCTCTGAAATCGTCGAGAAATGCCACAATATAAAAAAAACAAAAAATACCTATAATAGGCGCTCATGGTATATTGGTGTAAATGACCCTACGCGTGAATGCAATGAAAATAGATCAAGCATTAGAAGCGGACCACATGGTTTCGACCTTCCAGGTCTAGTCAGTGCAACTACGAATGCAAGATGCTGTACCAACTTGGGTTGTGTATTGCTTTATGGTGTGCTACTTCCCACCTTGCCCACTACAGGCTAGTGAGGAATTAGTCCATTTTCGGGGGTAATATACAATTTGTAAGTAAGTTGGATGTGAAGAGCGATGAAATTAGATCTTGCATTCATAGTTGCGCTGACGAGACCTGGGAGGTCGAAACCACGTGGTCCGCTTCTAATGCTTGATCTATATTCCTTGCATTCACATGCAGGGTAATTTCCAATAATATACCATGAGCGCCTATTACAGGTATATTTTGGTTTTTTTATGTATTGCTCTACATAAGAAATCTGAATAAGTGCATTGCCATTGGATATTGAGTTCATTTAACAGACAGAACAGATTAAAATATCAGAGAAAATAATATCATAATCTTTTGGTATATACGCAAAAGATTATCTTTCGCTCTCGACTCATACTACTGAGTAGTATGTGTCCGTTAACGAATGAAGCTCATATACATATGTCAAGTCTACAAATTTGTTTCACTGTTATTTGCAATTCTAAGAATTAAATTGTCAAATCACTTGGTTTCTATTTTTTTCACCATAGTCGTATGTGTCCGTCTTCCGTTTGATTTTACTTGTAATTTTTTCATTCAATCTTCACTCCTGTGTCAATTTTTCATTATAGTTTCGTTTAGTATTTTCATTTATTAATTTCCATTAATTTTTTGTTATACCTATTTACATTCTATGAGTTTCTATGCGATTTTCTACTCAATCTTGACTTTCTTGGAAGTAAATAATTTGTACACTCTGTTGTAACTGAATAGTTCTTTTGGAGTGGTTATTCATTAACTGCACATCATCATTCATTTCCTTATACTTAGTTTCATCAATTTACTATAATTCTTACTTCAGCAAATTTGACATACAAACTACAATAGAAACTAACACAACGGCTTGAAGCATTTTAGTCTAACTACATTCATTCTTGCAGCATAGAGATACATATATTATCAACATGAAGAAGTAGGCTATAAAGAGAACTAAAATAAAAAATTTAGAAATAATCGAAGAATTAAGGATCTTCACATTTCCCAGATTCCATTATTGAGTAAAATTAGAGAAAATTTTTAAGCTTTGCCGCTGACTTTTAATGAAAACTATTTGATTAGCACATATGTAACCAATAATTAATGAATATAATAATACGCAGAGCTGAAGTGAAATTTTACTGATCATTCTTCTTAAAAGTTAATTAGTGTTGATGCTTCGATCGTAAGAACTGTCACGTGATACTAGCATTAAAAATCGAAATTTAAAAACTTTCGACCTTGTCTTGAACTTGTGTTGTTTTTAGTTATTGTATTTGCGAAAACTTATAATATTGCAATGTAAATATTTGAATGGTTTTAGTGCTTGACAATACAGGATTTTGTATTTTGCAACACTTGCTGGTTGGTAAACAACTTATATGAAAGGATGTATGTACAAACTTAGGTTTACGTTCAATATATTGTAATGATTAATATTCTAGAAATTAGATATAGATAATTCCCTCAAATTCAATTTGCCAGGAAAATTATATATATAGGTATGTATTTCAAAGGATATCTAATAAAAAAATTGGGCGTGCTTCCAAGAAATAATAAGCTTTTCTAAATAATGAGTAAACTTTACTCGTTGATTGATATTTCCATCTTATGCTTATACTATACACAGAATTAGTACAAATAATATTGACATTATATTCTGCCTAGAGCAAAAAATCTGTGTATTCATAATTTATGTGTTCGTGCGAAAATATATCTACAAGTCAAAGGCAAATGAAATAATAAATCATGATAAAAAACCCATTGAATTCATAATAACTTATATTACATTTTCTCTAACTGCTGTTACGTGTGCATAAGTGTAAATATACTAAATATGTATGTTAGATTAATTTTTGTGAAATTCATTTGCAGCTAGTTTGCCAATCAACATTTGTTTCTAGATTTGGATTTTTCTCGGTTAGTGAACAAATAAATCTATAATGAAAGCAAAAAATTCAGTATATACGGTACTGAGATTGTCTATACGAGAAATTCTTGGCTTCCCATTGGTATGTCGCTTATTATTAAAGAGATCATGTTGAAATTTGGCAAACAGGAAATAACGCTACCTGTAACACCTACTAAATCGGGTGATACAACGACACCATACTTATGCATAACTACGCAGATCATATGTTCGGTTTAATACACACATAGGATCTATATTCTATAAATATTTATCGTTACGACTTATGTAAGTACAAGCTTGCCGAATATAATACTTTTGGAGCTCCAAAGAAGTGTTGTAGGAACACACGTATGGATTTAAAAACTTACAAAATACAGAACAATTTTCCTCAAAATATGAATATTAATTTGACGTTGCTTCACGTATTTTATAAAAACAGTAGCTACTTGATGCTTTCGTTATTCGATACACCTTATGGCCGTTTGCATCGCATTGTTTAAGCTCAGCTTATCATTAACCTTTACCATTAATACCTTTACCACTAAGGTATTACTGGTAAGCTGCGCTTAAACAATGCGGTGCAGACGGCCATTACTCATGTAAAACCATTCATCTTCATTCTTATTGCTTGGTTGATCCAGTCTTAACTATAAAAGTATCTCTTCATCCATCGTAAAAAAATCTCGAGTATTTTTCATTGTTATTGATTCGATAGGATTTGATATTCTTAGCATCCTGAACATTTAATGATTTATGGTAAGGTGGTATGGTAGGTAAGCTAACATAATAAAATCTCATTTGCTTTGAGCAATGCATTTACATTGGCCCACAGGTATTCTTGTAAGTGTTGTATGAGTCCCAACGATATAATATTTCAAGCACCTTTGAACTCACTGACAGAAAAGACTAAATAATCAATGCAACGTAAATTCAAATTTCTCATGTTCTTTCTGAACTTCAGGTACAAAAGAATCACGAACCTTTTCCTGAAGAACATTCAATATTCCCAGTACCTTATTTTGGCCTATATATGTGATTTCGCTGGTAACTTTTTGATATAAACTCTGCGTGACAACATAATATTAGAAGGAAAGAGAGAGAACTATAATTGAGATAAGATAGTATTTTAATTTATTATAATGACTATAACCTAACATTTAATCTTTACTCAGTTTGATTTTATCATCTTTGTTCTGATTTATCTTTCTATGGAACAAAGTCAAGGATCTGTCATATTAAATCTGATTGATTTCCGCGAAACCAGTTCCCATTAAACAGAATTTGTGAGATTTGGGTCTTTTCTGTTACCTTCTATTCCTGCTTTATGTATTATCGGCTTTTAAAAAATTGTAAAATGGTGCCTTTCAGGACTATGTACATTGATTATCATGGGGTGTAGTTTGAAATAATGCAAATTCTTTATAGTAATATTGTAATACTCAACAAGTGATACTCTTTTCAAAATAATGCTAATATCTTTAAAGTAAGCTAAAGATCAACTATTAATATGGCATTGCTAAAGGTGACTCATCAACCCATAAGAATTAATCAATACCTTAAAATTTCTAAGCACTTTAATGTGACAACATTTCTGCAATTTTCTCTAAACTGGCAGAAAGGAAAAGGCTTCGCATTTTATCTTCTTTAATAAAGTGCCAGGTTCTCATAAGTTTCCTTCACAGAAACAGCATGACCTATTGGAAGGTTAAAGAGTTCCATTATATAATAAAGCTGTTTTCTTGTTAGTCTTTCTCAAACTTAAAAATAATTTCCAAATTGTAGGGACACGAAGTATACAGACAGTTTCAACAAGGTTACAACTATCACCACAGTTGACCAACATCAGTGAACCATGGATAAAAGCTTTGTCGGTCAGTGCATGTTT
The DNA here is from genome assembly GCA_023690525.1 of Holotrichia oblita. Taxonomy (NCBI): domain Eukaryota; kingdom Metazoa; phylum Arthropoda; class Insecta; order Coleoptera; family Scarabaeidae; genus Holotrichia; species Holotrichia oblita. The sequence goes on along the minus strand of CM043016.1, from coordinate 153,767,139 downwards.
TCACTAACAATCAGTTTTGGAAACTTCTCATTCTTTTTAATTTGATGTCACATTACTTGTTTCAAAATTGTTACATTTGTTACATTTCATTGTACACCTTTATCTATAGCAGTCATAATCAAAGTCCATATATGTTACTATGTAATCGTAAATAATTGGATTATAGCACAAGTACAATTGAACATTTCTTTCAAAAGTAGGTACATAAAACTGACACTGTGATGTCAAAAATCCAGGCATATCAAAAACCTATTGAAGTTGTGCCAGATAGGATTTTTTCAGATAATAAACAAGAAAAACTTAGCCAAAGACATCGGATGACACAAACATTAACAAACCACAATTTAAGCGTCCATATTATGCTGAGCAGCTTTTTGCTCGAAGTTGTCATGTCCTTGTTACATCCCACGTAGAAAAAGTAAGAAGTCCGTTAAATCTCAATGTTTTATTAATTTCCATTAATGTTGATTTATTGTAATTGCACGAATGAGTTAAAAGTTTATGCTATCTATTTTTGTCCTTTTGATCCTTAAATAAAAGGCCCACCGCGGAGGGTGGTCGAGCAACTTAAAACCAACTGAATCAATTATGTGGAGTGGAATCAAAAAGTTGTAATTAGGAGTGTTAGCACACTTTTGGCAAATTTTCCGCCACGTTTTTCGAAAATTTTATTACGTAATTTAGTTACCAATTCAATATAACATGCTTTCTTGATACTTACACCTGGTACTAATACATATACTTCATATTTACATGAGTAATTCTTTTCAGGCGTCTTTACATGTACAAAAACTCTCCGTATAATTATTTTTGGACCGTATATAGACTGGAAGTAAATGAGTTCCATACCATACAAACTGTAATGAATAAAACAGAAACCGTTAAAATAACAAAAGAATAACAAAACATTTAATTAGCAAGGTTAATGTTATATTTGGCAAAAAGGTTAAGAAGGAGCAGAGAACAAATGATTTTCATTTATTTTGTGCTCCCTATTAACCTTTTATTAGTGCAGAGTGGAGCAGATGGTAATAAAAATATCAACGTCAATGTCTAGTAAATCTATCAAATTTACATATCATAGAGAATAATTGTATTGAAGAATATTATGAATGGTCAGCGTAGTTTCTCTTAACTGTTTCGTTAGAAATTAAAATAAACAACGATTACAAAATTAAATTTATTTTATTTGTATCCACATCACATCCATTTTCCAACATATTTACTCAGAATCTAATGGCAATAGGAGGTTGCAGTAAAATCCAGTGAAATGAAAACGATCTTGTGTATTAAAATTCTGTTACAAAAGAACTCCTTGTCGACGCTTCATTTTTCAAACGACATCTTCCCTTTCTATGGTACAGTTTCAGTTGCTAATAGTCTTACTGTCACGCCTAATTGGTAGGTTTATTTCTATTATTATGAAAAAAAAAAGAGAAAATATAACAACTTTTATTCTTATTAGTATACATATATAGTGCGCCTGTAAAATCGCCTAACATTTGAACGACAAGACAGAATTAAAACAAATGTGGCATACCAAAATATAGCGGAAAGACTAACTAATAACTAGTGATATAATCATATTCTTGCGGCACCATTGTCAACCCTTTTTTTAATGGCAAACATGTGCGAATGACACCTCATTTGAGAACTGCTTCAAATTGCTGTTCATCTGTATTTTTTAATTTGATGTCTTTTATTAATAATTGGTTTAAACGTATGAATTAACTAACTCACAATTAATATTTAAGTAAATTGATAATTATAACAACACAACTAAATATTTTTAAAATAATGCTAATAGCTTTGACATTTAACATAGTTGTAAAAAGCGATTGGCTTTGCTTATTCTAAAGAAAGTATAGTAAGGCGAGTTAAAACCCCATTAATTTTTAACACAAATGCATATCCACATATAAAATCTCTCCATTTTTTATAACAACAACAAGGACACATTACCGCTTTTATAAAACTAGTACCAGCAAAAGCTCATAACTAGAAGAGGCGATGAATTTGAAAAAAATAGGCGAGGTGGAGGTGAGGACATAAGGCAAGAGAGGGAGTAAAGTACTTACCCAGTAAGGTGGTATCATTAGAAGTATCCCGAACGATATGAAAATTGGATGGATATTTTTTGACATTTTTTGACAGAAACATTGCACAGCTGAAGTATAATAACTGATTAAAATTTTGAAACTAAATACCACGTATTAATTGTGCAACTGCCATTTTTAGAATATTTTAACTTACATTCTTATCATATGTGTGTTAATTTGTCCTTTTTGTAATAAGCCATTAATCATGAATCTTTTAAATTCCGTTATTATGCCGATTACGTAGAAATTATCATTAAGAAAGCGAGTTTCAGAGAGACCGAATTGGTGGTTTAAGAGATATACTAGTTGCTATTTTACTGATATTGCTAAATGTATAAATCAAAATATACATATACAGTGCTATGAAATATAGTCGGGCGCAGTTTGAAAATCATGAGGAAAGCTGAATAAAAGGTAGTGGAGAAAGAGTGTAATGAGGTCGCATAAGAGTGGTAGTATTGTTTTTCAACTACTTTCAATAATCAGTCTAGATTCCTTCGCGGACTACAGGACCACTGTCAGACAGTTAGACGGGAAGGTGTACAAAGCCGCAATCTTCAATTTGCTATTAAGCTAGAGTTGTGGTATGAGACGCCAAGATCCATGAGAATAGATCTCCTGTGGTGGTCATCGGAGATACTTTAATCGCAGAGCATTATTTAGAGGCCTCATTTAAAACCAAATCATCTTCCATATCATCAGATATTGCAGGATCCAATTCTTAGCTCTGACCTTTTCTGAAAACACTAATATCAATATTTTGGTCATGGCTAAATCTCCATCTTAGACCAATAAAGTATGTAGGGGACATTATCAGTAGAAAGTTAAACAATTCGACACGCTCATTACTGATCATCGGAACTCTCCGTCATGAGGCACGGATGTAGATTATTTATTGGAATTTATTCCACATTCTTAGTAAAAAGAATCATCTCATCCATCCATAATCACAGTTCTTATATGTTCCAGAGGTGCCGAAATGCTTCTTGTCCGAATAAACAAAATAGTAAATTACACTGCTCCAGCACATCAAAGATTTGTAGCATACTTTAATGCTAATTTTGCAGAATCACATACCAAATTTTTAAATTCGCATGTTCGAAGTAATTATTATAATATACCCACAACTGCATCTCATAGCGTTAATGGTACGTCGAGACGATACATTTCTGTCTAATGAAACAACTTTTAAGGTTTAAAAAAGTTGAGGAGGAAATAAGAATCTTACAACTGATGACTCTAAAAGTATTACAGAAAGGAAACAATGTTTCCTGAAAACCTAACCCGTGCAATCAAATCTGGGAGAACTCTTATGAGCATAAATCCCAAATTTTTATCTGTGTCAACTGATCTGGATTTGTCGTGACATACAGCATATTCAGATTGTCATTAAGTCAATTGACATTCCATGAGTATGAGACCTTAATTGCACAACTTAAATATGTTTGTCCCAGATGTTATTGCACAGTACTATACTTCAATGTTATAAATTTACTTTTAACTAAAATTGGAATTTAATGAAATTTTCTATTTTAATATACAAAAAAGGCCACTCCCTATATATCCTTAAGCTCTATTTTCGTGGCATTACTCACTTTATCGTGATGCGTGCAGCTGTAGAGACTTTTCAAACAATATTTTTGGTCAAGACTGCCGCTACAGTTCTTACTGTGCAATACTGATACGGATAAATGTGATTTCCCGGCTTTCTTACAAGATTACCTGGTTAGAAGTAATGTTGCGCTATTAATTGTGTCTCAATAGCGCATGGTAATTCATTCAGGATCATTTTCTTAAGCTTTGCAATTACAAGGGTTCTGCTCGTTATAATCAATAATAACGACAACATTTATACTTTTAATATTTGACAATTTAATTGTTTAACTTTTGCACTGAAGAATATTATAACGAAAACACTTGTTTTAGTATTCTGAAATAAATGTATTCCATTACATAAACATCTTTTGATTGACCAAATACAAAAAGCAAAGCAGCACAAGCACATAAGTCATGAATGAACATACATATATACATTTTTTTTCAATTATACATATTTTGTGACGAGTAAAATGCCAGTAATGTTAATGAAAACTATTCCGGGTGAAACTTCCTAAAATTGGAAATTTTTGTGTTTATTCGTATACATACATCTAAATATAGAGATGTATTGTTAAACTTGGTATGTATATTATCTTGTATACGAAATATGTATCACAGATGGATAGCGTCAGTATTACTTTATATAATACAGGACTAATAATAACGTTATTTGTGGTACTAGAACGATAAAATATAAGGATAATTATGTAAACGAAAGTTGCATATTTCACAGTTCTGTATAAAACTTACGCCATACCGTTGGTTAATAAACTATTAATTTATGCTATAAATATTGAATATTGCATTACAAAGCGTTTCTAAGACCAATACAAATCAATACAAGAACCAATCAAATAATGTATAAAAAGTATTGAAATAAACGAGAGCACAAATGATGATCTGTATGAGACATTTTCTGTTGTTTTGTTTGGTATCTAATATTTTTCATTTTTATTCAAAACGTTAACTGATTGCGCTTTGAATAAAACTCATAGAATTCTTAAATTAATTTTTTCAACAGAAATGCAAATACCTTATCGTGAGATATTACTGTGGTTTAAATTTTACGAATTCCTTAGACGTTTATAACTAATTATATTTATCAATGCATTCATTTCCTTTTGCCTATACTCTAATTGTAACAGTACAGAGTAATTGGTACTTATCCAGTAATTGGTGACATTTTGAGCTCCACATTATTTATTTTATTGTTTCTAGTATCTCCAAAAAAGTTTGAAATAAAGATTGTACGAGTATGAATTTTTTACTAAAAGGTCAATTCGTTTGTATAGATCACGTATTACAAATAATATTTCATCTTTAGTCATACTATGTATTGTGTGTTTAGGTATATACCTATCTTCCTCTGGTATAATATTATCTATTCATGTGTTTTCGATATATGACAATAAATCTCCAAGAAGCGTTTCTCCGATAAAAAAATTGGTCATGCCTGCCAAACACGTCGGTGAAAATGAAAGATAAGCAAGTTTCTTAAAAAAGAGAAAACACAGTTTTATGAAAAGAATTTAATGTTTAAATACGGGATGTAACATAATAGAATAAATGTTTATGTAAATTTTCTATGTTTATGGGCTCTGCAGTGCAAAATTATAGTGTATTATACAGAGTGTCGTTCCCCAGTGATCGCCGTTAAGTTGAAAATTTATAATTCAACATAATATTTTTATGGCCCAGTTGAAAGCAGAACATAACTTTGAATAATGCACAAATATCGCTAAAAGTGGTAGCTTTTGAAGTATATTTATTATTTTGATTTTTAGAAATTATCATATAGAAATATTTGAATGAATCTAAGGAAGTAATAGAATAAATACAACACCCAGCAGTAGTACTTTTAACTCAAGTGTATAACGAAGTCTATAAAATTCACATATTACACTAGTAGATTTGTTCATAAATTTTGAAAGAATTAGTCTAGCAATATTGTTGAGTAACTGTTTGAGATTGTAAAATAGGTTACGTTACTATAACATGTACTTTCATATTTAGTTGAAAGTGACTTATTGCATAATACTTTAAAGTGTTTCTATATTTTGTCATACATTTTTTAAAATAACATCATAAAATTCGAAGGCAAAGGTATTCAATGCAATAATTACATAAACAATATATGAGAATAAATAAATGAATATCTAGGAGGATTTATCTCTAAAAGCAACTTGGCTATTGTGGCCCCGCTTCGACCTCCCGGCCTGGTTGCACACGACAAAAAAGTTCGCAACCTGGTTAAGAGTTAATTTGCTTACTCTGTGTTGATTCAATCCATCGACCCCAAAGTAAGTCCACCTCTTCGTGTACGCTATTGAGCAGTGGACAAAGAGATGAGCAGAAGTTTCGTCCGCACTCCCACAATTTCTACATAGGAGAGGAGAATTCACTAGGCCTATGCTACTCATGCGAAATGACCAGTTAAGATTTCTGTAAATAATCTCAAGTTGTCTCTGCTCCTAAAGACTGCATTGCAGAGACTTTCCGCATCGGTTCTGGACTTGTGAATGGTCGTTCGATGGCATGTGTTGCTAATATGTCAGCTATTTTGTTGCTTCTAATCTCAGAGTAGCTTGATATTCTGAACGTAATGCTGTGATATTCCGCTAGTTGCCCGAGCTTCCGAGTGGTATCTCGGTACTACTTTGGAATCGTACTTGACAACTTGCAGTGCTCTAGAAGTAGCTTGGGTGTCAGATAGAAATTCTACCGATCCAGGTCCTACAGCCAGTACTTCCACTCTATTCTACCGATCCATTTTCATGCAGGCAGTTCGAAAATGCTCTCTGTACAAGTCTGGATGGCGTTTGTTTCGTTCTGGAAGATGAAGGGAAAGCCCCAAGCAAATATTACAATTCTAATAAAACAAAACCGATATAGAATGTATATCGGTATGTCGGGCTGGTGGCTTAGTGGCTTGCACACTTGACTAGCAGTCCGGCAGTACCGGGTTCGAACCCCGGTGCTTCCTTTCTGAGTTTGGTTTTCTGTAGTTTTCCAAATTCCACGGCAAATGCGGAAAGGTAACATCTTAAGTCGGTCTACAGCCGCAGGCGTAATAATAACTCATGGCCAGCCGATGCCCCCTGTAATTGGCGCAAGCTGTTGGGGGATGCTAAGGCATGGATTATTATTATTATTATTATTATTCCATCATTTTGATTCTTTTTCCAATTGAAACTTCCTTTTTTATCCTCCATTTAATCTTTAGAATGCTTCGTATATCTGTTGTTATATATCTACTATAATTGTTGATGTTCGTTGATACACTACATCTTTGGGACTCTTACCAAACCATCAATAATTACCAAATAAATCACTCAAAGCAAAAATTTACACGTAGAAGTGACAAGTCATTTTTACTCAATTATGGTAGTAGGGTTATATCATAACCACGAAACTTATTAACGCAAAAGCCTCGAAGTGGCTTACATCTATAAATTAACTTCTATTGGTTTTAAGCGGATAGTCATGGCCAAAATACTGCAATTGAAAATTCGATCAACCAAACATATTTAACTATACTCATTCTACAATAAAAATAACTCAGAAGTGCTCTTCTGAAGTATGTTTTTGTCTGAATTTCATTAGTAAATGATTTATTCATCTGTCTACATTGATATTTATCTTTGATGCACCACCTATTCACAAACAATCGAATCTCAGAAATTACACTTACCCTTGTATATTTAAAAAGAAACAACATATCTTTAAAACCAGAATATTACTCATGTATTTGAATATAATACATTGAGGTATGAGTGCTGAAGAGAAATATTTAATGTTTTAAACTGAAACATTTCGATAGCTTGAATTGTTACATGTTTGTTTTAAGAATACTTAATTTCAGTGAGAATTTAAGATAAATTATATTAACTGAACATTGTAAAAATATCTTGAGAATGTAAACTTTTTAGTGCAATTTTATTTTAATCATATCCATATAAAACAGTTGCGCCTATTAATATTATTTTTTGAAAAAATGGTATTGATAAATGAAAGCGATGGTACAATCCTGTATGTACATGCACTTAGTTTTAAACTGTGGGGAAATCTTTCAGAACATTTTTCGATATACACTGGAACCTCGTCTATATCCGCGGTCGGGAAACGTAAACATTCACTTACATCCGCTCAAGAGGGGTCACCACTCTTATCCCGTTGGCGGAGAGGAAAGGCCGTCCTACGCGCTGATTGGCTCATATGAATACGTGCACTATCGGGTGGTGGATGCCGAGCAGATATAAATGAGCGTTATAGTGCGGATATGAATGAGGGTGGATATAAGTGAGCGCGGAGATAAACGAGGTTCCAGTGTATTAACATATTTTTATCAAGCATGATGTAAATCTGCATCAGGAAAATTTACTAACCACAATCATAAATTTTCCAACACCTCCAAATACTCCTGCTACAAAAGTCGATACGCAATAAAAAATCGACATTATTAAAAAATTGGATAGACTTTATTTTTGTAGGTTTATAAATAGTGGTATTTTTAAGAAATCAGATATTTCTCTTTCGAGCACTTTTGTGCTGAATACCATTATTGCATAATATAATTACTGCTATCTTGTGTATATTACTAATTATGTTTGTAATATGTTTAAAGATTTTACATTTATTAGAACAACTTTAATTAACATTGGTACATTGCACTAGAATTTGCAGTCCATTCAAAGTTTCATAATGTTTATTATTATCTTTTAAATATTCTGCTGTACTGTTCCACGCAATCATTATGGCCACAAATATGTTAACTATACCACCACTACAACAACCAATCACTCTATACTATATTATTCCAAAGTATAAATCTATATTGCTGGCCAAATGTAACAGGTGAATAAGAATTTCGTTAACTATAGAATAGTTTTCTTTCTTCGTTTTGCTTATCAGTTCCATTAGAGTAATGGCACGTTTATTTATTTTTTAATATTTAAATATCTTATTGTTTTAATGCAGAACCGTTTTCATACAAACCTAATACCCGGTTTCCTCTAATTTATTATACTTTTACGATTATATAAAAGTAGTAGTACATACACAAAATGTTACTTCTAGACCAGGGCATTTAGCAAAAGTACCTAAATATCTATAGACTACCAAAAATTGGGCGCGCCAAATATGGCTAAAATACCACAAAACTCAAACATAATTACCTTAAAAACACCCGAAAAGCCTTGCAAAATCTTTTATTTTTGGACACCCCAAAATGCATTTGTATTTCTGAACCAGAGCATTTGGTTCACTAAATCTCCGTTAAACATCACACAAAGTCCAGTATAATTGCGATAAAAGCATCAAAAAATCCCAAATCGTAAATCAGTAATTGTTATATGCATAGACTACTAGAAATTAGATGAAAAAATGGTTGAAAATCACTCAAAATCAATCAAAGTTATCTTAAAAGCAACAACTCTTGTTTTTAGACACGGCAATATAGTTTTTCATTCCTGGACCAAGCTAATTGGTGCATGTACAAATCTTATTCAAATCTCTCGGTTTTCGGTGCATCAAAATGGATGCATTTTAAAACAAACTAAATAAAAATCATGAAACTTAGTCCTGAAAGTTATTAAAATGATTGAAAATGTCAAAATTCGTCGTTTTTAGATACCCCAAAATGGGTTTTCATTGATGGATCAGGATAATAATCGGCAAAATAAAATAAAATTATAAACAGTCGAAAAAAAACCAAAAGTAAGTAAAAGTGCAAAAAATTCACCGTCTCCGTTCTGGCCATAATCCGATCTATTCTTACAGCATCTCCTCTTTCACGACAGCTCATACCGTCTACCTGTAAACGTGTGTCTATCAAAGAGAATAATTGACACAACCTTCGGCTCTGAATTAACAGGATAGGTCATTAATGTTGGATATATAAGATATCTAATTCTAGTTACTAAATCTTACTTACCTCAAATACTGACCCTCAAAAACGTTTCTACGCATTAATTGATATATGTATTTAACCAACAGTCAAATGTATAATAATAATTTAATAAATTTTGATATATTTTTTAAGTGACTGGTAAAATAAATAAAAACATAAATCTTGCATCAACATTATATGTATATTTATCATCAACAAAAGCTTTATGTATACAAGAACTGACACATAACTACATCTACAATGAAATACTAAAAAATACCTAGGGAATTAATGTCATAGCATTTAAGTTCTGGTCATCCTGTAAGTAGCCAATTGACATCTGTCCATTCTCATCCATGTTTATCCCCATTAAGACAAAGTGTGTTATATGATCACTTATATCTTTCGCTGCAAATACTTTCTAATAGTTATTATCGTTTTTGTAAAGCATTGCTTTTTTGTTGCTTTCCTTATACTTCATTGCGAAGATTATTACAAAATCATCTTTAATAGTTAGAGATTATGAATTTTTCTATCCCATCATCCTTGAATTTAAATACAAGTTCAGCGCAGCCCTTTGAATCCCAAATTGGTTACAAGAATTCTTATTGTGCAACGTATGTTGTCTTCATTCTTTTCAATTCATGTTGTTGCATATTTTTTAGAACTGCTTCAAAAGCCGCATGAAATTTTTTAAATCATCATGATCACATTTTGTCTTAGATATTTTCTGGAAGAATATTCTCAGTAAACGTATGATCATCACGAAATGCTTTTATGTTAAAGTCTGATTACTTTTCCTTGATTTGCTCTTTGATTGGTTCGTTGGATATTACAAGCAATCCAAACTTGTTAGCTGCAATTGTCAAATAGGCTTTGCTCGAGTAAAAAATAATAAGAAGATTTCAGGACGTGAATATTCAACATTCTAAGAATCAACTTTTTCTATTATGTTTACCCACTCCAGAATATTTTCCACTTGAAGTTCTTAACTTTCTTAGTCTGTATAAGATCATGCAACAATAGTTTTGTTTGAATTATTTTCATAATTACAGGAAACCTAAAAGCTTCTTGGAGTCCTACAATATATCCAGTCTCTTGCCATTTTTGATCAAAATGCATATAGATGCATTTGGTTAAACCTTTCGCTATAATCATTAGATCTTTTTTCTCTATATCCCAATCATTGGCACACCATCACCAGAAGAATTTGCTTGTTGTGGATCCATTTATTCCGCACAAATAAAGTAAATTCAGTATCCCAGATATGACCTGAAGACGTAGCTTACTTAACACGTATCATACTCCAAAATATATTAAATCTAGTACATATTGCAGTAAAAATAGTGTCCAAAGAAAAGGTGAACCATTCAGAAAAATGATATTTCCACTCAAAAATTTTTTCATATTTATAAAATTTTTAATAACGCAAATTAAGAACAAATAAATATATCTCTTAAATTTCTCATATAAGCGATAGGTGGATACTGAAGAATTTATTGTTGTAATACTATTAATAGGTATATGAAAAAGTCATTTTTTGGCTTTTTCATTCAACTTTATTTTTCTAGTTTTTAGTTTCAAAAATATTGGATCATTGTCTTTTATTTTTATACGGAAGTAGAAAGCAATTTCATCTATCTCTTTGACTATTTTCCTAGGATAGGTCTCAATCTCGAAGGTCTCAATGCTCGCTGTGATGTAAAAAATATGAAAAAGAGTAAAATAAGTCAACATTCTACCAATGAAATTGTGCATTGAGCCATCTTTATATTTAAGAATTTTAGCCATAATTACAATAATGACCAATACTAAAGAGAACAAAATTGTTGCAGAATATTATACACCATTAAAAACAAGATAACCATCTGAACTCCAGCAATTTAAAAATAGTTACAAATCTTTTATGTAATATAAAAAACAAAATATTCCAACAATATTCTTGAAATAATTCGTATTTTTGCTATAGATTGAAAATAATTAAGGGACTGAAAGTTGGAGTAAATCGTAAAACGAGAACAAATGGAAATAAACGGGAACAATCCGAAGCAAATCGGAACAATTGGGAACAAAAGAGAAAAAAACGAAATAAAAAATATCGAACTATTCTGAAATCGTAAAAATATAAGTTTAGATGAAGAAGCAGATGAATTCATTAGAAAAGCTTTAGAAACTTTTGGGTCATAAATGAAACAACTAGTTTGATACATTCCCAATGATAAGGCGTAAAAATGAAAAGAAGATTTAAGAGTTATTACTAGTGAAATAGACAGATCAAAATATAGGGAAAAAATAGTTAGTTTCAAACAAGAAGTACTAGATAAATATATTGCAAAAACAGATTGAACAATAAATTATAACTGACTACGAACTGGAATATAAATCAGATAACTACGATAATTATGATCCTAAGAAATTAGCAGAATTAAGAAACAAAACAGTAGTAATAATAAATATTTGAAAAGCATGGCTTTTATCATCTTTCCAACCTGTTGCCCCTCCTCCCCATCACGGGCTACCTCCTCCCCCATCCCGGGCTACCTGGACCATCCCAACATCCCGGGCTACCTGGACACTGACAGATATTGCTAACTGGCAGATAAAATTTAGCAACTACAATGCTTTATCTTGCAGATTACTTATATTTAACACTCAATAAACGTTTTATTGTAATTATCTTACGAATAAAATTTTATCTACAAGTTAATTTATTTATCCCCACATTGATAAACCCACCCTGAGACTTTTACTTTATTTCTTCAGTAAAAATATCATGTTTATAACTCTTGATCACTTGAACTATGAAGGAACTACTATGAAGGTATTCTGAATTACACAATTTTTCTTATCATAGAAATAACAAAGCTTTTTTTCCACCGGGAAGAATTCTATTTTCTGGAGCTAAAGGGAGGTAATTGAAATTGTTATAAATAATTCACTCTACAGGAAACACTAAATCGACTTCTACAGCATTACCCCCTAGCTAACCCCTGAGTTGTATAATAGCAAAAAGAATCCATTATTATATACTTATTTCAATTACTACCTTATATTTTGAACTTACAATTTGCAAAATATACGAGATTTTTAGATATAATAAACATTCACAAGGACACTTCCGTCTGCTGTAAATAATTCTGTTAGCAAGATTTTTTACGGAAATGCGAACAATAGGTTTTATATAGCCTGCTCCAGCCAACCATACAAACGACCCTCTCCAATACTTTATTAGCAATCGGGTTATGATTGGTGGATTATAACTAGGGAATAGTACATTTAATATTTTTTAAATTCTTCAAGCTCAACACGATAGAAACAAGAATTTGAACTTTATACTCTCTACCGTGTTTTTTTTTGGTTTTGTCTACAAAAGATGACAATGATGATAACGATCACTTAATTACAATTTCAACAGAAGAAGGTTTGCTTGTAGATGTGGTAGCTAGCGTATCTGTAAATAATTAAAGAATAGACAATGTTTGGACGTCATACTTAAAAATATCTAACGTTGTCATGGATTCAATAGGAAAGAAATATTAATAAAACAATCTACGGGTAAGTGATTGTTGTTACTAATATTTCGAGACTTTTAACTTGGTATAATAAAAGATAAGATGTCTGACTCCGATATTCGGAACGTCTTATAGATGATAACTATGCCAGACAGACGTCCATAAGATATCGTATAGACATCGATTTTTACAAATGTCAACATTTATAAGAGATCATTTTAAACCATTTTATGGATGTTGGTTTGGACTCACGGCAGACAAAGTTTAAGGAAATTTGAAATAAGCACATTTTTGCTTAAGATGCCTTTATTCAGAATGATTATAAACAAGATATCAATGATAAACTAGTGGACGCATAATAAGTGACTTATACAGGGTCCGGCACTGAAACTTTCTTTTCTCAAAGGCAAAAAATAAAAGTATACATTGTATATTTTAAGATTCTCTTTTATTAGCTTTATGCACTAACATGGGAAGTTTGATATTAAACAGTTTTAAAAAGAATATTTGGCAAGTGTCCACCGTTGCTGTCGATGCATTGTTGTAGCCGATTTCTGAAGTGCAAGTGGATTCTCTCCAGCATAGCAACCGGTATGTTGGCTATTTCATCACGAATATTGTTTTTTAATGCTTCCAGAGTTGCAGGACGGTTATTATAGACATAGACTTTCGATTTGAGGTAGCTCCATAAAAAAAAATTACATGGGGCTAAATCTGGCGAGCGTGCAGGCCAGGAGATATGACCTTTGTTGGAGATAAGTCGCCCTGGAAAATTCTCACACAAAAGACGCAATGAATTTCGTGATGTGTGGGCAGTCGCCCCATCTTGCTGAAATCATACTTTGCCAACAGCAATATTTTCAAGAGCTGGCAGAAAGAAATTGGCAATCATGGCCAGATAACGCTCCAAATTTACCGTTACCGTGCGATTGTCCTCCTCGAAAAAAGGGCTACATTTTTTCGAATAATCTCTACACTTGATATCGCAGCCCAAACTGTGACGCGATCCGAATGAAGAGGCCTCTCATGAATTTCCCTGGGATTGATACCGCTCCAATAACGCATATGTTGTTTGTTAACACACCCTGAGATGTGAAAATGTGCCTCAGCACTGAACTACACAATTGCGTCAGAAGGCAAATTTTCAAGGAGCGTCTCGCTTGCTGTTTGTCATGAAACCAAATCACGTTCGGAAAGCTGTTGTACAACTACCATTTTATATGGATGAAAGTGAAGGTTATCGTGAAGCATTCGACGAGTGGAGCAATCTGACAACCCCAGGGCAGCTGCTTGTTTTGAAGCAGAGCGTCTAGGAGATTGCAAAACTGAATCTCGTACTGCCTCAATGTTTGCAGGTGTTCTAACGGTCCGTGCTGCTCCTGGTCTTTTGCGAAACACATTTCCAAACGCCCTAAAAGCTTCCACTCACGATAAGATGGATCTCCGGACAGGAATAGTACCTCGAGGAGGAATATTGTACCGTAAACGTAACGCCCGCTGCACTGCGACGATCGACTGACCTCGTGAAAAGTAGGTTTCTACTGCAAACGCACGTTGCTCTCTCACCCAAAGCATTTTGACAACTGCTGACATTTGACAAGCAAATTCCCACATCAACGTTCTGGGCCAAAAACATTACCGCGCCACAACTAGTTCCAGTAGTGCCACTATGTCTAATTGAAAAAGGAAAGTTTCAATGCCGGACCCTGTATTATGTGTTTAAAATCATATTTTTGTTTTTGAAAATATTGCTCGATTCGTCCGCTAAAGTTGTACTGGAAAGAGTAGTGAGAAATACATATGTATATATAATTTCGTCGATTATTGTTTGTTGATTCAAAAATAAAATGAAATACGATATTTAAATCATTTATTCTATGCTATGCGTCTATAATTTAATCTCAATATTGCTCTAGTTTAGTAACCATTCTTAACAACTTCCTTATTTTAAATAACTTCATTACCAACTTTTTATAAACTTAAATTTATTGGTAAATTCCCAAAATCACTACCTTTTTTAATGTTTGGAAAAGCTTTCTTTGATTCTCAATTTTGTTTCACATCGCTTTTCTTATATTAAACTTTTATCACAAATGTGTTTTTAGACGTTTAAAGGACGTCTTATGGATGTTATAAATAAACAAATCTAGAGATGTCGTTGAAACCACATCCATAACATGCCTTTTTTATGCCTAAAACTTGTGCTGTCTGAGTAGTGAGCTTTGCAAGGATAAAAATATATATGTAGTTTTGTGTTTCTTTTATTGTCTGCAATAGCTTAACACAGTTGTTTGTCTGATTATTATTATTGACAGGTATAATTAATCTACAGTCTGTTGCATATTAAACAATTTATCTGACTAAGTATGCCTTTAGAAAATCTTAATATTTCTTGAAGTATTTGCGTCAACCAAACAATTTTATTTTATGTATATAGTCCGACCCTGTTCTCTACACTTATTGTTGCGATAAACAAGTATTCAACCAAATATATACCGGTTGCATTTAACTTTCGAA
This sequence comes from Holotrichia oblita, assembly GCA_023690525.1. Taxonomy (NCBI): domain Eukaryota; kingdom Metazoa; phylum Arthropoda; class Insecta; order Coleoptera; family Scarabaeidae; genus Holotrichia; species Holotrichia oblita. The sequence continues at coordinate 153,751,525 of CM043016.1, read as the reverse complement.
CGTTAACTCCAGGTGTGCGCATTCGGCAGTGAGTCCTCATTCAAACAAGTCGCGCTATTCTGAACAGTAGTATACTCGATCGCTCTCGCAGAATACAATTGCCATTCTTCGCGGAACGTTACAATGGCAAAGTGGGCCGTTATTTTAACCGTCACCGCGTTGTGCTTCTTGGGTGTTCTATCGCAAACCAATAGTAACGTACAAAATACTTCGCCGGAAGAAAATCACAGCACCGCAACTTCTTTAAATGCAACTGTTACTTCCGCCATACCATCCGCTAGTAGCAGTGTAGAGAATCCAGCAGCTTCCACAAAAGACAACGGTCCCATTGAAACAAGTGTCAAAGAAAATATAACGCAAACTCCTACAGTAACGAAAAGTAGCACTTTCCCACCGTTAGTGCATAATGAACATCCCGAAACTTCTGCTTCTGTGGAAGCTACCCCAGCTACAACTTTAACAACACCAACAACGAAGGCACCTGAAATTAAGGAAGCAGTTACGGAAACACAGTCTGCGACAACACACAAGCCAAATTCCTCAAATAGGCTACATTTGAGTTTAATTGCTTTACTCAGTAGTGTCCTGATATGGAAGTTTAACTACTGATTGGATTTAACCATTCAGCAACAGTGAAAGGTTTGTGATTCCTGAAGTATAATTTAATTTCGTATGCTACAGTTACATTTGTATGTTTCACCACGCAGCTTCGCAAGGTTGGCAGATAATCTTGCGGAACAACAGAATACGAATAAGAGAATACTTTTTAAATGAATAGGAGGAGACTTTAAAATTCAAATCACGTCACCAATATAAACGGTATTAATCTAACGTATTAAAAAAACAAAGACAATATTTATTATGAAATATGAATGTATTATATATTATCGATAAAAGCTTTGTGAAAGTTACCATGTTTCTTTAAGTGAGAGTTACGAAACATTGTTATTATTTGTGACGAAATAATCTTATTTTTCTTGTATATTGCTCTGTAAACTAGCACCTTTCTTACAACTCTGTTACATAGATGCTTACGTATTATATTAAATAGACAAACAGTGCCACTAAAACTACTTGGCTCCTACTTTATTAGTGACCAATTGAAACGTCACAGAGCAAGTTAAAAAAATTGATAGTTGCAAATATTTTTATGCACTTAAGTACATAACATAGGATTAGTAATGTAATTTAAATGTATTTTAAAGAATGTTGTTTGTCTCCGTCATTCTTTAAAACATATAATATCTAAGGTATTCATATCTTCAATGATAACTACAATAAATATCAACTTTTTATACACTTTTTTAAAAATACAACGTGTACCAAAAATTTTAGAACACTGTCGGAAAGTACAAAAATTGAATCAAAAGAATGTAAAGTCCTATATGATATATGAATGAGTTTGAGTTGGTTTAATATAAAAATTACTAAAATAAAACGCAAATTATATATTCTATTCGAATACAATTAACGCTAGAATATGACTAATGTCTAATTCTGGGCATTTTAATAGAAATTTTTAAATTGTCTATTGTTGATGCTATAATTTATGTAATAAGCAGATACTTTGGCCTTAGACTGTATTTGTTTATTTTGCTACCTTATAAGATACTTTCCTTAAATATGCATGATAAAAATCCCAATTTCATAAATTTTTTTCTTACCTTACAATTCGATGTTATTGTAAATGTTTCGACAAATATAAACTTTTGGTACACAATGTATAATTAAGTTGATCACGTTTTAAATTGCATCTTTCAATTTAGAATTGTTATTAAAAATATTCCTATTGTCAAAGCACACGTAGTAGTTAAGTTCTCATTATTATGCATTCTATATATTTATATTTTTCAAGATTTAATTGCACGTTACAGTGATGAGGTAACGAACTGACGAATTTATTGATTCTGAATTTAATTTCAATATAAATTTTTGTTGAAACAAGACTTATAATAGTCAATTATGATTAGACCTATAACTCGAGTTTTAAATTGACGTCATTTTATTTGACTTTAAATTAGTGATATTAAATGCAAAATAATCACTGTACTGTTAAATAATGTTGTTTTTCATTAAGGTTTCTAGCATTCTAAAACTTAATTGTAAGAAAATTTTGTAACTTGTATTGTTTTCCTTATTTACAAGGAATGTGTCTTTAAACGAAAAATAATTGCAAGAACTGAAACATATTTATTGAAAGTAGCCGTGTAGAACGCAAAAGATTTTTAAATATATTTTGCATTATGGATAATAAAACCTAATGAATGTATTTTAAATCTCTACATACCTTTGTTGTTTATTTTTTTATAGCTCTGCATTTAGCATTTGCAATCAAACGCATGAGAATATTGTTATTGATGATAATGCTTGAGTTTGGTTTACTTAATTCGACAGGAAATAGATATTAATTAGATGGAAAAAAATTAATATAAAAAAAACAACGACGAACTAAATTATTAATAGCGTTGAGGGTCAACTTTCATTATCATCATCTATAATATAGGTTGTAACTAAAGTCTATGTTCAGATCTAAATAGAATCATATCCGATCAGCAGCATATTACCAACAATTTACAGAACGTTTTATTAAATTACTATAAATACTTTTAGAGGTCCAAGCCATTGATCTGACACCAGTATTTATTAGTGAAGTTCAAGGTTAGCTATTATTCATGCTGCTTTTTCTAGCTTGAAAACAAGTTACATACAATGGCTACATCGCAAACAAACTTTTCATATTCCTAATGAACCACGTCGACCCACGTGAAAAGATTTCGTTTTGAAGACACAATTTCGTCATGGAAATTTATTTTTTTCTCTTAAAGTTAGGAAGTGTTTTATATTACTTATGTAAGTTACGTTTTTAAACTTTTGTAAATAAACAATACGTATTATATGTAGAAATTGTAATTTATAATAAAATTTATATTTTAAAGATATCCTAGTGATGTTTTCTTAGTTATTATGTTATTATGATATTACATAATTCTATAAAATATTAACGTGTCATCCTGTATGTAATTTTAAGCAGAAAATTAAATTATGCTGTGTTAGAAACGGATCACTGGTTATAACCGTGCGCTAACAAAGACTTCTACAATTAGAAAGCAATAATAAATATGTAATGAATTTTTATTGAGCATACCTACTTTGAAATACTATTACCAATTAAATGAAAGAATTTCAATGTAACCACACATTTATCTATAAATAAGTAAGTAAAGATTCCTTCAAATCTGTTTCATTTAATTGCATTTTAGAAAAATAATATAACTAAAAACATTCAAGGGATGTTTGACAAAGTAAATTATTTGCAGTACTTAGGTTTAGATATGATCGGAAGTCAAGATATATGTATAGGTACGCTAATTTAGTTAAATTCCTAAATAGGTTCAATCATTAAGACATGTTAGGTCAAAACCTAGCAAGTGTAACAACCAAAAACATATAATAATATTTCACTTATTATAATGGAGTTATCCTTGTAGAGTATCTTATACTAAACTTCAAATCACTGACAATGATGCAGGTTAGAAACTGACTGTTGACACAATATGATTGCTTTGTCAAATCGATATAAGTACATAATTTTGTTTAGGAATCTTCTGCGATTCTAGTCGCACTTTTGATTGTGTGGACCATACTCCATTAAAAAATTTAATTGGTACGGTATTAGAGTGTGATTTTTGATTGATTTGCATCGTATCCTGTTGGCAGGAGCCAATTTACTAGTAAATACTAAATACCAATCTGACCCTATAATATCCAGTAGCTTTACAGCAGCAGAGAGGCATACTTCAGGAAAGTGTGTTTGGCCTTATTTTATTTTTAATTTGCATGAATGATTTATACGATATTATAGAATTTTTGCCAAAAAATAAATTAAATTAAAATAAATTAACTGCCGTTTGTTCATAGCATGCATAGTAAAACAGAACTAAATATAAATTTTCTTAAATGGCGCCGAAATAGAGACAACTCCAAGATGACAGATTAACGTAGCAAACTCATTGTAGTAACCTAGTTGCTAACCTGAATCTCCCATGTTATTAAATGCAAGTCTTGAAGCATATAACAGATAGAAATAGTTAGTTGTCTTTTTATCATGACAATGTTCACAGGGGACTACTTTTTCTGGAGCAGGTCAGCCCACAGTAGTGATTTTCCTTTTGGCCCAAGAGGGAATTCGTCGTTGCATGGTAGGTATAAATAGCAGACAATTATGTAGATTATACTTTAAGAATTTAAATATTTGGCAGCTATTCATTTATTTGAACTTTTAATCTTTATATTTAAAAATATAACCATGTGTAACAATTATGTTCACAAATTTGCGATCTAAATTTGATTTCCATGTGCTCAAGTATTCGCTTTAACTACCTGAACATTCTTCTTGATTTCTGGTTTTAAAATTATTTAATGCATTGCGAGACAATTTGAAACAATGTTCACACGGGAGGTTTTTTCTCAATGTTATTATTTATTTATTCACTAAATAAGTTTTTTGAGTGGTGCAGCGCTATTTCTAGATTTAATAACGATTCTGTTCGTATTTCTTACTTGGTTGTTATCTATGTTATGTACAAAGTATGACGTATCCCACATAGGTTATGTAGAATGAGACACATTTCAGTCAAATCATTTGTGTTGTTTCAAGAATTTCTAGAACTTCAAATACCTGATTATTTTTCTTTTCTAAATTGAAGATAAGTTGGAATTTAGATATAAATATTAATACTTTTTCTGCTACATTTCCGCCCAGGTTAATCGCGTGAACAGTAGAAATAGTGCAAAGGGTAGGGTACTACCTAAGTTAGTACCTTGGCAAACTACTTATTTGCTCGTCTTCAATACTCATGCAAATATTTGCAATAGTATTATCCTGGTTTTTGCATTCACATTAGATTAGTTGCTGTTTTGCCAGTAACTAGTACCAATAACTAACATTACCATTGCAAACGTTGGTTTCCTCGTAACTTTGACCAACTTGCATTGTTTTCTATGAACTCCGAAAGTTATCAAGTGTAACAAACCAATTCCGCTGACAATACTAAACACATATTTGTCAATATCGAATTGGGTAGATAGAACATAGATCGAAACATAGATCATGGTGCCATCTTATATTCAAAACTAATTTTTGACGAACAAAGAGGGACAATAACCGTTAAAACGTTTAAGTCTGTTGGAACTCTCTTGAAATTACATTATCCTGATGTTACTGCATTATTTATTTATCTTTTGAGAAAATTGCGATTAGTTCTAAGCTTGTTAATGCATCGTGATACTATATTGCACTGACACCATAATTACTTATAAATATATTACATACTAGACATTGTTGAAAATGAGGTAGAAACAACGTATTTATCGTTTTTTCCTGGTGTTAAGGTAGGATGATTTGTTACAAAAAAAGTTAGTATGTAGATAGCAACATAACATCTAGGCAAGCGCATCTCTTCATGGTTTAAGCACCGATCCAATAACACCTACAGATCGTGGAATTGAGAAAGAATTTGTTACGTGTGCTGAGCACAATCTTTTGTGCAAAAATATAGTTGATACTCACGCAAACGATTAGGCGGAATTATGTGAAACTATGGCTTGATTGCATCTGGCGAAAACAACCAGGTAACCGGCGAGAACAGATAAACAAGTGAGAGAGAAATTTCCAAATTCGATTTGTTTTAAAACAAGATCAAAATAACTGAATCACTACTATGAGTGTTGTTATAGAGCAGTATCATATAAAAAAGCATTGAAACTAGTTTCTATTGTCGGTGGTTGATTCAATTGTACAGCGTTTTCAGTAATGGCGTGTCAAGTAAGGAGAGATAAATCAAAGTAAAAGATTTTAAGTAGAATGCACATACATGAGGTAAAGATAGGAGATTTTTCGACATTGTACAAATGTTGTAAAATTTGCACGTGACTCAAAATATATCTAGTGACATTTAATTTTACATTTTTAATTTCGTTTTAAACCAAAGATTAATTTTATATATAAACCAATTATATCTCAATATTACCATACGATTATGTCTTAATTTAGATTGAAATGGTGTAGGCACAAGTTAAAGAATACATTAAGTAAGTACATTAATGTCATTTCTAAAGTGTAATATGTCTCAGTATTTGTCCAGTAAATATATGAAATAATTTCTATGAAAAATTAACAGATTACGTTACGGATGAAAGGCAATAAGGATAATATTTGCTATACGCTTTCGGTGATATTTGTTTTCTTTATACAGACGTGTTAGCTAATGGCCTCATATTCCTCATTGCGATTTTTAATTAATATTTTAAACTTAACTTAGTTTTTTGAATCTTACAAATATGTTATGAGCATATGTATATTTTGCAAATATTGTGGTATATAAATAAATGAAATAAATATTCACTAAAAAAAATGCGACAATAAAACTACTAGGTTTGATTATGTATAAAAGAAGATAAATAAATTGTTTCTATTTTAGGTAACAGCATGCATCTGTTTTAATTTTTCTTATATTTTAATTTATAGTTAGACAAACTTATTTTCTTTACATAAGGTGTTGTTAAATACAATGCGTGTAAATTTACATTTTACAAATTATGAATTAGTTAGAATGTAAAAGTCCATACCTAGTGATAATATGCAAATCACAATTATATTTCTGACAAAGATCTGTCAACTTTGAATGTGATTTACCAAGAAATACGTCTACCTCATTGTTCTCAGTTCTTTTCTTTTAATGTAATTACAAATATACATTGGTTTTTGTGTACTTATATTAAAATGATAAAGGACTACAATATGTAATGTTAATTACACTTATATATAAGAAATAAATCTAAAACGAATTTTCTGAAGCAAATTCTTTATAACAAAAAAGTACTTGATTATATTAATTAAAAAATTTGTACATCTGATTTAATTCCTATCAAAGTTAAATGCTTACAACACAGTTTTTCGTAAAAGTTTTCTGTTTCTTGTGCAATTAAACTTAAAATTTCCACTGCGTTACGGTTATTTTTATCAATTTTAAAGAATTAAGGAAGAATATAAAAATTACAATAAACTTGAAACAATATGCGATAAAATCAAACTAATCAAGACAGAATGAGAAACAATTACGCTGTGAACGTCATACAGAACTACAAAATTTTCATTCTGCATAATATATTGATTTGTTTTTGTTTGCTTCAGAGCAACACATGTATGTATAGGTAACAATTCAACTCTGAAAACTATCTTAGCTTTGATTGCCGTTTGTTCACTCTGAAAGTATTAAAGATTATAATCATAGGATTCAAATAATAATGAAAGCTTTCATCAGATCAAGTCGAGTATATATAATTTTACCCAATCCTTTCCTTCAAAATGTTCTAATCACTTATTAACGAAAAATTCTTCATTCATCTTTCATAAAATCAAACCTACTTTCAACATGTCGAATTAAGGTTTGATTGCCCTGTCTGTCTGTTATATATATTTAAACTAACAATGTTGATAGCAATCTTCGATTAAACTGGAAGCGACAAAATGTTGGCAATTGGAAAGGAGTCTTTCAGGAAATTATTTGCAACAAATTATTTGCAACTCACGACAAAATCCTGCAAAAGCCTGTGAAGAATAAGATAAACTTTGTCATCTACTTTTCACACAATTCTAAAGATATGCACAAATCAGGAGATCGCGATGGCCACCAAATTGATTTGGTTATGCTGAAAACAATGCAGGTGCTGACTATTTAATCGCAAATTATCTTGGTAAAACAGTGGATTAAGCAGAATCTTAAAGACATACATTATATAAAAGCCACCATAGTATTTGTCCCAGTAAAAATGTCTCTAAACCCGAAATGATAAAATATTGACGCTCTATCAATCTTAGTAAATTCAAAAATTTCATGTTTTCTTATTCTGGCTACTAATGGATATCTCAAGAAAGTTCTCAGACATATGTACATTTACAATTTATACTTACGGCTATGCCAATGCTCACTCTGACACTGACAAAATCGCCTGTTCAAGCATCAGCACAACCTTAAGCACAAATTATAAATCTAAGTTTTAAAACTCCTAATGCGTTTAAAATTAAAAAAATAAACTATAGAACAACTATTGAAAACTAAGTCTTTACAAGTGTGTCAAAATCGCGCGCTTATGTGTCGAGTGACTATAAATCTGAAGATAATCCTGATTTGTTAAAATCTGGGTTTGATCATAATGTTTAGAAAATGGTTGCGATGCATTAATAAATACTGGATAAGTACTGATTTTTTAGTAGTCTTCCATTTCATTTAAAATGACGCACACTAAATAAAGACAAGTTGCTATTACATTTTGTATGAGCTTTGTTCCATTTCAGTCGGCTCACTGTAGAATTTTTCGAAATCGATAATCAATTTACCATTAGGTGATATCGCTCTTAGTTTTTCATCCAAAATTCTACGGGCCACATAACCAACAACAGTTTTATGCAGAGGAATCTCATATTGCCTGAATTTTTTGCTTACTTTCAGGGATTGTTCGAAATGAATGTTTCCGTAATCTGCTTGGAATCCATCCATGATTGATATTTTAAGGTTTCTTTTGAGATGTAACATATGGTACTTTGGTGCTGAACTACAAATTCTCAAAGTAATTATATCCACAGCTACTTCAATGATATGAATCTGTCTTATTTGACGAGATAATGTTCCAGTGTATTTAATGTCATTGCTGAGATGTCCAATTCTTATGTTATTTAAATCTTTTTCTTTCAGCCTGCCATTTTAAAACCGGCCTTTTCGAAGTAATACAAGCTTGTCAACTTTAAAACGATTTTTCTAGCAAAATATATCATTAATGTTCCCATTTTATTTTCTAAAAATTAAAAAAGTATATCTTACGTGAGGAATTCGATTTCATAAGCTTGCCCGTGAGATATAGATCATGTAATTCTGTTTTACAAAGCAGTTAACATAATGCTATTCGATTGGCGTTTGTAATTTTACTTTTATCTCATATCATTCTTGTTTAGCTATTTCCTTATAATTGTAATAAATTTGCAATTTTCGCATTTGATATTGTGGAATTGAAAAATTCCAAAATATCAATAAAATTGAATTCAAAAACCTCATGCCTTATGTATATCAAACATAATAGTGACTTGTCTCTATTTAGTTCACGTCGTCGATTATTGATGTATAGGTAACGTTTTAAACCAGTCTATAGATCACTCCGTTAAAAAATAAATTAGGGCTTTTCGTATATAAATCGGCATGAATTTGATACCCCGCCCTGCATAATTTAAATTGAACATTTTTGGCCGTTTCGTCATCATGCATTGCAACTAAATACTGCAATTTTTGGCGAAAACTTTAATAGTACAACACTTATTTCAGCACAAAAACATTAAATAATATAAAAACAACAATATTTTGGCAGTAAATATTTATATTTGTTATGTCCATACATTAAATAAAAATGTTTGTTGTTTTATTCATCGTTGTTGCTGATGTAAATAAAATAATTTTGTGGTTATTTGAAATATTCCGCTTTTTATGTTTTTTATACAACCATGACTTTAGAGATTTTTTTTCTCTCGAACAAACAAATTAATGAAACGAAGTATAAAGATTAACGAGTTGATTACACATCTAATTGGTTGCTTGTCGAGACTAGGAATAATAACATAATAGAGCATTTGTATTAATGTTTGTGGTAAGTATTGCAAAAGATTAGTATTATTAATAAATAAACAAACGGTTTTAAAATGCAACTGTAATCGTTTTAGTCCAAATAAACAATAACTGATTCATTCGTTTTTATCCTCGTAATTACAGGTAAGTTTTAATGTTGTCGCTATGTTCACATCATTTCTAAATAGAGCTTCAACCAAAACCATAAAAATAAGCTTAGTAACATATTATTTTTCACCTGACATTGGGCCAACTTATTAGAAATTACAATTGTTCCTGTGGTCAGCCTTTTAAATAAATTACAGGAACTCTAATACTGGTTTTTTTAATTGTTGTATTTCTTACGTCGATGATATTTAATGTTACTGTTTCTCTGTAAAAATCAATCAGTGACTATATGCAGACGTCACAGACAGAACAGTTCCTAGCATAATTTAACATAATAAAACAACATAATTTATGCGTTATTCATTATTAATGAGAATATTATTGTTAAAAGATACTTCCGATCTACAATTAGTTTTCAACTGATTACCAATATACATATATTAAAGTACTGAAATATTCTTTAGTCAATTACTTTTTGACTGGTTTAATATGCGGCGATAAGACGTAGGAAAGAAAACCCCATTGTGCATGCTGTATTCGATATGACGTATGTAGTATATGCTAAACGTCACTATTAAAACTTGCCTTTCTAAAATCTCGATTATGATATGATAATCTTGCCGATCATTATACAACTTGCGTAATACGAAACGGAAGACTAAATTTCATGGTTAAGAAGTGGGAACTACGTGAAATAAAGACGTAATACCTATTATTATGTTTATTTATTTATTATATTATGTTACTATTTTTCTTCGTGAATCTATTGGCATTGCTTTTTAGATGCAAAATACAATTGGGAAAGTATGTGTTCAATAACCATAATGCTGATATCATAAATGATTGAACAATGTACTTTGAAGTTGGTATGTTTTCCTCAAACATCTATAGATGCATAGATGTAAACACCTATAATTGTTTGAATGAAGATGAATCATCGGCATCGCATGATGTGGAAAATCGGAGAATGTTTTCTCCTATTTGCTTATAATTTCGTCCAAAACGAAGTGAGAGACAATATCTTAGTTCACTCTATAGTAATATGAACGAATATACATATCTGTTTCACAGTAACAGACACTAATTTATGATTTATTAGTGATAGAAGGAGTTATTTATTCATAATCATATTGCAAATTTAGGAAACGAATGATGATTGGGATTGCACAATTGTTGTTTATATTTTACAAGTAAGATTGGAAGTTAATTTAGGTGCATTTCCAACGTAATCTAATATATGAGTTTTAGCCGATTTCATAATAGGCGTAACGTAACTCTCACCCATAACATAATAATAAGTTTTATTCTTTAAGAAAAAGGAAAGTGTATCGATGGAATTCTTCAGAAGATTTCATCCATCGAAAGATTTTGTGCTGGCATATGGCGAATGTATGGTGTTTTAGTGATGGATGCATGCAACCGATTGTTTAGTTACCATTAACTTCTTTGTAATTGTAAATAAGCTTCAGCAAGCAAGATTGTCAGAAAAATATCTGATGCTATCGCTTCACAAGCATCTACTAAACCACAAATATATAGGAACCAAGAAGGAATGGAATAAGCTACCAACAATTTTATAACATAACTAAATTCTCTGATGAATTATCTACTATTGAATGTACAACTGATTAATATTCAAATCACTAGAGGAGAAGATATAGAAATTTATCTGCGCACGACTCTTCCAGATGCAAACTTTAAAATCAAAAACATCATAGCAAGATGATCTGGGTCATGCCATGACCAAACCATGTTCTACATTTTATGGAAGATATGTGCAGTATGTATTAGTTGATGATAGTGGTTAGGGTAGTAGCCAAAGGGAAATTCCCGGGCGTAGTAGCGGGCATCATGTGATATGCACTGCGAATTGTGGAGGAATGGTGCCTTACACAAGGACTCTCAGTTAATCCACAGAAAACAAAGTTGGTTGCTTTCACCAATATGAGGAAACTCGATGACCTGGGCGGCATTAAATTGTTTGGGCAGGAGTTACAATTAACCAAGGAAGTAAAGTATCTGGGCGTTACGCTTGATGCTAAACTGAACTGGAGGAATCACGTAGTCAGCATAACGAACAGGCCGACGCAACTATTCTGGCGCTGCAGAAGAGTTGTTGGTCAAACCTGGGGATTGAAACCGAAGGTGATTCATTGGCTATACACTGTAGTGGTGAGGCCGACGATAACCTACGGAGCCGTAGTCTGGTGGAGAAGGACAGAAGTGTCCTCGGCAGTGCGACTGCTGACTGCTGTTCAGTGACAGGCGCTGCTGGGAATCACCGGAGCAACTAACAGCACAGGAACCGCATCATTGGAGACCATTGTGGGCCTCCCTCCGCTTGAGCTTTACATAAAGGCGGAGGCTATGGCCGCGATCCTTAGACTGAAAGCCAATGAAGTGTGGTACCCCAATATTGGGATAGCAGGGCACACTGACACTACGGGTACGGTACTGGACGAGCCTTTGCTGCAAATGCCAACGGACAGTACGGCACCCGAAATTATTTTCACTGAAAAGGTGAAAATCCTAATACCGAACAGAGACCAGCCACGGGGTGACTTCGTTGACTTTGATAACTGGTTCACGGACGGATCCAAATCCAGTAAGGGCCAGGTGCCGGTATTTATGGTCTGAGTCCAAGACATAGGCTATCCTTAAGCCTGGGAGAGCATGCAACGGTCTTCCAGGCAGAAGTATTCGCTATTGCAGCCTGCGCAGAACTGACTGCAAAGGGAGGCTGCACTAAGAGGAAAATAAACATAATGACTGATAGTCAGGCCGCTGTCAAGGCAGTTATGAATCCTCTTACCAGATCAAAACTGGTTAAAGACTGTAAACAGCACCTCAATAAACTGGCACAAGACAACAAGGTATCTTTGATCTGGGTGCCTGGGCATGAGGATATTAGAGGCAATATAATAGCCGATGAACTAGCCAAGGAGGGTTCTAGGAAACACTTCATAGGACCAGAACCCGTATGTGGAATCACAAGGGATTCTACTAGAAGGGCGATCTGGTCTTGGTTAGATAAGGAAAGAGTAAGGAAATGGAGGTCGACTGAGGGTCAACTCTATACTAAAGCGCTAATAGGGGACGGGGACGTTAAGTTCTCTGAAAGCCTAATTAGACGCAATAAAAAACAAGTTAAGGCCATTATTGGGTTGATAACTGGACACTGCCCCTTAAGGAAGCATCTATGCAACACGGGTCGGGTGAGCGAACCCTGGTGCAGGAGATGCGAGTTACAGGAGGAAACAAGTTTACATGTAATCTGCACATGTGAGGAATTGAAGGTACTCAGGCAGAAACATTTCGGAAAGGATCTACTGGAGCCTTCGAGGGTACTCAAGTTTCCAGTGGGCAAGTTACTGGACTTTGTAGAGGACAGTAAACTTCTCAACTGGAAATGAGGGCTCCAATAGGGATGGTACAAAGAGCACCCAGCTCAAGTGCCTTGACAATAGGTGTCCAACCCTAACTGAATGAATGAATGAATGAATGAATGATAGTGGTTATACACTCTAACTGTACTTAACGACACCGTTACAGCATACTGAGACTCCCACAACAAATTTATAGAATACATCCTAAAAATGTTCTTGAAAAACAATATGAGGAGTGGAAAAGAAACTTCCTGCAATGATCGTTAATAGTGGATAGCAGGACACCATGGAAATTTAGCAAATGAAAGTTATGTACAACGAGGAAGAAACCTAGGACATTTATTAATAACGCAACACTTTTCGAGATTGTTCAAAGATAATTTCGTATTTATATTTCCTTGTCATATTTTATTGTTGGTATATAACACTCTATGCATAATAGTTTACTTGTTTATATAAAACATGTTAGTGTAATTATATATTTAGTCTTTTTGAGAATATGTCCTGTTATATGCATACATTGAGATTTTACGTCATTTGTTTTTAATTCGACACTTTTCTATAATCGCTTAAACTATGAATTTTCTGCCTTTTTGTTTCTAATTTGTTCGTGGTTTTGCAATGAAGCAGACAATATATTTATTTATACTTTAAGTTCAAGCACTTAGCCACCATCATTTATAATTTTTCGGAATATATTACAATATAAAATTACTATTTTGATATTTTATTATGTTTAGTAAATATTTTTTCCAATTTATATTCGTTTTTGTGTCTTCAGAAAGTAAGAAAGCGTTAACGTTTCTTCAGAAATAAGAACACTGTTCCTTAAAGCTTTATACAGGTAAACGCAAGTACGAGGGGTGGCTGAAAAGTAATCCACACTTGCTTATAACTCGAGAATTTAATGAGATATTCACAAAAGTAAAAAAAGGAATTAAAGAACAATTCTTTTGCTATAAAATGACATATTTATTTTTCCACATAGTCGCGATCTCGCTCCACACAACGCTCCCATCGCTGCACCATTTTTCAAATCCGTTCCTAAAATTCTTCCGGTTGTTTTCGTATCCAACTGCGTACAGCGGCCTTTACTTCTTCATTATTGGCGTATCTGTTTCCCTTAAGGTCCCTTTTTAATAGAGAAAATAACTAAAAATCACACGGACCCAAATCCGGAGAGTAAGGAGGATGAATAAAAACATCAAATTGCAGGCGCTCCAACGCTTCTTGAGTGGCGTGTGACGTGTACGGTCTTGCATTGTCATGGTGCAGTAAAACTCGGTCACTGACTCATCGTACGTCTGTAACGTCTCAATGTAGCGTTCCGAATTTACAGTACTCCCTTTTTCGAGGTATTCCATCATCACAGCTCCTCGAGCGTCCCAGAAAACAGTGAGCAAAACCTTGTTCGCTGAACGCGTTGTTTTGAATTTTTTAGGCTTCGGTGAATTGCGATGTCGATACTTCATACTATGCCTTTTTTCTTCAGGGTCGTAATGATGAATCCAACGTTCATCTCTAGTTGCAATTTTGAAAAGAAATTCCTCTCCTTCGCGTCGATAACGTTCCAAAAGTTGTTCACAAGCTTCTTTTCGTTGACGTTTACGTATTTTCTTCCGTAAGCATACGCAGTACCCAGCGTGCACAAATTTTTCGATAGCCCAACTTTTGAATAATGAAGCCTGCTCTTTCTTTTGATATTCCATCCGCGATTCGTTGTTGAGTGATTCTGTGATCACTTTGAATGAGATTGTCGACGCGAGAACAATGCTCATCATCGCTGGCAGAAATTGGTCGTCCACTGCGTTGTTCGTCGGAAATATTCAACTGACCCAGCTCGGAATTCCTGCTTTTTATGGCCCACCTATTCACAGTACTTCTGTCAACCGTAAACACCGATAAATTTCCGTAGGCGTAATGTTTTCCGCCGTCAAAAATTCAATCACTGCACGTTGTTTCAAGCGCGTGCACATAGCAGGTGTTCGGCTTGCCATTGTAACACGTATGAAGGCGTAACCGTTCAACCGATATGCGCGCGGATCCGTATTATATTTTCTTCGCCCGTTACGAGCAAGTGTGCATTACTTTTCAGCCACCCCTCGTATATACCACATTTTAATATAGATTTGTGTAATCATATTAGAACTACAGTAAAACATTTATTTTGTATTTGTTTCCGCTATTTCTAAATCCAAAAATTTACCTTCTGTTTATATTCATCTTGAAACCTGTGTTTTTTGTTTTTGCTCGCTCTCCTCTTGCCTTTCTTGTTCTTATTACATTTGTTTTAAATCTGATTTTTAAATGATAGTACCCAACCTTTACAATATTAATTCGATTACTAATGGAAGGTATTTTTTTATAATGGCTGGATTACAGCAAGAAATGGGTGGATACAAATTACCAATAGTTGACGCGAAAGCCCTGTAACCATAAAATGGTTAAGAGTAACTTTAACTTAAAGTCGACTTTATTAAATATGTCTAATTGTAGATTGTTTGTCAGGAGTATTATTAATTAAAATCAATCCTATGTTGAAATATAAAAAGAGGTCTCCATTTTCATTTACTGCTCATCATTTTAATAACACATGACTTCCCACAACAAAAAGCCTAGTATCTTTTATGTAAATTGCACTAAACTGATTTAGATAGAGTAACAATATTCCTTGAACCATGTTAAATAAAATCAAATTTAGATTCGTGCTACTATAGGTACACCCTAAGAAACGATATTAATTGTCGTTGCAGATATATTTTAACTAAACAAACAGTTGAATGAGAACTACAATTCTAATAAATCAATAGCTACTTAACGATGGAATTCATTAGTACTCAGAGATGAGTAACTCAATCACACAAAAATCAACAGGGACTCAGCTAACGCAAGACCGCTACGAAATTCTGCAATAGACTTCCGACCACGATCCTATTTTATAATTTATGATTTTAGGCGCTCTAATTGCGCAGGAGACTCGCTCTAAGAGACCCAACCATCAACGCCAGAAAACCATTAGAAGGACATTCTAAGAAGATGAAACTGGAGGAAAGGAATTATCCAAGAAGAGGGCCAAATACCCATGAACTCATAATCTGAATGTTCATGGAAATAGTCAGTCATTCTCTAAAAATATATTGATTTTGTGCAACGCACATTAATGAATATATTGTATTTTTGATTAGTTTTATGTGCTATTTAATTGTCTTAGCTGCAAACATACATATATACTTATTCACAAACATGCATGTTTATTTACCAACCAATACAAAAGCACTTATTACAGTTACAGAAAAATTACACAAGATACAACTTACCAATGTACCTTGGTTTAGCATTTCCATGTTGCTCCACCAATACTATGTGATATTGATAATTTATGCACCAGATTTTTCTAGAACAAAAGTATATGTTTGCTTACAATAGTTAACAAACCTATTAACGTTCAGGATTCTACTAACTGTAAGTAACTATTCTATTTCACTGTTTCCCATACCCACATTTTCCGCAATATAGTAATTAAATTTAAAGCTCGGTCATCGCGATGGAAGACCGGTCGTTTTCTGGTAGTGGCAGTCAAGAGTTGCGGAGATCGAATCCTGATAGCGGCATTGTGGCGCATCTCGCTAGGATCGATTCCTCGATCGAATACCATTTGTAGTCCAGATAATACATTTATACACATAAAAATATACAGCAAGAGTTGCTGTGCTAGTCCCACAAGCAATAGAGGTGCAAAGCAACTGCAACTGTACCCTCCAGAAATGTCTTCATATCTAGTACTTTCATCAATACAAAATTCACCTTTATTTATCCCGTTCGTATTCACCAATTGATTTGTATTTCTTTACAATTAGTCTTTCTGCGTATCTGAGAATGATATCCATCCAACTTTCGCCTCTTTTAAAAATGAATTCTTATATTCTCAAATGTACAGGGTAACCCATTTTTATATGTTTTCGAGGATTCCAGGAAATCTGTGGGAGCTACATGCGATGGGATAAATTTTATTGAACTGAAAGGTGTTCGAACTGGTTTTTGATAGCAACTAAGAGAAGCGAGATATAACCGTACCTCCGTTTCTTCTATCTCCCACAGATTCCCCGGAATCCTCGAAAAATGGGTTACCTGTATATTGGAAAATATAAGAATAGTTCGAA
The DNA here is from genome assembly GCA_023690525.1 of Holotrichia oblita. Taxonomy (NCBI): domain Eukaryota; kingdom Metazoa; phylum Arthropoda; class Insecta; order Coleoptera; family Scarabaeidae; genus Holotrichia; species Holotrichia oblita. The sequence continues at coordinate 153,734,200 of CM043016.1, read as the reverse complement.
AAGGGTAATAGATAGCGAAATTCGGTTTGCGCCATTATTGTTTTTAATAAACAAGAGCTCTGGAACCGTACCTCAGTTTTTCCCAACTCCCACAGGTTTCCTGAAACTCTCGAAAACGCACAAAAATGGTAATTCTGTACTCTGTACTGATTCAAGTTTCTTCCTTTTCGTATTTTTCTTTTGCTGCAGTTTCCATACCATTTAGTTACATTTACTACTTTTGTTTTTCGGTCGGTACCTACTTTAATGTGTGTGCAGATGTTCAATTTACCCCAAGACAAGTCATCTAAGGAAACTGCTCGATTACGAGATACAAATTCCGAAATGTGAGAATTACGTCCGATGAACAATCCACGGTTTGATATTTTAGAAGAATGCATGTACAAGTCAATGATTTAAAAATGGAATGTTTGTGTAATACCTTTGGAAGTTAATATTTCTTGGAAGAATATGAATTCGGTAATACACCTTCGTAATACTGCCATCCAAACTACAAATTTAAGCAAATTCAATATCATTTAATAATAATAATAAATGCCTTTATTTTACATAATCATAATGGGGAAATATGGACAGTACAGAAAACCAACAAAATGAAACCATGCTTCATAGAAACATTAAATACTTGTTAGAGCGAATCAGGATAGTAAAATCATTCAGTGTTTTTGAGGATTTTCCTAGAATTATTGCGAATCTCTTAGATTATAGGAGTATTATATACAGATTGGTGTAGCGCACGGTTCCCATTCGACTTCAAATACACATACATAGACATTACGTAGGTATTTATGTATGTGATACAGATGAGAGAGGCTGTTATGCTTGTCATAGGAGGCCTGTAAGTATTTGAAAGGGAGAAATGCATTCCTCGCTCGCTTTTGTAAATTTCATGATAGAATTTTGTTTCGTTTTGAATATAAGAATTTTATTTTAGTTACAATTTTTATAGAGTTTTGATTCAGTTCAATGTTATTGCATAGATACATTATTTGGAAAACTACATAATCAAGCTACACGTACAAATTCCTAAAAGCAAACATGTACATCCTTACGTCACACCTGCCGCACTAATACGATTGAAAGTCGAAAACCTTTACGAATGTCTCCCCACTATCGTAACTTTGCTACGCCTGCAGATAATACGTACATGTAAAATATGCGTGCGCTAGTGTGTGTAATACGCACGGTACATATAAACCTATAACTCCACCAATCTGTAGAAAAGTTGGAATATTTAATCTGGTAATTGTAACATTTTGCTACTCGACATAATAATACATGCACATTCTATCCAACAATTCAGTGTGGTTTGCTGCGGAGAAAAATACAACAATTTATGAATATCTTTCAACAAAGAAATGTGGTTGGAGTAATTTAACAAGTTTCAATTTACAAAATAGGTGTTGGAATATAAAACCTGAAAAGTGTTATCATCTTAAGAACAAACATCAGGTCACCACAATTTTTAGCCACTAAAACTTACTTAGGTACTAAAAGCATAAAGTAATTGCTGTTATTACAACAATTAAACTAGAGAAGCCATGCCAAATGCTAAAAATATTAACAATCACAGTTTTATGACGGTCTACAAATAATTTTACATAAACATGACTTTGAACTGAGCGAATATTACCTTGATCATTTTTAGATTTAGAACTGAAGTACAATGCAATGTACTGAAATTGATTATATTCCAAATAAATTGAAACGACCTATTTAGAATGTAATATAGGTAATACTTTATTCAACCTTTTATTTATTTTTTCCTTATTTCTATGTCATGTTTCTTACTATATCTTTAATACTACTGCTTAAAAAAACTAGAGCAAACTAGATAACAAAAAGGTAAGTTTAGGTTGTTAGAACACAACTAACAAAGTTAGCATTCATCCATCAATTTCAGATTAAGGTTAAAAGAAATAAATGAAAACTAACTTCTGTTTATTTCCGTAGGATTTAGTTGTTTTACTTTTCTTCAAGGTAACACCCGAAATCTCCTAAAGTGTTGAGGACACAAACAATATTATTTGATTGGTATTGAAATGTAGGCAATATATACTTCATATTATACATTTATTTGTACTGTATTACAATTGTGAGTAATTAACAAGACACAACATATTGTATAAACCAGCTACCTCATACACTCATGAAGGCATGTTCACCATCAACATACCAACCTCACGTTGGACGTTTTATCATGAGACTGAAGTCGCTTGTACAGACCTGTCTTGTAAGCGATTCTTGAAACTTTACAAAACAATGCAGAAAATTTATCACATTTTATTTTGTAGAAGAGACTAGGTTGTGGAAATTAGTGTGAATAAATAAAGACAAAGAAAGTAATTGTTTAATAATGATGTTTAATTTAATAAATATTGTGATACAGGGCCAGAGAACAATGTAAACAAAAGACTCAAATACGTTGATAATGTACTATTGAAATACGCAGGTTTACTTTTGATTGTCTGCAAGAATGACTCAAAGAATAACATTTTTTAAAAGGTTGCTCAAGATGCTCTTGGTCGGTATTAGATGACTTGGATATGGCATTAGACTTTAGAAATTATTATTGTTTATAATATGCTAAATATTCATTAATAATTATCTAAAATTTTTAATTTGTATACGCATAATTTTTTGGAAATGTATCTGTTTCTAACACTCTGCAATTATTAATTGTCTCAGCAATCAATCAAATTTGTTTTTTTTTTCGAAATAAAAAGGCTGATATGTAAATTATTACTTATGTAAATTATTACCTGCAAAATTTCAAAAAGCCGCGTGTATGAGGGCTCGGTTTTATTCCGAATTGTTTTCACCAAACAAATTAGGAATATTTATTAGAAATAAAATAAATTCTCAATATTGTTATATTAAAGTTCTAATTTTGAACTTATAAATTTGATCTGAACTTAGTCCGCTAATTATACCTTAAGTAACGGCCGTTTGATCCCTGTTAAATCAAGTTAAATTATAATTAAAATTAAAGTTAAATTAGTTAAATAGGAATTTTTAGTTGCACGGAAATCTTAACAAAAGATTTAACTATTGATTTACATTTTAATCTTTTGTTTAGATCTTACTAAAATTCCGATTTAACTAAGATTTAATTTAATTATAACTTAACTTGATTTAACTAATCACTAAGTCATCTTCTTAGAATTCCAATTTTCGCAATCGTTCGAATTTTTGTTTGTTTTGTTCCTAACAATCTTATTGTTGTAGTACGCATAATAAACTGGTGCTGGTTATATAACTTTATGACAATGAAATATTCTTATACGTATACAGGCTGACTGGTGAGAATGGCCTATTATTATTAGTATTATACAAACGAAACGGAATTTTAAAACAAAATTTTGTGATTGGATATGAACTATCACGTGAAAATATTTTTGAATAAATATCGGAAGTGGGCATCAACTTCAATATTTTGAATAGCATGCTATAAATTTAATTACAAATTCAGCTTCTACGATATATTCTACACATATTTTATGTATCATACCCTATACCTAAATACCATTCCTTCTGAGTTATTCGCAATTAAAAAATACAGATACCGATCTTACTTTATAGTGATATTACGTCACGTAGGAGCAGAAGAGACAAATGAAATTTTGCTTATCACAGTTGATATCGTGTAGTTACACAGAGTTTGAAGTTCTTCTCTGCAATATTATACACAGTGTTTAAAAACTTAGTTGCTTACAAATAACTTCAATCTTCAGAAAGTCGCTTTTTTAAATAGAGCGACATATATTTTCTTTAGATATTCTGATTCTACCAAAGATGATCTTTCAACCTCTCAATCAGCAAACAATAAATGAATCTACCAGAGTAAGCGGAAGGTCGCAATCTACTATAGACAATATTTTCACTGACATTCCTACATGCAACAGTAAAGTAGTAGTATCAGATCATCACGCACAAATAATATCGGCGGAATTGGGTGCACAAGTAAAACGGGGAAAAACAAACATCGAAATTAAGTCGTTTACACCTGAAAGACTTAATCTAATTAATGAAGAACTTTATATTACGGACTGGTCTCCTGTTAGTAAATGGAATACAAAGTCGTACTAGGAAACACATTTTTGACGTGAATGATCTTATTACTAGATACGCAGATAGAGAAGCTGCACTAGATGCTATGAACGATTTTTTCATAAACGCTTGTGCAAGTATAAGGCACAGGATGATTTAATTTACCAAACCAACAACACCTATACATCCCAAAGTTTTTCTATATACTTAACTGATCCTGTAGAAGTTATGAACACAATATACAGTTTAAACAATACAAAAGCAATAGGATAGACGAGATACCTATCAATCTTTTAAAATCTTGTTCAAAAAGCTTGGCATTACCTCTGACTCATATAATAAATCTCTTTTCAATCTGGAATATTGCCTGAGAGACTAAAATATGTAATAGTAAAACCAATTCACAAGAAAGGTGATAAGGATGAATTTAATAACTATAGGCCAATTGCATTGACATCAAATATATCCAAAGTAGTGGAGAAACTCATGTATAAGAGAATAGTAGCATACATACAAAAATATAATATTATCACGAACTTTTAAAATGGCTTCGTTAAAGAACGTTCAACAACACGGGCAACTTTTAGGCTTCTTGATGAGATATTGGACGGTTTAAATAACAAAGATAAAATCGCGGGTGCTTTCATGGATTTATCGAAAGCCTTTGACAGTGTGGATCACAGAGTGCTTGTGAAGAAGATGACGGATGTGGGTTTTCGTGGTGTCATACAGGATTGGCTTCGATCTAACTTGACGAATAGGAAGCAGTCTGTCGTCACTTGTGAGGTATCTGGTGCCGAAATGGAGTACAACGGTACATGGTGTTCCACAAGGATCAATTCTCGAACCACCGCTATTTTTACTGTATATAAATGACTTGCCAGACGTAATCAAGCATCCAATGGTCCTATATGCTGACGACGTTTGTGGTACGAGAACGGACGTAACAACTTCTAAAAGAAGAGATGCAGAACAACCTGGAAGCTGTAGACCAACAGTAGACAGTGTCCGAGAGCACCTTCCTTGGGGTCCGGATGGACGCAGCGCTTTCCTGGGAGGCTCACATCGACCATTTGGCGTCTGCTCTCGGCAGATACTGCCATTGTCTACGGGTTGTGTTGCGGTGTGTCGGTGTTGGGGGCTGTTTTGAACGTGCATCACGCGTGTGTTCAGACCCGATTACTGTATGGCATCATCTTTTGGGGTGGTGCAGTGGAAGCAACCGGAATCTTTTGTATACAGAAGGCCTGCATCAGTAGCAATTAAAGTATAGATACTTTTGTAAAAAATATTTTAAACAATATAAAATACTAACCTTACCATCTTTATATATACTGGAAACCGTGCATTTTGTAAGAAAACACTACAGCGAATTTTTCAAAAGGTATGAAGTAAATCATAGCTGCTCCACTAGAGGCAAAATACAATTGCACTTGCTGCCGCATAGGACACATTTGTCAAAGTCTCAAAAGCAAGTGGTTTATCAATGCATAAAAATGTACAACCATTTTTTCAGAAACTTTAAAATATACAACAAAAGATTTTGTTAGAACTAACATAAAAACATTTTTAACTGAGGCTTCACTGTACTCGATAAGTGAGTTGTTCCTACCTGGAAAATTATAACGTTATCATGACATACTTTTTATTTTTATCTTTTGTATGTATATACATGTATATTAGACCCTATTAGATCTGCATTTTATGCGGATTTATCTATTTTATTTATATTCTATGTTGTGCTTATACATATATATCTTTTTCGACATGTTCTATGCTAATAGCAGTATAGAATAAACTATTATTATTATTATTATTATCTATATTAGGTGTTCCTATACCTAAAATGAAAGGTGAATAAGTTATAACGATTTCATTGGCCTCTGCATCTAAAATGCTCAGATACGTCAATTTACAGAAGCAAGGGTGCTTAGGTTATTCGTTTTATATAATTACTTGCCACTTATTTTGACGTCTGTCATTTTGGTTAGTCATTCTCGCACAACTGAGAGAAATATATCTGGACTGGTACAATAACTATCGTGCTCAATACGAGAATGTATTTACAACAATAAGAACTTATCGTATTTGTTACAAAACATACTATAATCTTAGTATTTTTTTGCAATTTTTATTTTACCTGTAATAACATACAGATCGTTGTCGCTTCTGTACAATACATTTTTCTCAGTGTATGGTCGATTACCATTGAGAATAAAGCAAATCAACTAATTCTAAGTTTATTTATTATGTAAAGTGACTGTAATGAAATAGTAGAACAAACATATCGAATATCTAGTGAAAGATATCGACATTTACAGCCAATGATCAGCGAAAATTTGTTGAAATATAAAAAAGTAAAGTAAAACAATCGATATGTTCGTAGAAAAATGGTGAAGAACAATATGACTAAAAAATTTAGATTATCTAATCATTTTCCCAGATACTCTCAACAAACAGTACTTGAACAATCGTCATAAAGTAAATTTACATCAATGGTTTATATAATTAGTAATAACAAATTAGGTAAAATTAAAATAACAAAAATATTATATAAAAGGTACAGTAAAAAAAGACAAGAAACAATCATAACATAAATAGATAAGTTATTTAAATGGTTCGATATGTCCACCGTTTCTATTATGCCATTCTCTAAAATTTGGAGACGTATGTACTCCTGTAGGTTGTGGTTCATCCAATAGCATGTGGCCCCCCTTATTCGGCGTATCAATTCATGACTACTTGATTTGTAGGTATGCGGTCTATTTTTCATAATTCAGTTGGAAGAATTTACGTAAATACGATTAACAAAAATGACAGACGTCAAAATAAGTAGTACGTAAGTATGTAAAACAAATAACATAAGCACCCTTGCTTCATAAATTAACGCATGTGAGCATTTCAGGTACGGAGGCTAATTAAATCGTTACAACTTATTCACCTGCCATTTTAGGAACACCTAATATAGATTAAAAGATAATCTTTTGTAGAATCAGAATACCTAAGAAAATATATGCGGTTCCATTTTAAAAAAGCGACTTTTCGAAGATTGAAGTTATTTGTAAGCAACTAAATTTTCAAACACCCTGTATAATATTGCGAAGAAGAACTGCAAACTTTGTATACCTACACGATATCAGCTGTATATACGCAAAATTTCATTCGTCTCTTCTGCTCCAACGTGACGTAATATCACTATAAAATGAGATCGGTATCTGTCACTATTTTTCTTTAGTTGAGAATAACTCAGAAGGAATGGTATTTAGGTATACGGTATGATACATAAAATATGTGTAAAATATATCGTAGAAGCTGAATTTGTAATTAAATTTATAGCATGCTATTTAAAATAGGTAACGAAGTTGATGCCCATTTCCGATTAACCGGAAGTGATATTTATTCAAAGATATTCACGTGACAGTTCATATTCCACCATATCTAACCACAAAATTTAGTTTTAAAATCCCGTTTCGTTTGTATACTACTTCTAATAGGCCATTCCACTCCAATCATTGTATATATTTCCACTTAATAGTTTTGTGTCGCTCTAGTTTAGTCACACATTTCTAGACGAAAAATCTATAATGTAAATCATGCTTAAGGTAATACTTATGCCTTATGCCGCAAAATAACTCATTTGAATTTTATTTGAGATTAAGTATAAAACTACTCTTGAACCACTCTTAAATTTACTCTTTTTAGTAATCAATCACATATCATCAAATGCAAAACTATCTTGTAAAATCATGTAAATACGAAAATTTTTTACTAACTTTGTATTCTTTAATAATAGTAACAATAACAGCATTACAGCAATTTAATGAAAATTCTGTTCCCTAAAATTACGTTAATTGTGCCTTTTAATAAAAAAATATATATATTTTTAAATATTATATCAAAGTAACTTCTGTTTTCTTATTTTTGTAATTACTCTTACTTAGTTTTGGCACCAGTAGAAATAGTAGAAAGTAATGAGTTGCATTAGTTAGCGCTTCACTGAGCTATGATCTAGCATAGATATCGACCTTTTTTGAACTAAGAACATTGAAATTGACGGAGAGTATGTTTTCTAAGTTTAAACAGTAATACAAAACTTGGTAACATTTCGACTTCTGATAAAACTTGCACTGTTGAAAAAATATACTAAGAACAGTAATTGCTTACTAAATAGCAAATTTTATTAAATGTACTCATTTTTTTATATTTTGTCCTATTTGTTGACCGTGTTTGGTATACTTTTCTTTTAAATTTGTTGGGTAATGAAGCTTGCATGCATTTTTTACATGCAAGTAAAATATAATTTTAACATGTATAAAAATCTCTTTTAACAATGATTGAAAATGATACAAAACACTGTATCGAAACGTAAAAGGAGAAATATATTAAACTTAACTTAATTTTGACCGTCATTACCCAACAAATTTAAAAGAAAATTAAATGTACTCACAAATAAGAAAATAAAAACCTATAAGTAAACCACCTGGAATTAATAAGGAATAAAACAAGTAATAATAATTGAAATAAAGGATAAATAAAAGGTAAACCTTAAGCATTATCAAGACTACGTGCTTATTACTTAGTTATAATCATTACATATGGAAATAACCTAATAATGAAAAGAATTACTTGCTTCTTTCTTACAATCGCAAATAATTAAATACACTAACGGACGTATTTTCTGTTTCATATTCGAAAATAATAGTAAGTATAGTTTCTATATAGTGAGGTCCTAAAGCATCTTTCTCTTCTAATTTCAATGATGTTAACATTAATCTAATTACATTTCCGGTCTGACTAGAATGACAACTTTATTATTTTTAATAGAACAACATATTTAAACAATTGAACGACTAATCCCGCTTGCCAGCCATACCTGCCCCAGTTCCATTCAATAATGCCAAAAATATACAGTTATAAGGTTCTGCGAAATTGGTCGATAGAAAAGTGACAAAATGTTTCTGTGATATAAATAAAGCTGTTGCTATACAATATTCCAGTAATAAATTTATCAGTTTTGTCCATAATTTTAATTTGATTAATACCGGAAGTGTTGACCACTTATTAATTAGAACAGCTAACTCTAAAGGTATCTGGCAGTATCCGCAGTACAAATTCCCGATTTTAGATACTTAAATTTTTATCTACTACGGAAATTGGATTATTCCTAAGCGTTCCCAATAACCAAATACCAGCTAGAGTATTACGACATTTCTTGTAATAATTCTAACAAAATTTTGTACCAATTCAAAATTTAAGCAAAAGTACTTAATAGAACAATTGTTACCGTGATTGTATCTAATAACGAATTTTTATTCGAGTCTGTGTCCGTAATACATCGGAATCAACATAATTTTGGTCTCACGAGCACTGATAGTTGTATTGAATGTAGTTTTTCGTCATATTTTCATTTTGTATTTTGTTTCTTAATTTCTTGAATACTTTAAAACAGATACAGGGTGGGCCACTTAAAATGATGCAATAAAATTATGGCCAAACTAAATAATAAATTTAAAATCGGACCAGGTAAAGTTATAGAGTTGTAATTTTAGACGGGAACTTGCACCAAACTATCGAACGGCGTCTACTAAAATATTTTTTCCTGGATTTGAACTGTTGATGTGGCCTGCATTAAACTGGTATCTCAATCTCCAGGAATTAGTTACAAGTGTATGATGCATTTAACCACAAATTGAACAATAAGAGAACTGGAGTATAGGGTATGAAACGCGTAGACTAACTTATGAAACCTATGACATTCTGTAAGAATTGGAGTTAATTAAGCTTTTAAAAATTATGTTGGTAACTTGTGGCACCAGTTAGTGTAGCCAACTGTTCCCCTAGAGTGATGGCGGGAATAGAGTGGAAGAGGTTATGATACACGAGCGTTCGCGCCAAATATTATGTAGGTGTACTTATGAACGACACGAAGGTTGCTTATGTGAATGTAACATTTTAATATAATATACTGTTAAATAAGTGTTCAGTTTTATTCAACGCCCATTAGTGCCCTCTTACAATTCTTAGTTTCTTTTTGACAGCAAATGGTAGATCGATCGTGGTAAAATTCTCCGACCAAAATATCTTCGTCCCCTCAAAACTTGAACCCCGGATCCCAGCGCTCTCACATTACTTGGTAACAGCCTAACCACTGTGGTTATTGACCCACTTAATAAATTTATTATCATTATTAGGTTGTCATATACTATCAATTGGCAGTATAGGGAAGCATTTTCGTTAAATATATTTATCAGTACATATTAGTTTATTTTTATATTGTATACATATTACACTACTATGTTATGGTCAAATAGGGACGCGGACCGTGGAAGCCTTCTGTGTTAGTTAAGAGGACAAGTGTTGTTTAGCACGTATAGAAAAAACTAGAAAATAAGAGTATAAAGAGTTTTTGTTACACTATTGAGCGAAAACACAAAAATAAACTAATCAATCAAAGTAATACGATCAACTAAAAAATCCAATAAGAAATTCTTTCTTAACATTTGGTCATTTGTATAAATTAAAATAAAATGTTTAAACAATGTAGGTTGCTTTCATTATAAATAAAAAGTTGTAGCTATTATTACTTATTACCGATATACTATTGAAATACGAGTGTTTTAATAGCCATTAAATGCGAGTTACATACTCTATCTTTTCTACGACTCCATAATATTATACATATTTCTTTAATTTTTACTATATTTAAATAGATACAGAGAACTGTCAAATTTAATTAATTTTTATATCTGTCATATATTGGAATGTCGCATTCCTATTGGATATAGACTTGTATCGTAAATAAAAATTTTTATTCCTATTGGATATAAGTAAACTTGTATCGTAATGAAAATCTGTATCGTAATGGACATCATTAAAGTACAGGTTCAGCATCTTTAATAATACAATTAAAGTATGGGAGCAGAAAAAATATATTACAGCACAAATTTCAATTTCATAACAAAAGACTAAAAAACATTTTAGTGTGTAATTCACACAATTCTAATAAAACAAACTTATAACAACAAAGGCACGATGAATACTAATGCAGTTGCCAGTTGTCATCGTGATTGAAATAATACCAATACTCTTTTCCTCAATGACATTACTACGTTCGAAAAGCCTAGAGATAATGAAAACAAAAATTTAACGAAGTTACAATGAAAACTGTATACTTGAAATCGGATTTTTTAATACCGACTTATCCAGGAAACAATGACAAAAATCCTGTAACATATCCGTATGAATAATTAAAGCTTGCGTTTCTAACAAAGACCTACTACTGTGTGGGTTTACCTGTATAGACAGATGTAACCTCGTGGGTTCAAGCAGTAGAATACTAATAAATTCCGAAACAATTCCAAGAATTATATTTGAAAATACAAGATTCGCATATCATTTGCAGACACATCTTTTACGAGAAAAGTTTATCATGCAACGTCAATCACCATGCTGTAATAATTAAACTTCTGAAACATATTTAAACATAAATACAACTCGTGCGTATTATAAAATGCTCCGTTATACGGCTGAGTAATTCCAATCTCTTTTACAAATCCTAATTATAATCTTGGCTCTACAGATTGAATACTATTGTCACCTATTTACATTCTCCGCTTGTGACTAGCAATTTCTCGAACATTCACTGATCAAGATAGCACCTTAATTTACGAATTTCTAATTTAAGTCTATTCTTATTTTATAATTCTAATAAAATACACCGAAAAGTATATATATACATATATTGATTAAATATATGAATATAGAAAAGAACAAATTTACATAAATATTATTATATTCTATGCTTGGTAATAACTTCCAGAAGTAAGAATAAATTCCCCCAGTTTTTGTATTTAAATTTGAATAGTCTAAATTTTATTTTTTTCCAAAAACACTCGTTGTAGTTGTTCTTGTCATTATGTATAAGAGCGAAAAACTGGGCTCTGGCCTTTCGACTTATTAACATTGGAAGCATTAGATGCGCAGTACTTAGTTGGTTGCTTCCTATTCTATAAATCCTCCGCAAAGGATGGAAATTACGGCCAGTAAAATAAAACTGGAGTTTGTTCTATCAGTAACTACAGTATATTAACCTGTTGCCTCCGCCACCCACTCTTGTCTATACTGCGACAGGACAGCTTAACTAGTCTGAAGGTAGTGAATGCGGTTCATACCAAAATGTGCAAAAGAGCGTATCATCTGCTTAACCTTTCTGAGTAGGCAAATCTCGCAAACTTACCACATCTAAAAAGCCGAAAAGCACCTTTTAGAGAAAAGAATTTTCTCTGCATTTGATAATACGTCGCTGGAGTCTAGATTATATGTGCATTCAAGGCTACACATAATCACAACCTGTTATTTGGATGGATCCGCAACATGTTCAAGGGCATGAAAATTTATGCCTCACTTAATCAACACATCGTGATTGTCAAAGCCGTCCCGTGCAACTATGAGACTTTCATAAAGCAATACTATGTATTATAACATCCCATAGGATTGACGACACCGTCTATAGCTTCATCTGCGAAATGCGCGCTTATGCGAAGATGGAAGCTGAAGAAAATCCCTATAAAAACTTTCCGATAACTCGAAGGAGAACCCTATACAAAGTTAATTATTTTTACTCGTTTGAAGAGAAACTAACGAGCTAATATATTTGAATAACATGTTTAATATAGAGTTATCAGAACTTTATGAATGTACAGAAAAATCTTTTGGGTCGAATTGGAGTTTCAGTGAGTGAATGTGGTCCAATGGATGTTTTGTTACTATTTGGATATTCCTTGCGTAGTGGTCATGCACATATACACAAAGTGTTGGAAAATTACTCAGAAACATTCGAAAGCAAACCTGCTGCATTATAACGGTAGTGACAAGTAGAACGCCATCCGCCGTCATGCAGGTATTGCTGAACATGCCCATCTCCCCAACTTTATTACGTATCTTAGTGGAGGCACTTGATGATGTTAAATGAGTTAACAATAGGACTCAAATTAAAGATAAAACAAGAAGTAGGACCAAATCGCACTCGTGAGTTCTTGAACTTCCCATGCTAAGTGAGTATGATGGAAGGTGATAGACAAAACAAACATGGAAAAGTGTAGAGCAGTATATACAGATGGATGTGAACTAGGGCGGCACACCGGTATACTACAAACAGAATTATACAATGAGATAATTGTTATAGGAGAGTACCTAATACTGTTAGAAGAATTTTCATTGCAATCTATCAAACTAAGTTCCACGTGGTGACTTCAGCACTTATTTTAGAGTCCTTTGAGATACTGTAATAACTGGCCGTGGGAAACACCATCAAACTAGTCTGAACTGCCAGGCTTTATCGTACAGAAGGAAACCAGCAAGCCGACAGGTTAACCAGAAATACATCAAATACACCTATTATAGGTCCAGAATAATTCTATGGATTAACCCAGCTTCATTGAACAGGATATAAGCACAATATTAAGCAAGAAACATTGCGATTACTAATGAAGGCTCAGAAAGAGCACGCTATATTGTGTTGATGCTTAGAAGTAAGCTGAAACACGTGCACGTTTATATTACCTACACACGATTAAATTCCTACTATAAGTATGTCTATATAACGTATCTTGGAATTTTTGTTTTTAAGCACAGAACTTTGTGGGTGTTGATAGACAATCGTCAGCCATAATTTTGTATAAGTTTATCAAATTTTTCTATATCCGTAAGTATTTATTAAAGAAATGTGTGCAACTGTTGAAGATGTCACAATCTGTTTTTCTGTGTGTGTAAATGTGAAGTTTCGAATAAAAATGTATCACACTTTCATGTGCAGTAAAAGTAAAACTTATAGGTGGATTTATGAATTATAATTGATTTCAGTTATGTTTACTTTCTCAAGTCCTAGTTGTATGCACACATAAGTATGTACAGTCTGTTTCAAAATTAATGGCTCCCTTACGGTTAAAAACGACGTTTTCTACAACCCAATTTTTAGTTGGTAAATACTATTCTTGTAATTACACTCTAAAATCTTTGTGCATGGGCTAGCATTGCACTAGCAGTGTTTTTCAACTTGGAGAGATACATCATTTTTGCAACAGACTGTACGTAAATACAAAAGAGATGGAAACAACAATTCACAATTCAATGCTATTGTTATCATCTCTTCGTTTTATTTTATATGTATGTACATATGTATATGTATATGAAAATATAACTTAATCTACGTATGTACTAATCATCCGTTTAATGCGATTCTTAGATATAGTATTTTCTATTGTTCTGTAAACAATTGTATAGGTACTTGCAATAAAAGTGTTTACGTTAACGAAATGTGCAGCATTCCATAAATATAACATGCGCGAATTCTTACAATCACCAGATTATTATTGAAGGTACATACTTAAATAAATCATAATCGATACATTAATATACATATATAATCTCTTGTAAAAAATGGTCAAAATGGTCTAGTGGTCAAGGAATGAAAATCGATTAATTCGAAGAAAAGTTTTTTGTTGAAGATAAAATTTGCCATACCAGCTTGTTTTTGTTGGCTTTTAAAAAAGAGCTCAAGGTGTATTTGTTCAATTTAAACATGTTATTGCAATACTTGTGTGTATTTTAATTTATCACATTTCAAGAGTAATTACCGCTGATTTTAGACGTATGGTATATAAGTATGTTATACAACAAGTATTCAGAATTTACCGTACAATTCAAAACTGGCATAATACACAGGTGTTCGATTTAAAACAACAGTGATGGTTGCATATGTTCTTCTTTAGACACCGTGTATACAATTTTCTTATGTCAAAAAATTCGCAACTAAACATACTAATCGACGTGTGTTTTTTTTTGCAAAATATTTATGAACTGAACTTTAAACAAATTTATTCTTTTCATCATGAACGCATTGCAGATCAACGATTCTTTTTACTCTCTCTTGTAAAAATAGGTAATGTTTGGTATAGCTAACTCATGTGTGCTATCCTACGATTTAATTGTTCCCTTTCTTTCCGTTCAATTTGATTACTGTAACTAAAGAATTATGTTTCTTAGTTTTATTGTATCTAAGTCTATGTTTTCGACATGTACCAGTTCCAGTACCAAACAGTACTAACAAAATTCAAAGAGAAACTCATTCATTTAATATCTGGTAACAACTCAGTCTTCTGTTTAAAACCGTAACCATATGTTAGATGAGAAAAACTACAACCGCTACTGTTTTTTTTTAATTCAAACACCACATTTATATACATAATACCAACATCTGGTATACAGTATGCGCGCGTTCGACCTGCTGATAGATGCATTAGCAATGTGTGGGTGACTGTAACTGGGAAGCGCTATGTTATGCTCTGTCTGGCACTCTCGGTGTATTATCAATTTCTTCGCATCACCTTGATAGCTGAGTCTAATGTGCATGTACGCAAGCGCAAGTCTGTTGCTATCTCAAATGCATTCTATCGTGTTTGAGCACTTCGATCTGTTGATAGGATCTTCAATGTGTTAGAGCAGGCATAGGATTTTAATATGTTAGATAAAGAGATACAATGAATGCATTCGTCCAAGCAACCAGTACCGATATACGTTTCCTGTGTTAACTAAGGGACGTCTCTGCGCTGTTCTTTTTCATCTTACACTAAACGTATTCAGCAGCTCGTGCGCGCGCGCCCGGTATATGTGTGCATGATTGACTGGGGGTCTAATACTGGGTATCTTCTAAACAGATTTTCGTCTCCCTATTTTCGACTTTTGACTAAAGTTGGTTACAGATACTATTAGTCGTAAATCAACTATATGTTATTTGCATATCCACACAAAAAAGTCGATTTAATGGAGACGATGTATAAATTACCGACTTTGTTGAAATATACGCAATATTAATGGACTCTTATCGTAAACTGAGTCAATTAACTCAATTTACTGTCGGTTATGCGCTCGATTCCTAAGAGATTTTTCCTTTGATTTTCACCCACCTACCGCGTTATTTAGTCGAAAATGTTGAAAATCACATTGATATAGAATGTAGATAAACGGTTGATTTGCGACTCCGATCGCCAACAGTACCTAGTTGTCGAATTCTCTAAGATTATATACACGCAGCGAAATTTCTCTAGGTTCTGGTTCGGGCGGGTTTTCCCCATAACAATAAAAAAACCCTTAATGTTTTAAGTCTACCTAACTGAATTCTAATTCTTATCTAGAACTGCTTGAAATAGTTCTGATAAACTTTAGCGAACAATTGCTGACGCAATACTGGTAATTTCAGCAAGACAATCCAGTTATCCGAAATTCCAGACAAATAAAGGAGTGGTTTCATTAAAAGCAAATCAATTTATTACAATATCCTCCTCGTTAGCCCGATCTGAAATCCGGAAGTCATAACAGAGACTCGGACCGTGGAACCCTTCGATATAATAATCCACATACAGGGTGTCTCAGCGAGAGCGTTCATTAGAAGTTTATGAGGTTCTGGTCAAAATATAAATTTGAAATTTCAGAATCGTATATAATCGATTGTGTTCTCTTCATTTAAAATATTTTTAGATTTCTAGCGCTTCCGGTTATATCGGCAGTCGCCATCTACTTTGTTAATTTTAATAGTACACCCTGTATATTTTTATATATTTGGATTCACCTATTTTTAGGCTTTATAAATACATTTAGTTTTTTCAATTTGATTCGGGCGTTTTGTAGTTATTCAATTTTTTCTAAAAAAAATTGCTATAGCGAACATTTATTCAAAAAATCAGAGAACACTCGATTTTTCGGATATCTATTTAGAATTAATAATATGCTTAAATAGCATATTGGAGTATATTCTATTGCCTCGAACGGCTACCTACATTGTATGATTACTTTACTGTGGCACGTTAACTTTCCGAAATTGTGAAGAACCATAACTTAATTTTTTCAAATGGCACTCTTCATATTTTATTACTTAAGTCGTATTCAGTATCTCGTTTTACATCCATATGTCCTATACCTGAAATTGATAGTTTACGAGATAATTAGGGTTTTTTGAAAAAATGCCCTCACAACTCATTGTATTTATTCAGCATGCCATGGAAAGTAAGCGTTCTCAATTTTTTTATTTATTGCCAAAGTCTAACGTCAAAGTCACACTTCGTTGTTTGATGCTTGTGAGTTAATAATTATGCATCCAATGCCATTACCAGCTACCGATTACAAGGCCGATAACGCTCGAAATATCTTCCGCTATTGATATAGATACAAATATGCCAACATTAATTATTGCTATATAAAATTAAAATTCATAACAATAACGAAACAATGTTTACACAAATCAAGAAAGTCTTAATTTAATTAAAAAAAAAGATGTAAAAAATAGAAAAAAAATTATGATAATTGTTCGAAATGTTGGCCGTTTACATTCAAGCATAGTGCTAAGCGTGAAGAGACACGCTCAAGTGTTGCTCTTCGTAGTTTTTGAGGGGACAGCCTGTCGAATATTGCTTACAGACGTGCTTCTAATTTCTGTCTCGTGTTAACCGGTGTCTGGTAAACAAGATTCTTGATATGTCCCGAAAGAAAAAAGTCTACAGGTGTCAGATCCTAACAGTTTTATCCACCTGTCTTCGAACATTAAGGTGAGTTCATGGGATACTACTTGGATGTAATGGGCCGGAGCTCCAGTTGATACCAGCAGCTTTTTCTCAACCACTGTCCGTAATAAATTCAGGCAACGCACTGACGTTAACACACCGTCATAAATGACGTAAAAGAACCTTTATTGATCACAAGGCAAATTTCAAATTTTCGAAAAGTTAACGTGCCAGTACCTAAAGTAACCACACAATGTAGGCAGCCATTCTCGGCGCTAGAATATACTCTAACATGTTGTTTAAGTATATTATGAATTCTAAATCCGAAAAATATCTCTCTGATTTTTTGAATAAATGTCCGCTATAGCAATTTTTTTTAGAAAAAATTGAATAACTACAAAACGCCCGTATCAAATTGAAAAAACTAAATGTATTTATAAAGCCTAGAAATAGATGAATTAGAATGAATTAAAAATAACAAAGTAGATACCGATTTCTGGTATCGCCGGAAGCGCTAGAAATCTAAAAATATTTTAAATGAAGAGAACACAATCGATTATATACGATTCTGAATTTTCAAATTTATATTTTGGCCAGAACCCCATAAACTTCGAATGAACGGTCTCGCTGAGACATCTGTATGTTTTCCAATCTCTCTATACATCTCTAATTTATATAGCGATACAAAGAAATAGTTTCATGGGGTTGTTTATATCATCCCAAAAATATTTTCCATTAGTTAGTACTCAGTGCTGGTCGTACTTTGGCGTTGCTATCAAATTCAAAAATTCCTACCGCATATCCACTGCCGACAGAAATGTTTCAATTTCGCGGGCATTTTAAAGTGCTACTTTACTCAAAATTTACCAAATTCTGTGGTATTCCACTATAAAGCAATCATAGTGAAATAACCGCATATAGTATTTAGTGTTTCATAAAGTGCCACGTTAAAAAACGTTCAAAATAAAAAAATACACGTTATTATTATCATTGCACCCGAAATTATAAATTCTTGGGTGCCAACCTATCATCATTTTCTTATATAAAGATTAATTATAATAGTTGTGAGTATTTTTTCTTTGATGCAAGGATGATAGATTTAAACCAGTCTGATTTTTATACTCCGCATTAGTGCATATTAAACTCAATTTTGGTACTCTTTCCAAATTAGTCTTTATCTAGGAACTTTATACTAATGCCTTACGTCCACAGTACGCTACAGTTGGCTACTTTGATAACTAATTTCACTAATGTACTAGAGTGTAAAGGTTATGTGGTTTATAATAAATTTCCAACTATCTAATTATTCTTCTACATATCTTTGTTTTTGATTCTAGAATCATGTCAAATGTACGTATTATGGTTGTAAAAATATTTATATCATATGCATTTTAATTTTCAGAGTGTAAAAACTGCAGGTGCTATTAAAAAATTACTAAAATTTGACAAAGGAATTGGTGCTTGCCTTCCGGAAGCATATAAGAAATTTTATGTTGAATGGCAAGTAACAGAACCAACAGCCGTACATTATATTCCAGAAGATGGCAAATATAAATGGGATGAAATTGGACAAAAAGTGTAAATATACTACGCTACAAATTATTGCTTTTTTATGTAAATATCTTACAGTATTCCAGTTCAAAATATACCTATACCAGTAAAATTTCCAAAGGAACATCATCAACAACTTTGGGCTGGTGAAGGAGTTGTTCAAGGCTTCCAAAAACGTGATGAACTTTCAAGACGAGTACCACATTTTTGGATTCCAGTGTTAAAACGTTCTGTTGTCTATAGTGAAGTACTGGATAAATATATGTCAGTAGTAGTAACAAATCGAGCAATAAATATGATACATGCACATTACGGTTTTGACCACTACCTTCTTAAGGTCAGGAAGTTTTTTTTTTCTGTAACGATTTTATTAACAAATATGTTTTAGACTCCAGCATGTGATTTAAAATCTCTCCTAGCAGTTGGTTTAAAGCGAATGATTTTACAAGAGCTGTCTAATGGTTGCCCAGCCCATGCAAATAACCCAATAAAACAAAAAGAAATATTAGACCGATATACACAATATCTTTCTGCAGTAAGTTAAAGTTGTTTTTAGTAATAATAATTTTAAAGTAATATGAGGTAATCAAGTCACATTAAAATATTATACATACAGTGTCAGACAAAACATCTTGGACTGAAGCCTATGAGTGATACCATCATTTCTTGTACTTACTTGTACTAGTAATAATAATTTTAAAGTAATATGAGGTAATCAAGTCACATTAAAATATTATACATACAGTGTCAGACAAAAGATCTTGGACTGAAGCCTATGAATGATACTATCATTTCTTGCACTCACTAATTCAATTTTGAATATAATAAAATTGTTTAAAAAATAATTTTATTATATTCAAAATTATATTTGTGAGTACAAGAAATGATAATAGGCTTTAGTTGAATATGTTTTGTTTGGGCACTGTATACAAGTAAGAGACTGTGTGTACATCTGACATAATTACCTTGTATAAGGTATACAAGCTTGTATAACCACTTGGTGAGAGACTTGAAGGCAATTTTTGCTTAAAATAATTGTTGTTAAGAATAGTTATAAATAAGAAGTCGTTATATAAGTATTAATATTCAATTATAAAGTAGAATAAGTGCTTAAATCATATTATTAGTTCTTAGACTTATTAGTCGATTCATTTACTAAAGCTCTAGGGGAATGATGGTAATATAAATAAACATATTGTACATACTAGTGATGTGTAAAACTGCTATTTTTCATGAGTAGCTACAAACTGCTACTTTTCGTTAGCACTTAAAAAAAAATGGCTACTTTTTGTAGCAGTTTCTCCTATATAGCAACATACGTACTATATACAGTGAAATCTGTTTAACACGAACCTGACGGGACCGAAATATTTGTTCGTGTTACAGGATATTACGAAAAGTATATAGGAATATATGAGTCGTATAGATGCAGAATCCGCCAAGTCACTTTTAACTGTTTCTGAGAAAATCAAGAAAAACCTTCAGAAAGCAACGTATACTATATATTAGGTAGCTTGCATTTTTACAATGTGCTAGGATAGTTTATTAGCAAAAATAAGTAGTTTTATAAAATCTAAACGTGTTAGGTGTATTAATATGAAATTTTCAAAAAATGACTTGGCGGATTTTGCATTTGAAGTTAAACAAAATTGTTAAACATTTTCGGTGTACTACGTTTATTTTTAATGTAACAGAAAAACTATTAGACATAACATTGGAAAATGCCTAACAGCACAAAAAAGAAACTTTAATTTAAAAGAAAGAAGAAATTCGCAAATTCTAAACCCTTAAATCAATGTCTATTCCAAGACCATCGTTATTTTGGCAGCAAGCAGTGTCGCCATTGTCTTCTATGGGCATTTGTTTAGCTTCTGGTTCTTGGTCAATTATTTCCTTATACAACTTTAAATTTGGCAACAGTCTCCACTCACTCACACACTATACTATACACACTTCTAAACTACTTACTTGAAAAAAACTACTGTCACTCACCAAAACGTCACATGATACTCTCCGATGCATCTATTGGTTAAAATTGACTTGGCGGAATATGTACTTAAATGACTGCTGCAATTGGCGGGTTTTGAATTTAAGTGTGAATTTCAAAGCAAAATAATAGTGTATTTGGCGGGTATTAAAAGGAAATGACCATTCAAAAACGTGGAAGACGCACCAAACTGGCTACTGCTGATAATAACTCATTTTTTATATTTTCTTGACTTGGCGGGTTTTGTCTCTATACGACTCATATGTATATGTAGGTACAGCAGGAGAAAAAAGTATCCTGCCAGTGCATATAAGAAAGACGCCCTTCACTCAAAATGTACGGGTACTTTATTGACTTAGTATACCTACATGGACTGTCTGGGGCACAGACATTATTTGTATGCACTCTAGGACAATAAAGTTCCCGTAGGGTTTGAGTAAGAAGCTTCCTTCTTTCGCGCACTGTCCGGATACTTTTTTCTCCTGCTCTACATACAAGTACTCAACAACATTACGTTTAGTACATTTTATTTACATAGATATATGTTTGCATGCCTTTAACAAAAATCAATAAAACAAAAATATTAACAGGAAGTTACTGAAATTTAATACATAATTTGCAATTTTAAAAAACAAATATAACATTTATATTTTTGAAAAATAGTCTGATATACCTATTTTTTTGTATTGTATTCTCTTTTATTTCAAGCACCTTTTTATTCTCGCCGACGCGGCGGCTGTTTTCAGTATTTTGTTCATTCCAAGAAGCGATGTCTGTTCGTGTTAAGCGGTTTTTGTTCGTTAAGAGAAAAAAAATGTATGCAAATACGTAGTACTTTTTCGGGACCGCTTTATTGTTTTGTGTTAACCGATATTTCTTCTTAAGCGGGTTCGTGTTAAACGGATTTCACTGTACTTTAAATAAAACATTTTTCGTTAAATACGGCTATTTTTTAATATCTTATTGTCTCACATAATAACTAATAAACGTTACATTTTCTGTCTTTTTCAATATTGATTGTTATTAGAGCTGCTACGTCAGAAATATTTACATCGGAAAACTGCTACAAAAAGTAGCAGTTTCTTTTAATATTCATTAGCTGCTACAAATTGTTTCAAGTTTCAAAATAGCAGTTTGCTTCGTCGCAACCCATCACTAGTACATACAATTCAAATAGGTTTTCATACATTATCAAAAGCAAAAATTTCCTGATTATAATTATTTCCCTCAACTAATTCTATGGTATGAAGGAGGTTAGGGGTATAGGTCTATGAAGATTAATTTATATTTAAAAATTCTGTATATGAAAATTTCAATTATTTCAACTTAAAGTACACAGCGGAAGAGATTGAATGGTATGGTTATTCATTTAATGAAGCATGTAAAAAAATGAATGAAATCTTGACAGAGAAAAATAAACCAGTTCCTTTAAAACATTTATATAGAGCAAAGCTAATAGAAAAGTTAAAAGCTGCCCAAATAGAAGCCACAGATAGAAAAATTGAATCATCGTAAGTAGACTGGATATAGAAAATTCGTTAAAAGCTTTAATGTTACTTCGTTTTATTTACAGCTCCTCTAGTTCCTGGATTCAAAGTATAAATCCATTTGGCAAAAAACATGAAGCATAATTGTAGTTGTTGTTCTCACATTTTAGTATAGATATAAATTATTTTGTTTTTATAAATAAATCAATTTACATTTATAATTACTAAAAATGTTTTGTTAATAGTATGTTTCTAAGAACACATTGATCATTCCCTTCTTCTTCCTTTCTACACGTGGTAGGTAGGCTATTGCATTTGCAATGTTAAAATTCTAGTTTTCATCACTTTCTTATTATATTCTGGTAGTTTGATAGTTTTCGTGAAAACATTCTTAGGTGAGAATACAAAAGAAAAGTAAGTATACAGACCATACTTTAAAATATTTTAGAAAACGTTGTGTAGTTCAATCTTAATTAAACTTTGAATGATGTGTATATTTACACACTAGAATCGAAATTTATATAATAATTTTCTGAAAAGTGTAAGTGAGAAGCAACAATGAACTGAACCAACAAAATTGATATCCAATCAATCATACGACTACAACAAGAATACGCGAAATTTAATATAAATTAAATCTTCTAATTACGTATACCTAGATAAGTATAATTACATAAAATAATTACAAAATATCTTAGAAATAATTTAATAATCAAACAATTATATTCAGATATAAAAACAATTAACTACTATTATGAATAACCTTGTAATTCCTTTAATATAAAATTCACATCTTTTATATTCTGCTCAGTTAAATCACTTCTGCTTACAGATTTTCCTAGATATTGAACATCTTTCCGAATTTTTTGCAGAAGCCTAGTAACTTCTACATTTTCAGTTACAGTGCTTACTGTTGCAATTTCCAATGGTTTACTTTCTTCTGCTATTTCTTTCTTTATTTTCTTTAAAACAGGTCCTAATGGTATATTTGCTAGACACTTATGCTGAAATTGTGTTCTTTCTAGTATGACATAGGTTGATAATGTATTAGTAATGTTAGTTGCCTTCCTATTCATACAATTGGATATTATTTTTTGTGCCTGAGCATTCTTCTTTAGACCATTTCGACATATTTCATTCCAAGTTCTATTAGTTGAAAGTTCTTGAATTATTTCCAGTACTTCTATTTTTAATATAACATGTTCGTCTGTTAGAAATGGTTTAAGTAACTCCGTAGCCAATACTAAAGTCGTTTGTTGGTCTTGAGAGAAATCGGAAGATCTATATAGAATTGACTTAATTACAAGTAAGAGTAATGGTTTTAAAGTTTTATCACAGTCGCAGATTTGTTTTAATTGATTTAGAACCTGAAACAAACATTTCAATAATTGTTTTTAATTTAATTGTAACTATAAGGTTTATAATAGCTTTACTATTTGTGGTTATATGAAATGTAAATGGTAATTTTTTATAACCGGTGTCCAGTGTGAGTGCATGTATATACATATATATACAATATTTATAAACATACAAAAATTATTTTTGGTAGATGCTTATTTATAATTCCCCATTTGGAGATTCTATCCTGTGTTTCATAGAAACTCATTCCTATTTATTTATTTCCGATCTCTGGATCGAATCCGCATTAGCAGAACGAAGAGTCGGATATAGAGATACATATGTGAACTTTAAAGAAAAGAAAATTTCCCAACAGCTAATATTCGGACCTTAACCTCCATGTCACACTTTTTTCCTATTAAAGATGGGCTTCATGACTAAAAACGATAATGCTTCCACATAGAGCGTTTTTGACGAATTTGCCATTCCGTAGACGTAGACTCTTAGAGTTTTATTCTTGATTATTTGAAGACAATTTCATTGATTATTCTACCATAACTTAATTGGGACATTATGGATGCATTATAAAATCATTTTTCTATATATCTAGTGGCTCCACTCCAGCTCACTTAAAATTTATTAGTATATGAAACATATTCTCACTTTTCTCCACAGCCATATTTAAGTGTTAAAGCAAATATAATTTTTTATGAATTGTAAAGCCAAGATATCTACTGTTTGAACAAGATCATCGTCAGGTAATCTCCGTTTTAAGAAGACGATGTTGGATTTGCGCTCCATTAAAATTATGTGATGATAGTCATTTCTTAATGTCCTTAAGAAATATTGACAATATTTTTGACTACGTTGTTAGGAACACCTAAATCGGCTGGCTTATGTTCAGAGATACATATTTAAATCAATACATCTATATGTGCCATTTTAATTTTCTTAATATTGGATTTAAAAGTGTCCATGTGCGCGCTACTTTATCTTAGATAAAGAACTTTGTGAAGCTGTGAATAATAGAATCATTAATCACAGTAGTGACTAATGAATCATTAATCACTGCTGCAAGTTTATATCCAATAGGAATGCGACATTCCAATATTCAATATGGTCGTGACTACATATCTGACAGATATAAAAATTAATTAAACTTGACAGTTCTCTGTATCTTGGATATTATGGGGTCGTAGAAAAAATAGAGTCATGGATAAGGTATAGTATTCTACTCGCGTATAATGGCTATTATTCTCTCGGTGATTTAGGCCACTCGCCTGGTAAACTTCACCTCGAGCATAATAGCCATCATTATACGCTCGTTGATAAGTTGCACAAAAAATACATAATTCTATTTTAAATAACAATGGTGATAGCAACTGTCAGTTGAAATGGACGTGACCCTTGACACCTATGTCGAAAACAACTTTTGTATTTTTATAAATAAGGGATATATGTAGTTAGAGTGTGACTGGGATACCCGGTATTCATCATCATTCATTGTTGAATAACAAATACATAATATAATACCTTTTACTACTTTTTTTTTTTTTTTTAATGTGGTGGGTGCTTAGTTGCAGTGACTCCGTAAACTGTATCGCTTGTCTGGCTATCACTGCAACTCTCGCGGTGTAGTTTGTGTGTGTAAATTGTGTTCAATGGCTTTGTGACAGCATCATATCGCCTTTTATGATGCCGCGCTGTTAATCACTTTGCTCCCAACAGCGAATGGCAAGTCGATCCGGAATTAAACTCTCTGAAAAAATGTCACCGTCCCTCCAGAGAATTGAACCCCGGCGCCTATCGTCCTCTCACAACAATAGTCAGCCGCCTAACCACTGCAGCCATCGACCCGTTTTACTTACTTCTACTAATTCCGTACTTTTCAGTCTCCACAATAAATTGGTTGTTAAATTACACATACTTCCTAAAAAGAATCTGAATATGCTAGATTCAAATAGTGTTCTGTTAGCGCCATTGAAGTCCCATAATCTCTGAAGTAGTGTATTGGTTCTTTTCAAATCGAAATATACTTCATCAAAGGGAACTGTTGCGAATATCCTCATTATATCCACCTGCAGAGAGATTAAACGTCTGATATCTGATCTTTACTCAATCTAAAAGATTATACAGTTGCGACCAAATGTTATAGGCAGGTTACATATTTTAGCGTTACATTAACACTGATCAACTCCAATTAAAGTAAAATACATTTCATGGTTTTGTGCATAATTGTTAGTAGATAATACATAAATCTTCAAGACTATTTTCTTAGAAATTACTAATGGTAATTTAGAATATCAATTTAGTAGGAGTGCCTATAACATTTGGCCCCAACTGTATTATTTCTGCATTAAGAATGCGTATCTAGTTATTGTTTAACCAATAACACGTTGTAATTTAGCTGCTGTATACAGGGTTATGCACGAAACTGGTTCCTTATAACTTGTTCTAGAAATTAAACAGTTAGTTAAATTAGTAATTGATATGCTTTTTATACCTTTTTATTACATCCCTCATATAATTCTACATAAAAATTTACTAATGTACCAGTTGTTTTTGAGTGATTTAATTTTTTTTTTCAAATATATAACCCACTGCAGCGTTATGTTAAAAATTCCATATTTCGGAAGACTTCATATTTGGCGTATAGGTCACTAAATATGAAGCATCAAATAATTTACGTCTTCCAACTTATATCTCTTTATACAGGGCCGTCTAAATTTTACTTTGATTTCAACTAAGTTCACATCGATGAAACTCACTTTTCTTAAATGGAACTCCCTGTATATTATTAGATTTTGGAATACACTTAAAAATTCTACATCATTTATTATCAAACGTATTAGGCTACATTTTTTACGGGTTTTGGGTTATAAACTCTTCTGGTAAAAGTCCGAAAAATATGCTTTATTTTCTTGAATGTCAAAATAATTATAATTATTTATGTATACCTACTATAAATATGCAGAGTCTATGTCGGTCAAACAGAAT